>JABWTJ010000188.1:95187-109301 GCA_016801875.1 Solanum sitiens | reverse complement strand
AATATATATATATATATATATACTCGGTCCACTAACACTGTAAAAAAGAAATAACACAACTTTATTTTCCTTCAACGTACAACCATTTACATTACGCTAATTAATTCAAATGTTAAGTGATTGCCCCGCAGTTAATTTTTACTTATTCATTTTAAGTTTTACACGTTTTGCAAGAAATAAAATTGATATGAGAATATAATTCATATAATGTTTTTATTAATTGACGAATAATATTACGTCTTGTAAAATGACTTAGGAATAAGTCATTAATGTTGAGTATAAAATAGAAAAATAATAATGATTTTTATTGATATGATTAAAGTAATAAGTGTGTGTATATATATATTCGAAATATTTGACAAATAAAATAAAACGCAAGAGTAATATATAGTAATATCAACAATTTATAAGAAAAAACATAATTCTACTCATAGCTGAACGCGATTTCATGTACAAAAAGTTGTGGCAATATCGTAATATCAACAATTTGTAAGAAAAATAAAATTAAAACGCGATAAATGTATAAAGGGTAGTGGCAATATAGTAATTTCAACAATTCGTAGGAAAAACAAAATTTTACTCATAAAACGCTATTAGCAAACGCGATTTACGTGTAAAGCATAGTGGCAATGTCGTAATTTCTACAATTCATAGGAAAAACAAAATTTTACTCATAAAACGCTATCAGCAAACGCGATTTACGTGTAAATAGTAGTGGCAATGTCGTAATATCAATAATTTTTATTAATTTATAATTATAAATATAATAATATATAGATAATAATTATATATTTCAATAATGTTTTTTAATATAATTTATAATATTATTTATAATTATTTTATTATAATTTATGTAATAATTGTCCGCAGGAAAAAACAAATTTTACTCACAAAACCCTATCATCAAAACGCGATTTAACGTGTAAGAAGTTGTGGCATGTAAGACAAACATAATTTTACTCATAAATAGCAGTGGCGATGTCGTAATATCAGCAATACGTAATTAAGTAAACATATTTAAATATTCTCATTTCCCAATCACATAATAAAAATTATCGATAGGACATCGTGCAAGGCTCACCATTGGATGGAGAATTTTTTAATAATCCTTCAGTTTTAAAATATTTATGATACACTTTTATTTGTTACGTTTCATTCATCGAAACGACATCTTAGTGAACATGCATGAATTCTTGAGGCTTAGTAAACTTCATGCATAAGGAAAATAATATATTTTAAAGTATAGCTAGCTTATTAACGTAATTTACATTTATAAATATGCGTATAAGTATTTTCAAATTAGAAAATCGAAGAGTCTAGTATGAATTACGTATAATATATTACACGTACATGAGTTCATTTAAAATATGCCATAATATCAGTGTCGAAATATTATCTATACATTTAAACAGTTTAGTGTTATATATATATATATATATATACACTCGGTCCACTAACACTGTAAAAAAGAAATAACACAACTTTATTTTCCTTCAACGTACAACCATTTACATTACGCTAATTAATTCAAATGTTAAGTGATTGCCCCGCAGTTAATTTTTACTTATTCATTTTAAGTTTTACACGTTTTGCAAGAAATAAAATTGATATGAGAATATAATTCATATAATGTTTTTATTAATTGACGAATAATATTACGTCTTGTAAAATGACTTAGGAATAAGTCATTAATGTTGAGTATAAAATAGAAAAATAATAATGATTTTTATTGATATGATTAAAGTAATAAGTGTGTGTATATATATATTCGAAATATTTGACAAATAAAATAAAATGCAAGAGTAATATATAGTAATATCAACAATTTATAAGAAAAAACATAATTCTACTCATAGCTGAACGCGATTTCATGTACAAAAAGTTGTGGCAATATCGTAATATCAACAATTTGTAAGAAAAATAAAATTAAAACGCGATAAATGTATAAAGGGTAGTGGCAATATAGTAATTTCAACAATTCGTAGGAAAAACAAAATTTTACTCATAAAACGCTATTAGCAAACGCGATTTACGTGTAAAGCATAGTGGCAATGTCGTAATTTCTACAATTCATAGGAAAAACAAAATTTTACTCATAAAACGCTATCAGCAAACGCGATTTACGTGTAAATAGTAGTGGCAATGTCGTAATTTCAATAATTCGCAGGAAAAAAAATTTTACTCATAAAACGCTATCATCAAATGCGATTTACGTGTAAAGAGTTGTGGCAATGTCGTAATATCAACAATCTGTAAAAAAACATAATTTTACTCATAAATAGCAGTGGCGATGTCGTAATATCAGCAATACGTAATTAAGTAAACATATTTAAATATTTTCATTTTCCAATCACATAATAAAAATTATCGATAGGACTAAGACTGGGCAACGGAATGGGACGTACCGGTACCGTCCCGGTCCGTTCTGGTTAATTCCGGTTCCGTCCCGGTATATAGTGGAACGGGACGGAACCGATGAACCATCCCGGTAATTCCGGTCCGGTTCATCCCGGTACCGGTCAAAAATCCGGTCAACGGATTCCGGTCCGGTCCGGTACCGATTCATTCCGGTCCGGTGACCCGGTTCCGGTCCGGTGACCAGTCCTATCTAGGACATCGTGCAAGGCTCACCATTGGATGGAGAATTTTTTAATAATCCTTCAGTTTTAAAATATTTATGATACACTTTTATTTGTTACGTTTCATTCATCGAAACGACATCTTAGTGAACATTCATGAATTCTTGAGGCTTAGTGAACTTCATGCATAAGGAAAATAATATATTTTAAAGTATAGCTAGCTTATTAACGTAATTTACATTTATAAATATGCGTATAAGTATTTTCAAATTAGAAAATCGAAGAGTCTAGTATGAATTACGTATAATATATTACACGTACATGAGTTCATTTAAAATATGCCATAATATCAGTGTCGAAATATTATCTATACATTTAAACAGTTTAGTGTTATATATATATATATATATATACTCGGTCCACTAACACTGTAAAAAAGAAATAACACAACTTTATTTTCCTTCAACGTACAACCATTTACATTACGCTAATTAATTCAAATGTTAAGTGATTGCCCCGCAGTTAATTTTTACTTATTCATTTTAAGTTTTACACGTTTTGCAAGAAATAAAATTGATATGAGAATATAATTCATATAATGTTTTTATTAATTGACGAATAATATTACGTCTTGTAAAATGATTTAGGAATAAGTCATTAATGTTGAGTATAAAATAGAAAAATAATAATGATTTTTATTGATATGATTAAAGTAATAAGTGTGTGTATATATATATTCGAAATATTTGACAAATAAAATAAAACGCAAGAGTAATATATAGTAATATCAACAATTTATAAGAAAAAACATAATTCTACTCATAGCTGAACGCGATTTCATGTACAAAAAGTTGTGGCAATATCGTAATATCAACAATTTGTAAGAAAAATAAAATTAAAACGCGATAAATGTATAAAGGGTAGTGGCAATATAGTAATTTCAACAATTCGTAGAAAAAACAAAATTTTACTCATAAAACGCTATTAGCAAACGCGATTTACGTGTAAAGCATAGTGGCAATGTCGTAATTTCTACAATTCATAGGAAAAACAAAATTTTACTCATAAAACGCTATCATCAAACGCGATTTACGTGTAAATAGTAGTGGCAATGTCGTAATTTCAATAATTCGCAGGAAAAACAAAATTTTACTCATAAAACGCTATCATCAAATGCGATTTACGTGTAAAGAGTTGTGGCAATGTCGTAATATCAACAATCTGTAAGAAAAACATAATTTTACTCATAAATAGCAGTGGCGATGTCGTAATATCAGCAATACGTAATTAAGTAAACATATTTAAATATTCTCATTTCCCAATCACATAATAAAAATTATCGATAGGACATCGTGCAAGGCTCACCATTGGATGGAGAATTTTTTAATAATCCTTCACTTTAAAAATATTTATGATACACTTTTATTTGTTACGTTTCATTCATCGAAATGACATCTTAGTGAACATGCATGATTTCTTGAGGCTTAGTAAACTTCATGCATAAGGAAAATAATATATTTTAAAGTATAGCTAGCTTATTAACGTAATTTACATTTATAAATATGCGTATAAGTATTTTCAAATTAGAAAATCGAAGAGTCTAGTATGAATTACGTATAATATATTACACGTACATGAGTTCATTTAAAATATGCCATAATATCAGTGTCGAAATATTATCTATACATTTAAACAGTTTAGTGTTATATATATATATATATATATATATATATATATATATATACTCGGTCCACTAACACTGTAAAAAAGAAATAACACAACTTTATTTTCCTTCAACGTACAACCATTTACATTACGCTAATTAATTCAAATGTTAAGTGATTTCCCCGCAGTTAATTTTTACTTATTCATTTTAAGTTTTACACGTTTTGCAAGAAATAAAATTGATATGAGAATATAATTCATATAATGTTTTTATTAATTGACGAATAATATTACGTCTTGTAAGATGATTTAGGAATCATTAATGTTGAGTTATTAAATAGAAAATAATAATGATTTTTATTGGATATGACTAAAGTAATAGTGTGTGTATATATTATATTCGAAATATTTGAACAAATAAAATAAAACGCAAGAGTAATATATATTAATTATTCAACAATTTATTAAGAAAAAACATATTTCTACTCATAGCTTGAACTCGCGATTTCTGCTACAAAAAGTTGTGGCAATATCGTAATATCAACAATTTGTAAGAAAAATAAAATTAAAATGCGATAAATGTATAAAGGGTAGTGGCAATATAGTAATTTCAACAATTCGTAGGAAAAACAAAATTTTACTCATAAAACGCTATTAGCAAACGCGATTTACGTGTAAAGCATAGTGGCAATGTCGTAATTTCTACAATTCATAGGAAAAACAAAATTTTACTCATAAAACACTATCATCAAACGCGATTTACGTGTAAATAGTAGTGGCAATGTCGTAATTTCAATAATTCGCAGGAAAAACAAAATTTTACTCATAAAACGCTATCATCAAATGCGATTTACGTGTAAAGAGTTGTGGCAATGTCGTAATATCAACAATCTGTAAGAAAAACATAATTTTACTCATAAATAGAAGTGGCGATGTCGTAATATCAGCAATACGTAATTAAGTAAACATATTTAAATATTCTCATTTCCCAATCACATTATTTAAAAATTATCGATTAGGACATCGTGCAAGGCTCACCATTGGGATGGAGAATTTTTTAATAATCCTTCAGATTTTTAAAATTAGTATATGTACATCTTTTTATTTTGTTACGTTTCATTCATCGAAACGGACATCTTAGTGAACATGCATTGAAATTCTTGAGGCTTAGTAAAAACTTTCCATTGCATTAAGGAAAATTTAATAATATTTTAAAGTATACTAGCTTATTAACGTAAATTTACAATTTATAAAATATGCGTATAAGTATTTTTCAAATTTAGAAAATCGAAGAGTCTAGTATGAATTACGTATAATATATTACACGTACTGAGTTTCATTAAAATATGGCCATAATATCAGTGTCGAAATATTATCATATACCATTTAAACAGTTTAGTGTTATATATATATATATATATATACTCGGTCCACTAACACTGTAAAAAAGAAATAACACAACTTTATTTTCCTTCAACGTACAAACATTTACATTACGCTAATTAATTCAAATGTTAAGTGATTGCCCCGCAGTTAATTTTTACTTATTCATTTTAAGTTTTACACGTTTTGCAAGAAATAAAATTGATATAAGAATATAATTCATATAATGTTTTTATTAATTGACGAATAATATTACGTCTTGTAAAATGATTTAGGAATAAGTCATTAATGTTGAGTATAAAATAGAAAAATAATAATGATTTTTATTGATATGACTAAAGTAATAAGTGTGTGTATATATATATTCGAAATATTTGACAAATAAAATAAAACGCAAGAGTAATATATAGTAATATCAACAATTTATAAGAAAAAACATAATTCTACTCATAGCTGAACGCGATTTCATGTACAAAAAGTTGTGGCAATATCGTAATATCAACAATTTGTAAGAAAAATAAAATTAAAACGCGATAAATGTATAAAGGGTAGTGGCAATATAGTAATTTCAACAATTCGTAGGAAAAACAAAATTTTACTCATAAAAAGCTATTAGCAAACGCGATTTACGTGTAAAGCATAGTGGCAATGTCGTAATTTCTACAATTCATAGGAAAAACAAAATTTTACTCATAAAACGCTATCAGCAAACGCGATTTACGTGTAAATAGTAGTGGCAATGTCGTAATTTCAATAATTCGAAGGAAAAACAAAATTTTTACTCATAAAACGCTATCATCAAATGCGATTTACGTGTAAAGAGTTGTGGCAATGTTTCGTAATATCAACAATCTTAAGAAAAACATAATTTTACTCATAAATAGCAGTGGCATGTCGTAATATTCAGTTTAATACGTAATTTAATAAACATCGTTTAAATATTCTTCATTTCCCAATACATTAATAAAAATTATTCACTAGGACATCGTGCAAGGCCTCACCATTGGTATGGACCAATTTTTTAAAATCCTCAGTTTAAAATATTTATTGACACACTTTTATTTGTTACGTTTCATCATCGAAACGACATCTTAGTGAACATGCATGGAATTCTTGAGGCTTTTAGTAAACTTCATGCATAAGGGAAATAATATATTTAAAGTAATAGCTAGCTTATTAACGTAATTTACAATTTATAAAATATGCTTATAAGTATTTTTCAAATTAGAAAATCGCAAAGAGTCTTTAGTATGAATTACGTATAATAAATATATACACGTACATGGAGGTTCATTTAAAAATATTGCCATAATATCAGTGTTTCTAAATTATTATCTATACATTTAAACAGTTAGTGTAAATATATATATATATATATATATATTATATATATATATAATATATAATATATATATATATATATATATATATATATATATATATACTCGGTCCACTAACACTGTAAAAAAGAAATAACATGACTTTATTTTCCTTCAACGTACAACCATTTACATTACGCTAATTAATTCAAATGTTAAGTGATTGCCCCGCAGTTAATTTTTACTTATTCATTTTAAGTTTTACACGTTTTGCAAGAAATAAAATTGATATGAGAATATAATTCATATAATGTTTTATTAATTGACGAATAATATTACGTCTTGTAAAATGACTTAGGAATAAGTCATTAATGTTGAGTATAAAATAGAAAAATAATAATAATTTTTATTGATATGATTAAAGTAATAAGTGTGTGTATATATATATTCGAAATATTTGACAAAAAAAATAAAACGCAAGAGTAATATATAGTAATATCAACAATTTATAAGAAAAAAAATAATTCTACTCATAGCTGAAACTCGGAGATTTCATGTAAAAAAAGTTTGTGTCAATATAGTAATATCAACCATTTGTAAGAAAATCAAATTAAAACGCGATATATGTTAAGGGTAGTGGCAATATAGTAATTTCAACAATTCGTAGAAAAAACAAAATTTTACTCATAAAATGCTATTAGCAAACGCGATTTACGTGTAAAGCATAGTGGCAATGTCGTAATTTCTACAATTCATAGGAAAAACAAAATTTTACTCATAAAACGCTATCAGCAAACGCGATTTACGTGTAAATAGTAGTGGCAATGTCGTAATTTCAATAATTCGCAGGAAAAACAAAATTTTACTCATAAAACGCTATCATCAAATGCGATTTACGTGTAAAGAGTTGTGGCAATGTCGTAATATCAACAATCTGTAAGAAAAACATAATTTTACTCATAAATAGCAGTGGCGATGTCGTAATATCAGCAATACGTAATTAAGTAAACATATTTAAATATTCTCATTTCCCAATCACATAATAAAAATTATCGATAGGACATCGTGCAAGGCTCACCATTGGATGGAGAATTTTTTAATAATCCTTCAGTTTTAAAATATTTATGATACACTTTTATTTGTTACGTTTCATTCATCGAAATGACATCTTAGTGAACATGCATGAATTCTTAAGGCTTAGTAAACTTCATGCATAAGGAAAATAATATATTTTAAAGTATAGCTAGCTTATTAACGTAATTTACATTTATAAATATGCGTATAAGTATTTTCAAATTAGAAAATCGAATAGTCTAGTATGAATTACGTATAATATATTACACATACATGAGTTCATTTAAAATATGCCACAATATGAGTATCGAAATATTATCTATACATTTAAACAGTTTAGTGTTATATATATATATATATAATCGGTCCACTAACACTGTAAAAATGAAATAACACAACTTTATTTTCCTTCAACGTACAATCATTTACATTACGCTAATTAATTCAAATGTTAAGTGATTGCCCCGCAGTTAATTTTTACTTATTCATTTTAAATTTTACACGTTTTGCAAGAAATAAAATTGATATGAGAATATAATTCATATAATGTTTTTATTAATTGACGAATAATATTACATCTTGAAAAATGACTTAGTAATAAGTCATTAATGTTGAGTATAAAATAGAACAATAATAATGATTTTTATTGATATGATTAAAGTAATAAGTGTGTGTATATATATATTCGAAATATTTGACAAATAAAATAAAACGCAAGAGTAATATATAGTAATATCAACAATTTATAAGAAAAAACATAATTCTACTCATAGCTGAACGCGATTTCATGTACAAAAAGTTGTGGCAATATCGTAATATCAACAATTTGTCAGAAAAATAAAATTAAAACGCGATAAATGTATAAAGGGTAGTGGCAATATAGTACTTTCAACAATTCGTAGGAAAAACAAAATTTTACTCATAAAACGCTATTATCAAACGCGATTTACGTGTAAAGCATAGTGGCAATGTCGAAATTTCAACAATTCGTAGGAAAAAAAAATTTTTACTCATAAAACGCAATCAGCAAACGCGATTTACGTGTAAATAGTAGTGGCAATGTCGTAATTTCAATAATTCGCAGGAAAAAAAATTTTACTCATAAAACGCTATCATCAAATGCGATTTACGTGTAAAGAGTTGTGGCAATGTCGTAATATCAACAATCTGTAAAAAAACATAATTTTACTCATAAATAGCAGTGGCGATGTCGTAATATCAGCAATACGTAATTAAGTAAACATATTTAAATATTTTCATTTTCCAATCACATAATAAAAATTATCGATAGGACTAAGACTGGGCAACGGAATGGGACGTACCGGTACCGTCCCGGTCCGTTCTGGTTAATTCCGGTTCCGTCCCGGTATATAGTGGAACGGGACGGAACCGATGAACCATCCCGGTAATTCCGGTCCGGTTCATCCCGGTACCGGTCAAAAATCCGGTCAACGGATTCCGGTCCGGTCCGGTACCGATTCATTCCGGTCCGGTGACCCGGTTCCGGTCCGGTGACCAGTCCTATCTAGGACATCGTGCAAGGCTCACCATTGGATGGAGAATTTTTTAATAATCCTTCAGTTTTAAAATATTTATGATACACTTTTATTTGTTACGTTTCATTCATCGAAACGACATCTTAGTGAACATTCATGAATTCTTGAGGCTTAGTGAACTTCATGCATAAGGAAAATAATATATTTTAAAGTATAGCTAGCTTATTAACGTAATTTACATTTATAAATATGCGTATAAGTATTTTCAAATTAGAAAATCGAAGAGTCTAGTATGAATTACGTATAATATATTACACGTACATGAGTTCATTTAAAATATGCCATAATATCAGTGTCGAAATATTATCTATACATTTAAACAGTTTAGTGTTATATATATATATACTCGGTCCACTAACACTGTAAAAAAGAAATAACACAACTTTATTTTCCTTTAACGTACAACCATTTACATTACGCTAATTAATTCAAATGTTAAGTGATTGCCCCGCAGTTAATTTTTACTTATTCATTTTAAGTTTTACACGTTTTGCAAGAAATAAATTGATATGAGAATATAATTCATATAATGTTTTTATTAATTGACGAATAATATTACGTCTTGTAAAATGATTTAGGAACAAGTCATTAATGTTGAGTATAAAATAGAAAAATAATAATGATTTTTATTGATATGATTAAAGTAATAAGTGTGTGTATATATATTCGAAATATTTGACAAATAAAATAAAACGCAAGAGTAATATATAGTAATATCAACAATTTATAAGAAAAAACATAATTCTACTCATAGCTGAACGCGATTTCATGTACAAAAAGTTGTGGCAATATCGTAATATCAACAATTTGTAAGAAAAAAAAAATTCAAACGCGATAAATGTATAAAGGGTAGTGGCAATATAGTAATTTCAACAATTCGTAGGAAAAACAAAATTTTACTCATAAAACGGTATTAGAAAATGCGATTTAAACGTGTAGAGCATAGTGCAATGTCGTAATTTTCAACAAATTCGTAGGAAAAACAAAATTTTAATCATAAACGCTATCAGCAAACGCGATTTACGTGTAAAGAATTGTGGACAAATGTCGTAATTTCAATTAATTAGCAACGAAAACAACTTTTACTCATAAAACAATAATCATCCAAACGCGATTTACCGTGTAAAGAAGTGGTGGGCATGGTCGTAATATCAACAATGTGGTAAGAAAAAAAATAATTTTACTCATAAAATAGCACTGGCGTGTCGTAATAGATGCAATACGTACATTAAGTAAACTAATTTAAATATTCTCAATTTCCCAATCACCTTAATAAAAATTATCGATAGGACATCGTGCAAGGCTCCACCATTGGATGGAGGAATTTTTTTAATAATCCTTCAGTTTTTAAACATATTTATGATACACTTTTATTTGTTACGTTTCATTCATCGAAATGACATCTTAGTGAACATGCATGAATTCTTGAGGCTTAGTAAACTTCATGCATAAGGAAAATAATATATTTTAAAGTATAGCTAGCTTATTAACGTAATTTACATTTATAAATATGCGTATAAGTATTTTCAAATTAGAAAATCGAAGAGTCTAGTATGAATTACGTATAATATATTACACGTACATGAGTTCATTTAAAATATGCCATAATATCAGTGTCAAAATATTATCTATACATTTAAACAGTTTAGTGTTATATATATATATATACTCGGTCCACTAACACTGTAAAAAAGAAATAACACAAGTTTATTTTCCTTCAACGTACAACCATTTACATTACGCTAATTAATTCAAATGTTAAGTGATTGCCCCGCAGTTAATTTTTACTTATTCATTTTAAGTTTTACACGGTTTGCAAAAAAATAAAATTGATATGAGAATATAATTCATATAATGTTTTTATTAATTGACGAATAATATTACGTCTTGTAAAATGACTTAGGAATAGGTCATTAATGTTGAGTATAAAATAGAAAAATAATAATGATTTTTATTGATATGATTAAAGTAATAATTGTGTGTATATATATATTCGAAATATTTGATAAATAAAATAAAACACAACAGTAATATATAATAATATCAACAATTTATAAGAAAAAACATAATTTTACTCATAGCTTAACGCGATTTCATGTACAAAAAGTTGTGGCAATATCGTAATATCAACAATTTGTAAGAAAAATAAAATTAAAACGCGATAAATGTATAAAGGGTAGTGGCAATATAGTAATTTCAACAATTCGTAGGAAAAACAAAATTTTACTCATAAAACGCTATTAGCAAACGCGATTTACGTGTAAAGCGTAGTGGCAATGTCGTAATTTCAACAATTCGTAGGAAAAATAAAATTTTACTCATAAAATGCTATCAGCAAACGCGATTTACGTGTAAAGAGTAGTGGCAATGTCGTAATTTCAATAATTCATAGGAAAAACAAAATTTTACTAATAAAATGCTATCATCAAACGCGATTTACGTGTAAAGAGTGGTGGCAATGTCGTAATATCAACAATGTGTAAGAAAAACATAATTTTACTCATAAATAGCACTGGCGATGTCGTAATATCAGAAATACGTAATTAAGTAAACATATTTAAATATTCTCATTTCCCAATCACATAATAAAAATTATCGATAGGACATCGTGCAAGGCTCACCATTGGATGGAGAATTTTTTAATAATCCTTCAGTTTTAAAATATTTATGATACACTTTTATTTGTTACGTTTCATTCATCGAAACGACATCTTAGTGAACATGCATGAATTCTTGAGGCTTAGTAAACTTCATGCATAAGGAAAATAATATATTTTAAAGTATAGCTAGCTTATTAACGTAATTTACATTTATAAATATGCGTATAAGTATTTTCAAATTAGAAAATCGAAGAGTCTAGTATGAATTACGTATAATATATTACACGTACATGAGTTCATTTAAAATATGTCATAATATCAGTGTCGAAATATTATCTATACATTTAAACAGTTTAGTGTTATATATATATATATACTCGGTCCACTAACACTGTAAAAAAGAAATAACACAAGTTTATTTTCCTTCAACGTACAACCATTTACATTACGCTAATTAATTCAAATGTTAAGTGATTGCCCCGCAGTTAATTTTTACTTATTCATTTTAAGTTTTACACGTTTTGCAAGAAATAAAATTGATATGAGAATATAATTCATATAATGTTTTTATTAATTGACGAATAATATTACGTCTTGTAAAATGACTTAGGAATAAGTCATTAATGTTGAGTATAAAATAGAAAAATAATAATGATTTTTATTGATATGATTAAAGTAATAAGTGTGTGTATATATATATTCGAAATATTTGACAAATAAAATAAAACGCAAGAGTAATATATAGTAATATCAACAATTTATAAGAAAAAATATAATTCTACTCATAGCTGAACGCGATTTCATGTACAAAAAGTTGTGGCAATATCGTAATATCAACAATTTGTAAGAAAAAAAAATTAAAACGCGATAAATGTATAAAGGGTAGTGGCAATATAGTAATTTCAACAATTCGTAGGAAAAACAAAATTTTACTCATAAAACGGTATTAGCAAACGCGATTTACGTGTAAAGCATAGTGGCAATGTCGTAATTTCAACAATTCGTAGGAAAAAACAAAATTTTACTCATAAAACGCTATCAGCAAACGCGATTTACGTGTAAAGAGTAGTGGCAATGTCGTAATATCAACAATCTGTAAGAAAAACATAATTTTACTCATAAATAGCAGTGGTGATGTCGTAATATCAGCAATACGTAATTAAGTAAACATATTTAAATATTCTCATTTCCCAATCACATAATAAAAATTATCGATAGGACATCGTGCAAGGCTCACCATTGGATGGAGAATTTTTTTAATAATCCTTCAGTTTTAAAATATTTATGATACACTTTTATTTGTTACGTTTCATTCATCGAAACGACATCTTAGTGAACATGCATGAATTCTTGAGGCTTAGTAAACTTCATGCATAAGGAAAATAATATATTTTAAAGTATAGCTAGCTTATTAACGTAATTTACATTTATAAATATGCGTATAAGTATTTTCAAATTAGAAAATCGAAGAGTCTAGTATGAATTACGTATAATATACTACACGTACATGAGTTCATTTAAAATATGCCATAATATCAGTGTCGAAATATTATCTATACATTTAAACAGTTTAGTGTTATATATATATATATATATACTCGGTCCACTAACACTGTAAAAAAGAAATAACACAAGTTTATTTTCCTTCAACGTACAACCATTTACATTACGCTAATTAATTCAAATGTTAAGTGATTGCCCCGCAGTTAATTTTTACTTATTCATTTTAAGTTTTACACGTTTTGCAAGAAATAAAATTGATATGAGAATATAATTCATATAATGTTTTTATTAATTGACGAATAATATTACGTCTTGTAAAATGACTTAGGAATAAGTCATTAATGTTGAGTATAAAATAGAAAAATAATAATGATTTTTATTGATATGATTAAAGTAATAAGTGTGTGTATATATATATTCGAAATATTTGACAAA
>JABWTJ010000188.1:9211-91940 GCA_016801875.1 Solanum sitiens | reverse complement strand
TACATTGTGAATCGCTTGACATGCCTATTCGTGTTTCTACTCCGGTGGGTGAGTCTGTGATAGTTGAAAAGGTATATAGGTCATGCTTGGTGACTTTTGTGGGGAGCAATACTTATGTAGACTTGGTCATCTTAGAAATGGTTGATTTTGATGTAATTCTTGGTATGACTTGGCTTTCTCCGAATTTTGCGATCTTGGATTGTAATGCTAAAACTGTGACGTTAGCCAAGCCTGGGACAGATCCGTTAGTGTGGGAGGGGGACTACACTTCCACTCCGGTTCGTATCATCTCCTTTCTTCGTGCTAAAAGAATGATTAGTAAGGGGTGCTTAGCTTTCTTGGCACATCTCAAGGATGACACTACCCAAGTACCTTCAATTGAGTCGGTTTCGGTAGTCCGTGAGTTTCTGGATGTGTTTCCTGCAGACCTTCCTGGTATGCCACCGGATAGAGATATTGATTTCTGCATTGATCTGGAACCGGGTACTCGACCCATTTCCATACCCCCTTATAGAATGGCTCCAGCTGAGTTAAGGGAGTTAAAGGCCCAACTTCAGGAGCTGTTAGGTAAAGGTTTTATTAGGCCAAGTGCATCCCCTTGGGGTGCTCCTGTTTTATTTGTGAAGAAGAAAGATGGAAGTCTTCGGATGTGCATAGACTACAGGCAGCTGAATAAGGTAACTATTAAGAACAAGTATCCTATTCCTCGCATTGATGATTTGTTCGATCAGTTACAAGGTGCTTGTGTCTTCTCTAAAATTGATTTGAGGTCCGGTTATCATCAATTGAAAATACGGACAGCAGATGTGCCAAGGACTGCTTTTCGAACCAGGTATGGGCATTATGAATTCTTAGTAATGTCTTTTGGGCTTACGAATGCCCCTGCTGCTTTCATGAGCCTAATGAACGGGATTTTTAAGCCATATCTGGATCTTTTTGTTATTGTATTTATTGATGATATACTGATATACTCAAAGAGCAAGAAGGAACATGAGGAGCACTTGAGAATTGTGTTGGAAGTATTGAGGGAGAAAAAGCTTTATGCCAAATTCTCCAAGTGTGAGTTTTGGCTAGATTCAGTGTCCTTCTTGGGGCACGTGGTTTCTAAGGATGGGGTGATGGTGGATCCTTCTAAGATTGAAACAGTGAAGAATTGGGTAAGACCTACTAATGTGTCAGAAGTAAGGAGCTTTGTTGGTTTAGCCAGCTACTACCGTCGATTTGTCAAGGGATTCTCTTCTATTGCTTCCCAATTGACGAACTTGACTAAGCAGAATGTTCCATTTGTATGGTCGGATGAATGTGATGAAAGCTTTCAGAAACTCAAGACCTTGCTGACTACTGCACCTATCCTTACCTTGCCAGTAGAGGGTAAGAACTTCATTGTTTATTGTGATGCATCCTATTCTGGTTTGGGTGCAGTGCTAATGCAAGAGAAGAATGTAATTGCTTATGCTTCGAGGCAATTAAAGGTGCATGAAAGTAACTATCCGACCCATGATTTGGAGTTGGCTGCGGTAGTGTTTGCATTAAAGCAATGGAGACACTATCTATATGGGGTCAAGTGTGAGGTTTACACAGATCATCGTAGTCTACAGTATGTTTTTACCCAGAAAGACTTGAATTTGAGGCAGAGGAGGTGGATGGAACTGTTGAAGGACTATGATATTACCATTCTGTATCACCAAGGAAAGGCAAATGTTGTGGCTGAGATTTAAGTAGAAAAAGCAGTTAGCCATGGGGTAGTTAAGCCCACTTACCAGGTTTCTGACGTCCATTGGCTAGAGCTGTCCAACACTTGGCTAAGCCTTATGGATGGAAATTACTCGGAGACAGGAGGATTGTTGGCAGTGTGGAGGGCAAGATCTTCTTTTTTTGGACAAGATCAAGGGAAAGACAGTTGATGCGAAAAGCTAAGCCGAATTCGGTGGATTACAGTGTTGCGCGGAGAGTTAACAGAGGCAATAACTGATTAGGAAGGTTGTCTTGAGGATTCTAGGACAGTTGGGGTTTTCGGGTTGTGGCGTGTTTGTTGTTGTTGGGTGTGTGAGGGTTTGGTGTGGTGCTTTCCTGTTTTTTGGGTGGTTCGTTGGTTGTTTTGGGTTTGGGGTTTTTTGTGGGTGTGTGGGTTGGTGTTCGTGTCTGGGTGTGTCGAGTGTGGGTTGTGGGTTTTTTTGGGTGTTTTCGTTTTGTTTCTTTGTTGTTGTAGGTTGTTCTGTTTGGTTGGGGTCTGGGGTTTTTGGGGGTTCTGGTTCTGTCTTCTGGGGTCGGGTGTTTGGTTGGGGCTTTGGTCTTTGGTGGGGGTGGTGTGTGGTGCGTTGTGGGTGCGTGGTGGTTTGGGGTTTGGGCGTCTTTTTGTGTTGGGCGTGCCTGTTTTAATTGCGTGTGGGGGTATGTGTGCCTCATGTTGATGATTTGATCCACACTATCCTTACAGAGGCTCATAGATCCGGATATTCTATACATCCTGGTGCAACCAAGATGTACCGTGACCTAAAGCAACACTTTTGGTGGAGTAGAATGAAGCGCGACATTGTTGATTTTTTTGCCAAATGTCCAAATTGCCAGCAAGTAAAGTATGAACACCAGAGGCCCGGAGGAACACTTCAGAAAATGCCCATTCCTGAATGGAAGTGGGAGAGAATTGCAATGGACTTCGTGGTTTGTCTTCCAAAGACATTGGGTAAGTTTGACTCTATTTGGGTAATTGTGGACAGATTAACTAAGTCTGCTCACTTCATTCCGGTCAAGGTGACCTACAATGCAGAGAAGTTAGCCAAAATCTACATCTCAGAAATTGTTCGATTGCATGGAGTTCCACTCTCCATTATATCAGATAGCGGTACGCAGTTTACTTCTAAGTTTTGAGAAACAGTGCACGCGGAAATTAGGTTTACTAGGTTGGAACCTGAGTACTGCATTTCCCCCTCAGACGATGGTCATCTGAGGCTGAAAACGATTCAAGTGTTGGGGATATGATTCGCGCGGTGCATTGGAATTTGGTGGTCCTTGGGATAACTTCTTACCCTTAGCGGAGTTTTCATACAAAAATAGCTATCACTCCAGTATTGACATGGCCCCATTTGAAGCATTGTATGGGAGGAGATGTAGGTCTCCCATTGGTTGGTTTGACGCATTTGAAGTTAGACCTTGGGGTACTGATCTGTTGAGGGATTCATTGGAGAAGGTGAAATCTATTCAAGAAAAGCTTTTAGCAGCTCAAAGTAGGCAAAAGGAATATGCAGATCGAAAGGTTAGAGACTTGTAGTTCATGGAGGGTGAACAAGTCTTGCTGAAGGTTTCACCCATGAAAGGGGTGATGCGGTTTGGAAAAAGGGGTAAGCTAAGTCCAAGGTATATTTGACCATTTGAAGTACTTAAGCGAGTAGGGGAGGTGGCTTATGCTTAGCTTTGCCCCAGGGCTGTCAGGAGCGCATCGGTATTTCATGTGTCTATGTTGAAAAGATACCATGGGGATGGAAACTACATCATTCGTTGGGATTCGGTTCTGCTTGATGAAAATTTGTCTTATGAGGAGGAACCTGTTGCTATTTTAGATAGAGAAATTCGCAAGTTGAGATCAAGGGAGATTGCATCTATCAAAGTTCAATGGAAGAATCGACCAGTTGAAGAGGCCACTTGGGAGAAGGAAGCTGATATGCAAGAAAAATATCCGCATCTGTTCACAGATTCAGGTACTCCCTCTCATCCTTGTTTTTTCTTCTTTTGATCGTTCGAGGACGAACGATGGGTAAATTGGTATCTATTGTAACGACCTGCTTAGTCGTTTTGAGCAGCAGATTTTATTTCTGGAAAAACTGTCTGAGACGACGTATCCAACGACGGACCGTCATGGGCACTGACGGACCATGCGAGGTGTCTCATCTCCAAACACTTGAATTCTTATATTGAGTGCTGAAAAATTGACTCTCTGAATCTGTGACGGACCGCTGGGACGGATCCGTCCACAAGACACGACGGACCAGTTTGAGGTTCCGTTTCAAATACACTTAAACTCTTGAGAATTGGGTACTGAGAGCAATTCTCTGTCCGTCGTGACGGAAGTGCAGGACGGACCGTCGTAGGCACGACGGACCATCTCAGACTCATCAAGGAAATTAAGTCTC
The DNA here is from genome assembly GCA_016801875.1 of Solanum sitiens. Classification (NCBI taxonomy): domain Eukaryota; kingdom Viridiplantae; phylum Streptophyta; class Magnoliopsida; order Solanales; family Solanaceae; genus Solanum; species Solanum sitiens. Next base: position 87,813 of record JABWTJ010000188.1, on the reverse strand, counting down.
TGAAGGTTGTGACGAACCTGCAGGACGGACCGTCGCAGGCACGACGGGCCGTCACAGGTTGCGTAATCCCAGTCTGGGTCGGATTTCTGGGTAAGTTTTAAAGGGGCGTTTTGGACTATTCCTGCTATAATTATGAATTTCGTGGGTCAATGTTAATAACTCAAATTCTTGGGGGTGTAAAGGAGATGACCTTGAGTTACTTAGTGGGTTATTTCCTCATCTTTTATACCTAATTATATGCTAATTAGGGAAAAGAGAGAGGGTTTTTGAAGAAGAAAAATAGAGAGAACAAGGAGAAGAGAGAGGAACGATCGATAGAGAGAGGCAAACAAAGAGGAAACAAAAAGCTTTGAGAGATTGCTTGCTTGATCAAGAATCCTTGGTGAAGGTAGGTTATGGTTTTGATCTGATTCGTAGTAAACTCTATAGTGAATGATATGTATTGGTAGTATTGTAAACCCTTCTATATGCTTAATTGTATGCTTGCATGAATGTGATTATGTGATTGTGATAAAATAAGCATAATGAAGCTTTTGAATCCAAAATCTTGAAGAACCCTAATTCACCTTGTTATTGATGATGCCTTGGTATAAAAGAAGGCTTGATGAATTGATAGAATGATGTTAGTGGATCGGAGTGTCACGTTCCGACACATAGTATTAGGGGATCGGGTGTCACGAACCGACACGTAGAATTAGGGGATCGGAGTGTCACGTTCCGACACATAGTATTAGGGGATCGGGTGTCACGAACCGACACGTAGAATTAGGGGATCGGAGTGTCACGTTCCGACACATAGTATTAGGGGATCGGGTGTCACGAACCGACACGTAGAATTAGGGGATTGGAGTGTCACGTTCCGACACATAGTATTAGGGGATCGGGTGTCACGAACCGACACGTAGAATTAGGGGATCGGAGTGTCACGTACCGACACATAGTAGTAGGGGATCGGAGTGTCACGTACCGACACAAGAGGAAGAAAGATAATTAATCTTGAGAGATGTTAAAATACTCAATGTAATGAACCTAATTCCCAAAATGAGTGTGGTATTGAGGCTTGAGTCCACATGGATGAACTTGGTAGTACTTATTGATAATTATAGTACTTGTTGCTACATGTTGAGTATTGTAGTTGATTTATGATATGAACTGATATATACTGTTTTCTATTTTGAGTTGGCCGATGATACCTACTCAGTACTTGTGTTTTGTACTGACCCCCTACTTGTTGTTTCTTTCTTTGTTATTTGGGGAATGCAGCAAACGTACCGTCGTCTTCAACTCAGCAGTGATTCTAGCCAGTCTTCATTACACCGGATTTCAGGGTGAGCTAATGCTTCTAGCTTGGACTGGATCTTCTCTTCAATGTCTTGATGCCTTGAACTTCCGGCATGGACTAGCCTTTATTTATTTTAGCTTCTTAGATACTTTTATATTAGTAACTTGAGGATAGATGTTCTTGTGATGATGACTTCCAGATTTTGGGGATAATGAGTTATAAATTTTAGAAGTTATTTAATTGATTTCGTTAATGAGTTTTAAGTCTTCCGCTTTGTATTTTGTTCAATATGTTGGGGTTTTAGATTGGTTTGTTCGCTCACATAGTAGGATAAGTGTGGTGCCACTCGCGGCTCGATTTTGGGTCGTGACATTTTCAAGCTAGTGTCACGTAAGTCAAAAAAGGGTAGAAAATTACTCATAAAATAAGTTCAGGGGGTAATAGGACCTTATTAGTATAAGTGTGTCTCTAGGATTTCGGGCATATGTTGAGGGTGTACTTTTATTTTCACTATAAAGAATAAATTATGGGGGACTCAATGATTCATTGGGTAATGACGTAGTTTAGGTACATGAATGAAGAAACCCAACAAGTTTAGGATATGTTTATGAGTTCGACCTATATATATATAGATATATATTTAAGTTGTTAACTATTGTATTTATATTATATTACTCTTAACGTAATTTTTAGATAATATAAGTTATCACATCTGTATTTCGAGAGTTGATCGAAATTTTGATATATTTTTTAAATATTTTATTTTATTAATAATTAATTTTATAGTATTACTTTTTTTATTTTATGATGATAAAACATACTAAAAGGGGAAATAAGACAAATACATTAAAACAAAAAATTGCTAAACATTAATAGAGGAGAAGCGTAGTAATTATAAATGCATAACACACTAACAAGGTAAATAAGACAAATAAATTAAAACGAAGAAATAGTTAAATATATATAGAGGAAAGGGCAAATTGATCAATTGACTGACCCTAAGCTCCTATATTCGCTTCTATATTACATATATTATTATACACACATCTAATAAAAATATGAAATTCTCTTCATTGATAGTGGTTACCCTGTCAGATCATTTTTAGAAATACTTATATCTCTTAATTTAATTGTTGAATTTTCACATTTAAAGATTATTGATTTTACAACTTCTTTTTTTTAAAAAAAAAACAGATCTAATTCTTTTGAAAAGACGTCCAAATATTTATGATATTATTGACTTTGAGTAATATTTAAATAAATCGGAATACATATGATGATATATGGATCAAAGTTTGTTTCAATTAATTATTGTACGAAAAAGGGCCAAAAATACCCCTATACTATTCGAAAAGGTTTAATAATATCCCTCGTCCACCTATTGGACTAAAAATACCCCTCAGTCAACCTTTTTGGTCCACTATTACTCTTCAAACTAACAACCTTATATTTTAAAATTATTATTATGATTAATTATTACGTGGCGTCTTTCTATTAGATAAAGTTTAATTCCAACTCACCAAACTTTCTCCTACCCCACCCGACCCATATTGACATTCCTGACCCAAACCCATATTCAAGATCAATTTTACCCAGTTTATTTTATCCTTCAACACATAATCTATTTTAACCTCATTATGATGAACCTTGGATTCAACAATGGGATTGTAAACAATGAACTTCTAGCAAAAAAAATATCAATTGTACATAACTAGCTACTCAAAAAAGAATCTCATCAGCAACTCATCTACCCCAACATTATGATACAGATCCCTCTTGAGTAATTGAATATTTGAATGCATATTCTGGACAAAATATCTGAAGCTTTTATTTGACAATTTCATCTATGTTAATTATGCACTAATGGTCACACCAATATAAAACAATGTCACTATACATAAGTATTGTTCACCCGAAGGTGTTAGAGGTGTAATTAGCCTTTTAAGAAAATAATTTATTATTATAGAGGGACCGTAATGCTTACGTGCCTTATAATTACAACAACTTATGGTTATTTTTGGTGTAATTGATCTTGAAATTGCTTAATAAGAAAAGGGGAAGAAGAAAAATAGAATATTAGGTTTAGGGGAGAAGAGATAATTCATGTTTATTTTTTTTAATTGAAAAGGGTAAAAAATATCCCTCAACTTTGTTTTATGAGAAAAGACATAAAGTCAACTCTGAAGTTGTCCCGAATTTTTAAAAAGACACCTTAACTTTACAATCGTCCTATTACCCACTAAATAATTTGGAATAGATAAAATTATATCATTTTTCGTCCACCTGACATAGAGAGTGGTGTGCACTCTCTCAAAGAGAGTGAACAACCTATAATAAATAATATAATTTTATTTTTTATAAGTACTTTATTATAAAATATATTTTCTTATTTTTCTTGTTATTTTAACTTTTTTTGCTTTTTATTTATCTTTCTCTTTCTTCTTTCTTCTTTTTTCTTCAAAAATCCATTCTCATCTCCATCCATTAAAGCTTCTTACTTTCAATGTCATCATTCTTACCATAACTTCACCTTCCTTTTTTATTACTATTAATTTTACTCACTTTAATTTTAAAATTGTATCTAAATATTTTCTTAAATTTCGAACAATTTGATAAACCCATGAGATTTCAAGACGATCATGAAGTATCATATAATTGTTTTTATCCGATTTCAATTAAGTTCTTTCAATTTTTGGGAATTAATTGATTCTTTTAAAATTGTCATTTCTAATTTTGAATTTATATGAAAATGAGTATTAGTTTATGATACCTTCTAAATTTTCTTAGAAAAATAATTAATTTTGCTATCAATAATTCAATAAAGTCTAAAAAAGTAATATGAATTCTATAAACAATTTGACCAGAAGAAGAAAAAGAAAATAAAAAATGGTAGAAGGGCTAAATTTGACATGGGGTGTAGGAGGTGAAAAAAAAAAGATAATGGAGGAATGAATCACTTGAAAGTAGGAGGTGGGAGATGAAGTGAAATTTAAGATAAATCAAATTTAAAAGTAAAAAAGTAATATATATATAGAGAGAGAGAGAAATTAAGTTTAAAAAAAAAAGATAAAGGAAAAAGTTAAGATAAAAAAAATGCATTTTAAATTAAATTAACATGTGTCATATAATGATTGGTGTGTGAACACACTTGCTTCTTAAAACTTGGGGCTGATCGAAAAATGGTATAATAATATATTTTTAAAATTGTTTAGTGGGATAATAAGACAGTTGCAAAGTTAAGTGTCTTTTTGCAAATCCGAGACAACATCAGTGATGACTTCATGTTTTTTCTCTTGTTTTATTAGTTGATTTTACCCTTGCCGTTAAATGAAAGTTATGCCGTCAATAAACTTAACAAATATACCCCTCCTTGGATGGAAACCCCCAAATCAATTGAAATTACCCGATTTTAATTGAAATAATCCAATTTCCTTTTTAATTCGAACCAAAACTCAACCCACTAAACTAAACCAAACTGTTCTCTTCTTTCTCTAAAAAAAGAAACTTATCTTTTTTCTTATTTTCTTCACCAGAAAAAACTGAATCATTTTGTTAATTTTTTCACTAACAAACCATGCATTCAAATGATTTGCTTCTTGAAGAACCCATCAGGATGGCTTCCATTTTGGAGCCATCCAAAGCTTTAAGCCTCCCAAAAAAACCATTTTTTTCATACTTTAAATTTGTATTTTTTCATATAATTTGGGTATATATGGTGATAATGACTGATAGGGTTTGTTTAATTTTTCAGATTATGAGTGTTCTTAAGGTACTTAGCCAAGAACAGTTGCAAGAAGGGGAAGACCAATGAGATGAAAAAGATTGGAAATGGGTTGATCTGTTATGGGTTTTGATTAGTTTAGTGGGTTACAATCTGGTTCGGGTTAAAAAAAGAAATTGAATAATTTCAATTGATTTGAAGGTTTTCGTCCAAGGAGGGGTCTATTTGTTAAGTTTATTGGCAGTAGGGATAAAAATAACTTTCATTTAATGGCAAGGGTAAAATCAACTAATAAAACAAAGTTGAGGGGTAATTTTGACAATTTTCCCTTTTTTTAATGGATCTTGTAATTGGGTTTGGGTCAAGGGATGCCAATATGGGTCGGGTGGGCTAGAAGAAAGTTTGGTGGGTTGGAATTAAACTTTATCGAATAGAAAGACACCACGTAATAATTAATAATAATAATAATTACAAAATATAAGTTTGTTAGTTTAAAGGGTAATAGTGGACCATAAAGGTTGACTGAGGGGTGTTTTTAGCCCAATAGATGGATAAGGGGTAATTTTAAACCTTTTTGAATAGTACATGAGTATTTTTGACCCTTTTTCGATTATTGTATTTTTTATTGAATGAACTAAGAAGAGAAAACACAGTCTGAAACAATGGCAACACCTATTAAGAAACTTTTTAATGTTGCGAAGAAGACTTAATAGGTTATGAATATTTTTTTATGAGACTAATTAGTCCAGATTTTTTTTAAGAAAAAGTAAAAGTTATTGTCTCCAATTTCTTCAATGGTGTCGATGGAGAACGAGGTGAAAAGATTGAGGACGAGAAATAGGTGAAAGAATCCTTCTTATTTTTGGCAACCAAATAAAAATTCTAAAAAACTCTTATAATTAATTTAGAGTCCAAGTTACTATAAAATATTTTTTTTGTTATTTTTATTTTAATATTAATAATATATATATATATATATATATATGAATAAGTTTTTCTAAAAACGTTGTAATTTTCTTGTCCATTGTCAGTTGAGAGAGGCTATTCTCTAAAAATATTCGACAAAATGCTTACATAAATTCATTTAAATAGTTATAGCTAATAGTAGTCGCGTGTGTATCTTTCTCATCTCTCTTGCAACTGTACTATCTAAGCCAACTCCCTCATCTAACTCGTCACTCTCATATCTCGCTCACCTTTCTCTCATTTCGCTCGTCACTTTCATGTCTTGCTGTGTATCTTGTATCCCAGATACATAAGAATCACATCAGATACATGTATATGTTTTGTATTTAGTGTAATTCACATGGGATTATAGACAAATGTCATTCACCACTCTCCTTGCTTGATCGTTTATCTGGTATCCCAGTTATATGTGAATCAGACGAGATACATGTATATAAATTGTATCTAGTGTAATTCACATGTATCAGGAATACATAAGCGAATCTTACTTGCCTCTATCCCTAATTTAGTTTATATGATAGCAAAAAATATGTATTTAGATTTATTTGACTTGAAATTTGGTATGAAATTATGCAATTAGGTAGTTTTTTCATTTAAAAATGCAAATTACATAACCAAATAATTTTTAAATTTTAAATCACCTGACCTTTACAACAGTTTTTGTGTGTGTGTCATGGGTTAAAATTTAATAATTTTCTAGAGTGGTAGAACAAACCCAACTTAATTTATTTGCTTAAGTTTGAGCAGGGTTATTGACTCGCTCATGTATTAAATCAATCCATTAAATATTGAATTATATATAGCCCAAATTATTTAATGACGAATCTTCTCAAAATAATTTTAAATAAATACTATTTATTTGATATATTTTATATACCTATAGTAATATAACTTTTATTAAAATTATAAAAGAGCAAGTAAAACAATTAAGACTTATTAAAACTGAGAGATTGAATTATAACCCACATTTTAACTTAAATAACTTGTGAATGAATCAATAAATCATTCATTTATTAATTAACTTGGGAATTTGGCCGCGCTTCGCGAGGTCATTACAATAAATATTGAAGGATTATTTTTTTTCTATCAATTATATAGTTTTCTTTATTTCCAAATGTAATATTATCACTTTATTTTTATAATTATATATTAATTATGAAGATCATTTTGAGGTGACGATTGAAATGACACTTAACAAATTTAACATCTATAATCTACTAAATGAGGGATCATACGGCATTAATCAATATGTCAAGATATATTTTCTTAGTAATTTTTTTGTTTGGACATGTATTTTGTAACACCCCATAGCCAAAACAGACCAAAAACCAGCTTTACAGAAAAATCTGCAGGTGCAACCAACGGTGGCATCGACGGATCGTAGCCTGAACCACGGTTCGTCGTGCACAACCGTCGATGGGATCAGAAACTCCCAAAAACTTTAGCCCAGAAAAATTGGTTAAGTCTTGGACGACGGACGGACTTACGGTTCCTAGGTCAGACGACGGTCCGTAGTCCGTGACCGTCGATCAAGACTCGCTTCACCCACTCTCTAACAAGATCTATGGATGACCAGCACGGTCTGTAGGTGGACTTACGGTCCGTAGGTGGAAAATTTGCAGACAGTTAAGGGGAAATGCAGTTGGGTCAACTTTAAATGGTTATAACTCTTAGCACAAAATGAATTAGGTGTACCATGACCTACCAACATATAGAAATTGAATTATCTTTCCATATCCACCGACCTTGATAAAATCAGACCTCCGAGTAAGTTATGCCCATTTTTGTAAAGGCCTGTGAACAGGCGCAGTCGACGAACCCAACGACGGGGCATCGGTCGGACGATGGACTATCAGTCCTGGCCGTCGTTTGGTCCGATAGCAACTTTCCTAGGGGTCTTTTTGACCTTTCCCACTTCGTTTAAACCCTAAGTTACATCATTCTGACCCTAAATCATCAGAGTTTAGTCAGTTTAAGCCTAGAAACATAATTAAAACATATCCAAGTCAAATAATTAAATCAAAACTTAGAAAATTAGAAGCAAGAGAGGAGAAAAAGCTCAAGAACCCTAGTTCAAGAACACAACAAGCTCCAGCAGTTCCAGCCCCGAAACTTTAGTATTTTTTCGTAGATTTCATTACTAGGTATGTGGTATTTCACTAGTGGGTTCCTTTCACCCATTGGGTCCCTAGTTTTCAGTCAGATTCTTGATTCTCTTATTATGATCAAACCTAGGGTTTTTAGAACTTTGATAGAACTTGATGAATTTATTAAATATATGTTCGAAATCAGATTATCATGTTATTACCTAGATTATTGCATGAATTTCAGAACCCCAGCTTTGTATTTCCTTAGTTCTTGAATTACACATGCTAGGTCAGATATTTCAGACACTTTAGATATACATGTCTCAGTTATAAATGCATAATTACCAGATTAATTGTTGCATTCTCAGTTTGCATGTTTAGTTTCGATGTATCCTGTATTTACAGAAATTCAGACATAATCAGTAAATTTACAGAATTCATTGGGAGTAGCATAATACCGAGTTGGACTAGGGTTTAACATACACAATTGTCCCAGAACTACTAGCCAAGTAGGTTGTAAGTCCCCTCTGTGGGCAATCAGTTTAGTGATCACGCCAGCATGCCTTTATACCTCTGGAAGGGTACATTGGGTCCTCTTGATGGGGCGTATACATCGGACTCCACATTTAGCTCATGTGGTTTTATTATCATTGTAGTAGCTCCCACAGATCAGTTAGACTCTCTGCATTGACCATTTATCAGTATATTCAGTATTCAGTTTCAGCATGTTATAAATTGATCATTGCACCCAGTTAGCTCAGAATTCAGTATATCATGTTAAGATTATTATACTTGTTTTTATGCTTATTCAGTTATGTTTTATTTCAGCTGTACTCTATCCTACATGCTCAGTACCTATCAAGTACTGACGCATACGTGCGCTACATCTTCTCGTGATGTAGGTTCAGGTTCTCAGCATCCAGATCACGCATAGATCGATTTCTGATCTTCAGTTTAGCAGATTCAGTGGTGAGTCCTCATTCTCCGAGGACAATAGTCATGAGTTTCTTTCAGTATTTAGTATTTTAGTTTCAGTTTTTGCTAGATTTAGCTGGGGCTTGTCCCGGTATTTTAAGTCCAGCTTAGAGGCTTATTTCAGACATAGTTAGTTTCAGTTTAGTAGTGATTTAATATTTCTTTATATTAAACTCATCAGTTTTTCATATATCTTAGTTTTAGCATATGGGTATTCCCCATCTTTTCAAATTAAATTATGATTTAACTTCCGCATCAGTTTATATTCTTTAGTATGCTCATGATTATGCCAGCAGGGTTAGCTTGGGATCATTTGTGGATCTAGTTTCCATTTCCGCGTCTCAAGGGTAGCTCGGACCTGACAAAACATGGTATCAGAGCACTAGGTTCAAGAGTCCTAGGATGTCTGAAAAGCCGCACTAAGTAGAGTCCTTTTCATGGGTGTGAAGTGCGCCACATATAATGAGAGGGAGGCTATGAAGTGTTTTAGGAAAAACTTCACTTTCTTGTTACTCTTATCGTGCGTAAGGTATGATCTTATTCCATTCTAACTTGACATTCTACGTTTTAGATCATGCCTCCTCGTAGAGCTAATGCTAGGAATGCAAATGCCAGGAATGCAAACGCAGCTCCTCCAGTGCCAGATCAAGAAGTCTCCAATGCTGAGTTTAGGAATGCTATACAGATGTTGGCTCAGAGTATGACCAACCAAAACAATCAGGTTCATGCTCCTGTGAATAAAAATATTGGATCAGCAGCAACAAGGGTCCGTGACTTTGTTAAGATGAATCCACCTAAGTTCTTAGGATCACAGACTAATGAGGATCCTCAGAATTAGTTGGATGAGATCAAGAAGATCTTTGAGGTAATGGAAGTCACTAGGATTGATCGGGTTGAGTTGGCATCATACTAGTTGAAGGATGTTGCTCATATCTGGTACACTCACTGGAAGGAGAATATGGGTGCAAATGCAGCTCCTATCACTTGGGATTGCTTTAGTGAGACTTTTCTCGACAGGTTTTTCCTAATAGAGTTGAGAGAGACAAAGGCTCAGGAATTCATGAACTTGAGGCAGGGTAACATGACAGTCCAAGAGTATGGGCTGAAGTTTAACCAACTCTCCAGGTATGCTCCTTACATGGTTGCTGACTCCAGGGCTCAGATGAACAAGTTCTTGTATGGAGTGTAAAAATTTGGTGAAAACTGAGTGCAGAAATGCTATGTTGCTTGGAGATATGAACATCTCTAGGCTTATGACTCATGCTCAGCAGGTTGAGGGTGATAACCTTAGGGAACAGGCTAAGGAAAAGAAGAAGGCTAGGACCGGGAACTATGACTATTCTCAGTAGAAATCGGGTGGTGGAAATCGCTCGCAGAGTCAACAGAAGTTTTCAGCCCCAGCGCCTTCATTAGCTAGTGTTCCATCCTCTAAGAACAGGTATGACCAGAAAGGTAGACAAGGAAGTGTTTCAGGCACCAAGACTTACCCCGCTTGCCCTAAGTGTGGTAAGAACCATCCGGGCGAGTGTCTCGCAGGAAAAGAAGGATGTTTTGGGTGCGGTCAGTCTGATCACAGGTTGAGAGATTGGCCTTCTAGACAGGGTCAAGGAAGTGGTAATGGTAGAGCTCAGTCTACAAATTCAGCAGCACCAGCAAGTCGCCCAACTCTGCAGGGTAACTCATCTGGTACAGGTGGCGGTCAGTGTCAAAACAAGTTGTATGCTCTTCAGGCTCGCCAGGATCAGAAAGGTTCTCCTGATGTAGTCACTGGTACATTACGAGTCTTTGAGCTTGATGTTTATGCATTGTTAGATCAATGGGCTACTCTTTCTTTTGTAACTCCTTACATAGCAGTCCAATTCAGTGTTAGTCCAGAAACTCTCTCAGAACCCTTCTCAGTATCTACTCCAGTCGGTGATCCAGTCATAGCTAGACGGGTACACAGAAATTGCCCGGTCATAGTCTCTCAGAAAGTCGCCTTAGCAGATCTAGTAGAGTTAGAAATGGTAGACTTTGATGTCATTCTAGGCATGTATTGGTTACATTCATGTTATGCCTCAGTTGACTGCAGAACTAGGATTGTTCGTTTTCAGTTTCCAGATTAACCAATCTTAGAATGGAAGGGTAGTAGCTTAGCACCTATGGGTCGATTTATTTCTTACCTTAAGTCCAGAAAGATGATCTCAAAGGGTTATCTTTATCATCTAGTTCAGGTTAAGGATTCTAGCCTTGAAACCTCAACTCTTGATTCAGTTCGAGTAGTTTGTGAGTTTCCAGAAGTATTTCCAGAAGATCTTCCCGAAGTCCCTCCCGAAAGGGAAATCGACTTTGGAATTGATCTCCTTCCAAATTCCCAGCCTATTTCTATTCCTCCTTACAGGATGGCTCCAGCGAAGCTTAAGGAATTGAAAGAGCAGTTGAAAGACCTTCTAGATAAGGGATTCATCAGACCTAGTATTTCACCATAGGGTGCACTAGTGTTGTTCGTAAAGAAGAAAGATGGTTCTCTCAGAATGTGCATTGACTATGGACAGTTGAACAAGGTCACAATCAAGAATAAGTATCCCATCCCTAGGATTGATGACTTGTTTGACCAACTTCATGGTGCTAGTCATTTCTCAAAGATAGACCTCATATCGGGTTATCATCACCTTAGAGTCAGAGATAGAGACATTCCGAAAACAACTTTCAGAACTTGGTATGGTCATTATGAATTTGTAGTTATGTCGTTTGGACTAACCAATGCTCCTACAGCTCTCATGGATTTGATGAACAGAGTGTTCAAACAGTACTTGGACTTGTTTGTTATCGTCTTCATTTATGATATCCTCATTTACTCTAGGAATGAGGAAGAACATGTTAGTCATTTGAGAATTGTTCTTCAGATTCTCAAGGATTGACAATTATTTGCTAAGTTTAGCAAATGTGAGTTTTGATTGCAATCTGTTGCTTTCCTTAGTCACATTCTATTTAGCGAAAGGATCCGAGTAGATTCACAGAAGATAGAAGCAGTGAAACAATGGCACAGACCTACCTCTGCTACAAATATCAGAAGTTTCTTAGGTCTAACGGGTTATTACAGAAGGTCTGTGGAAGGATTTTCATCCATAGACTTACCATTGAGTAGGTTGACTCAGAAGATGGTCAAGTTCCAATGGTCAGATGATTGTGAGAAAAGCTTCACAGATTTGAAAACTAGATTGACTACAACTCCTGTCTTGACTCTACTAGAGGGTTCAGATGGTTATGTGATCTATTGCGATGTATCCAGAGTTGTCCTTGGTTGTGTGTTGATGCAACGAGATAAGGTTATAGCTTATGATTCTTGTAACATTTTGAAATATCGAGGTCATGTGATAAGACTTAAATGGTCTCCTTAGGATCTAAACCAGTGTTCCTAGCCAATTAGGCATATTTAGAGTCTTTGAAGTGGTGTTGGAACCGAAACTCTTAAACGTCCGGCAAATTGGTTCATAAGAGGGCTAGAGTGTCCTTTTGATATAACCAAGTTAAAGAGTCGGAATTTCGTAAAAAGTTGTAACCACAGGTGTAAAATGTTGTATGGGATGGTATCATGCTGGAAAAGTCAGGGGACGACTCCCCAAGGACCAAACAAGGACCCTCGAGGAGGACCCTTAAAGCAGCAGGTCATGACGGACCCCATGACGGGGCGTCACAGGCGCGACGGGGCATCGAGGCCTCCGTCGTGCCAGCCTTAGCGCTTGGACTTTTCCTACGCCTGCACAAGTCTCTGACAAGCGTGACGGATGTGCAGGACGGAGGGAAGCCAGTCCGTCACGGCCACGACGGTCCGTCGTCGTGGAACCGTCGTGCACTTAGGGAGAAAGCCTCCGCCTGCACAAGTCTCTGACCAATGTGACGAATGTGCAGGATGGAGGGATGTCAGTCCGTCACGCCCACGACGGACCGTCGTCGGGGATCCGTCGTGGAAGGTCTGTGGCAGTTTCGGAAAAATTAGTTTTAGTTAGTTAATTAATTAAGTGACTTAGGGGTAATTAGGGGTTTAAGAGAGACTAATTAAGTGACTTAAGACCCTACTATAAATACCCCAACCCTCATTAGCCTAATCATTCTCTCAAAAACAAAACTCTCTTCCTTCTCTCTACTTTCTCTCTCTATTGGAAGACTCCATTGGAGATCAACTTGGGGAGATCATTGGGGGCTGGATTAGCACGAAATTCACCATCAAAACGTCATCAAACCTTAAGGTATGGGATCTAATTCACCTTTGAGATTCTTTCCTCAAAGGGTTCCTTCAAAGCTTTTTTTCCAAAAAGTTGAGTTTCTTATGGGTTTCATCCAAATCCGAATTTGATCATGTGAATTGAGTTAATTATGTATTCTTTGGGTTAGAATGAATAGATTATCATGAATTGTAACTTGATTATGGTGAATTGAACTAGTTTGATCTAGATTGTGGGTGATGACCCCTAACCCTTAATCCTAAATGTAGAATTGATATGGATTAGGTTGAGTTTGATAGAATTGATCTCCTAATTAGTTAAATGATCTTTAATGATTGTTATTGCATTGATTATGGATCTATTATGATGAATTGAAGTTCTTCACACCTATGTTCTTGAATATTGAATCTAAGTTAAGAAGATACACTTGAGATCATGTTACTAAGCTTTGATGTAGTATTGCTTCATAGTATAGTGCTTCTCCTTGATTAGTTCTTGTGATTTATTATTGAATTACATCGATGTGATGATCTAAGATTTGTTGATCTATGGGTTGATGGTAAGGCCCTTTATTGATGGACTAGGGAGGAGTATTGGTAAGTCTTGATGATCCTAGCCTTTACTTCAAATTATGGTTAATTGTCATCAAGTGATAATGTTATGTTGAAGTATGCTTTGATTGATGTGATAAGTTGATATGGTACATGAACTTATATGCTTAGGTTGGTTGTGAGGTTGCTAGGTGTAATGTAACATAGGGAAGTTGTACGATGTGCCCTATTATGATGAGATGTACGAGGGTTGACTTCACTTATATGGATTGTTATGAAAGGACTAATTCTCATACAATTCTTATTTGTGCTATAATGATGATATACAAGGGATTAACCCTTCTATCTAACTAAATTGAGAAGATTAATAAAGATTAAAGGCTTCTCTACAAAAAGGGAACTTAGCTTAGCACCGAGTGAGCTTGTATGTGAGGGGTGACACTTTCTTGTAAGAAGAAAGGCAGGGTTCATTACGGTCCTCACGGGGTGGATAGCCTCATGACCCGAGTAGGGTGTAGAGTTGATATGTCCGTGGTTCTTTCCCCCAAGCTCCATTAACTATGTTGCCACCATAGGATACTAGCTAGTGGATCCACCTAGATAGCTATGTTCACGTTAGGTTCTACCTTGGCCGGTAGACCACCTTCCATCGGTGTAAGGTTTCATGACACCGGATTCCACATTCGATTATGTGGTCTATGTCGGTTAAGGCAAATATTCCCTAAACTAAAATGAATGAATAAGGTATAGGCTAATCAAAGTGACTTGAGAGGTTCGCTATAGTTTAGGTAGGGGTATGGGACTCTACCTACGCCTTGCACTAGTTTTCCTTGCTAGGAACTTTGAGAGGTCAATATTATGCATGTAAAGCGATGGTATGATGTAAATGGTTTGTATGTGAGCAACATGCTTATGAATATAATGTTGTTGTCTTTGCTCAAAGAAGGATGTATCATGACATGAAGAGTATGTTGGTAAGTAAATTGCTAATTGTAGTCTTGGTAGGTTACTTGATTGAGTAGGAGACATGGTAATTTTACTTGATCATTGCACTTGTGACTTATTGAAGGTTATCATTAGTATGCTTTGCTTTGCTATGGTTTAATTGCATATGTAGTCTATTATGTTTTCATAAATGTCCCTTTCTAAATATATTTGATTGGTAATTGTATATGAGATTCCATACTTAGTACATGTGGAGTACTAATCCCTTTTCTTTCCCTTTTCCCAAACATTTTAGGTTCGGGTCGTTGAGCTTGATCCAAATTGCTAGGAAGGAAGACTTGGGTATTTTGCCATCCAAGTGGTAGGTCCTCACTCTCTCGAGGACGTGGCCGATATCTCTCTTTATGATGTGTAGTTACTATGATTCTATGTTGACTCTGTTATTCTCTTGAGACGATGTAGTAAACAGCCTATATGCGGCTTCTTTCATTTGATGTAGGGCTATGCCCAAGACTTATTGTAATCGATAGATGGTTTATGAGATGAGACGGTTTTATGACTATTATTTTCTAAATATATAAGTGTATGAAATAAAAGTAGAAGACTAAGTAATCTTCGTATATGAACAAGTCTATGTATACTTGATATATATAATTATGTGTATGTAGAGGTCTATGTAAACCTCCGAGTAGTTTTAGATAAAAAGTTTTTAATTCTTACTGATTTTTAGTCGATGAATGCTATGACGAAGCTAAGAGGCTTGTCTTAGTCCTCCGAGAGGACGACGACGCCGGTTACGTCTAGGGGGTAAACCCGGATGTGACAAACTTGGTATCAGAGCATGAGGTTGAATATCCTTGATGTTAACGTCTCTCTCTCTCAACCACGTTATTTAAGTTTGTATTCATAATTGTGAAGCGCGCCACACTTATGAATAGGAACTTATTTGACGATTAGGAATCATTCTCATTGTTGGAAATCCATATCGTGCCCCTAGAATGTATGTCGTATATGCTTTCGCCTGAACCTTGTGTTTTGGTTATAGGAGATGAATACTAGAAGAAACGCGGCTCGACGACTTGAGGAAGAGATGGCTGCTGCGGGAATACCTCGTGATGAACCTGCTCCTCCTCTTGAAGAGGTTGCTATTGATGATCAGGTTCCTGCTGATCCTCCACCGATGACAGAAGCTCAGATGAGAGCTATTATTGCTCAAATGGCTCAAGCCATGACTACTCAAGCTCAAGCCGCAACAGTGCAAGCCCAAGCTATGACTGCCCAAGCCAATAGGGATTTGGCACCTAGAGTCCATGAACAGACTATGGCCTCCAGACTTAGGGATTTCACTCGAATGAATCCTCCTATCTTTTATGGGTCGAAGGTTGATGAAGACCCTCAGGAATTTATTGATGAGGTTCACAAGATTTTGTGTGCTATGGGGCTGTCATCTAGCGAGAATGCCGAGTTGGCCTCATACCAACTCAAGGATGTCGCTCAGATATGGTATGCGCAATGGAAGGACAACAGGCCACTTGGAAGTGGGTTAGTGACGTGGGAGTTATTCAAAAGGGCCTTCATTGATCGGTTCTTCCCTAGAGAGATGAGGGAAACGAAGGTGGTGGAATTCATCAATCTCCGCCAAGGAACGATGAGTGTTCATGAGTATTCTCTGAAATTTACTCAATTGGCCAAATATGCTCCGTCTTTGGTCTCCGATCCTAGAGACGAAATGAGTCAATATGTGACAGGTATATCGGACGATTTACAAGAGGAGTGTCAATTGGCTATGCTACATGATAACATGAACATTGGTCGTCTCATGGTGCATGCAAGAAGGGTTGAGGAGGCTAGAGCAAAAAGGAAGGATAAGGATAAGGACTCAAGGAGGACAAGGTCTTCTGAGAGTGAAACTGCTAAAGATAGGTTGGGAATTCAAGACAGGCCTAGATTCAAGAAGCGGTTCTCAAACCACGTTCCATCCAAATTTCCCAAGGTTAGGGATGGGAAGGTTCCTAGGCCAAGAGCTCAAAAAGGAAAAAGTGGAAATTCGCCCAATAAGAATCCAACTTGCAAGGAATGTGGGAAGAAGCATTTAGGAGTTTGCCTCCTAGGTTCGGACAAGTGCTTTGGTTGTGGAAAGATTGGTCACAAAGTGCGGGATTGTCCAAATGCTAAGGGACAAGAGAGGGGTGGTCAGTCAAGTGGTTCAAATGATGTTACCAAAAAGAACCCGTTTTTATGCTCTTCGTTCGAGAGATGACCAAGAGTCCTCTCCCGATGTGGTGACTGGTATGTTACAAATCTTTGCCATTGATGTGTATGCATTACTTGATCCGGGTGCTACTTTGTCTTTCGTTACTCCATTGGTAGCTAAGAAGTTTAGTACATTACCCGATGTTTTGCATGAACCTATTTTGGTGTCTACTCCGGTTGGTGAATCAGTGGTAGCAAAAAGAGTCTATCGAAATTGTCCTATTTCAATACCTCATAGAGTTTCTCATATTGATCTAGTTGAGCTAGACATGATTGATTTTGATGTCATATTAGGTATGGACTGGTTGCATGCTAGTTTCGCTTCCATCAATTGTAGGACCAAAATTGTGAGGTTTTGTTTCCCAAATGAACCCGTTATTGAGTGGAAGGGTGGAAATTCTCTTCCTAGAGGTCGTTTCATAACATGCCTAAAGGCATGTAAAATGATCTCGAAGGGGTGTCTCTACCATATTGTGAGAGTCCAAGAAGTGGATTCCGAAGTTCCTCCTATAGAGTCAGTCCCCGTGGTGAGTGAATTTACGGAGGTCTTTCCTGATGACCTTCCTGGCATTCCTCCCGAATGGGAAATCGATTTCGGTATCGATTTGCTACCGGAAACAAATCCTATTTCTATTCCTCCTTATAGAATGGCTCCGGCCGAGTTAAAGGAATTGAAGGCACAACTTAAAGATTTGCTAGACAAGGGCTTTATAAGGCCTAGCATTTCTCCATGGGGTGCTCCGGTCTTGTTCGTGAAAAAGAAGGATGGGTCCTTGAGAATGTGTATTGACTACCGACAACTCAACAAGGTTACTATCAAGAACAAGTATCCTCTTCCTCGGATTGATGATTTATTTGATCAACTCCAAGGAGCGAGTTACTTCTCAAAGATTGATTTGAGGTCAGGGTACCACCAGCTTAGGGTGAGAAATGAAGATATTCCAAAGACAGCTTTTCGGACTCGATATGGGCATTATGAGTTCGTGGTTATGTCTTTTGGTCTCACAAATGCTCCGGCGGCGTTTATGGATCTGATGAACAGAGTGTTTCGAAATTTCCTTGATTCATTCGTTATTGTATTTATCGATGATATCTTGGTGTATTCAAAAAATGAGGTTGACCACAGTGATCATCTAAGGGTAGTATTGCAAACCCTTAGAGAACATAAATTGTTCGCCAAGTATAGCAAGTGCGAGTTTTGGCTGAGGTCGGTGGCATTTCTTGGGCACATTATCTCTAGTGAGGGAGTTGAGGTAGATCCAAGGAAGACAGATGCGGTAAGAAACTGGCCTAGACCCTTGACCCCAACTGATATTAGGAGTTTCTTGGGTCTAGCGGGTTATTATCGAAGGTTCGTAGAAGGCTTTTCTTCCATTGCATCTCCTTTGACTTCATTGACTCAAAAAGGCAAAAAGTTTGAATGGTCAGAGGCATGTGAGAAGAGTTTTCAATTATTGAAGGATAGGCTTACTTCCGCTCCGGTGTTAACTTTACCGGAAGGATCTAAAGGGTTCATTGTGTATTGTGATGCATCCCGCGTAGGTTTGGGGTGTGTGCTTATGCAAAATGGGAAGGTGATTGCCTATGCTTCGCGGCAACTTAAGGTGCATGAGAGAAATTATCCGACTCATGACCTTGAGTTAGCGGCCGTGGTGTTTGCTTTAAAAATATGGAGACACTACTTGTATGGTGTTCATGTAGATGTTTTCACTGATCATAAGAGCCTTCAATATGTGTTTACCCAAAAAGATTTGAATCTTCGACAAAGAAGGTGGTTAGAGTTGTTGAAAGATTATGATATGAGTGTCCTATATCATCCCGGCAAGGCAAATGTGGTGGCGGATGCTTTAAGTCGTATGACTATGGGTAGTGTGTCTCATATCGAAGAAGACAAGAAAGATCTAGTAAAAGATGTTCACCGTTTGACGAGATTGGGAGTGCGATTGGTGTGTTCGCTAAATGGAGGTGCCACGATTCATCATAGCTCCGAGTCATCATTGGTGGTTGAGGTAAAGTCCAAACAACACCTTGATCAACTATTGATGGAGTTAAAGGAGTCGGTTCTTGGCAAGACGAACGAATCATTCTTCTTAGGAGAAGACAGTGTTTTGAGGTATCAAGGGAGGTTGTGTGATCCTGATGTGGATGGATTGAGGGATCGGATCCTTGATGAAGCCCATGGACCGGTTCTACAAAGATGTATCATGACCTTCGAGAAATATATTGGTGGGAAGGTTTGAAGAAGGATATAGCGGAATTTGTTGCTAAATGTCCGAATTGTCAACAAGTGAAGGCGGAACATCAAAAGCCGGGTGGCTTACTACAGGAGATCCAAATTCCTACTTGGAAGTGGGAAGACATTAATATGGATTTCGTAGTAGGGTTGCCTCGGACTCAAAAGTCAATTGATTCTATATGGGTGATTGTTGATAGATTGACTAAGTCCGCTCACTTTATCCCCGTCAAATCTACAAATTCGGCGGAAGATTATGCGAAGATTTTCATAGATGAGATTGTGTGTCGTCATGGTATTCCGTTATCCATCATTTCGGATAGAGGTGCACAATTCACATCTAGATTTTGGAAGTCGTTTCAAAAAGGTTTGGGTACTAAAGTGAAATTAAGTACCGCCTTCCATCCTCAAACGGATGGTCAAGCGGAACGCACGATTCAGACTCTTGAGGATATGCTTAGAGCTTGCATCATTGATTTTAAAGGGAGTTGGGATAAGCATTTGCCGTTGGTGGAGTTTGCATATAATAATAGTTTCCATTCGTCCATCTCCATGGCCCCCTATGAAGCCTTGTATGGAAGGAGGTGTAGGTCTCCTATAGGATGGTTTGAAGTAGGTGAGTCATCGATATTCGGTCCCGACTTGATTTACAAGACATTGGAGAATGTACATATCATAAGAAATAGGTTGCAAACAGCCTATAGTCGACAAAAGTCCTATGCCGATAATAGAAGAAGGGACTTGGAGTTTGAAGAGGGTGATAGGGTGTATTTAAAAATCTCACCTATGAAGGGTGTGGTAAGATTTGGCAAGAAAGGGAAGTTGAGCCCTCGATATGTAGGCCCTTATGAGATTTTAGAAAGGGTTGGTAAAGTTGCCTATCGTTTAAGATTACCTGATGAGCTAGCTTTGGTTCATCCGGTTTTCCATGTCTCCATGTTAAAGAAGTGTGTCGGAAATCCTGAGTCAATTCTTCCTCTTGAAGGCCTCGGAGTCAAGGATAACCTCTCTTATGAGGAGGTTCCGGTTCAAATCCTTGACAGGCAAGTGAAAAAGTTGAGGAACAAAGAGGTAGCTTCCGTAAAAGTGTTATGGAGGAACCACCTAGTAGAGGGTGCAACATGGGAGGCGGAGGCCGACATGAAAACCCGTTATCCTCATCTTTTTGATGTTTAAGGTTAGTATCTCTCTCTAATGATATAAATGCGTTAGATATTGTGAATCTCTGTTGTTTTGTGAAACTTAGCAAAACTCTTAGTTATGGAGATTTTTAAAAATGGAGTCACTTTAAGGTGACCTTAGACAAATTGGAAGTTGTCTTGTTTCTTGCATATTTGAGTCAAGTTTTGTGATTTAGGTATGGTTAATCCTTGCTGATATTGTATTGAGCATATTGATAAAATGAGCTTTGTACTATTTGAATTGAGTGATAAATGATTGAGCTCATGCCTGTATGAAAAGGAGAAAAACCTCATGAGGAAATGTTGAGATCATGTATGGTAAATTGATGTTTTGAAGTATTTTTATGAAATAATGTAGTTCATGCTACAGAATATTGTGAATTGGTTGAGCTGCTAGTCTTGAGTTTACTCCCTCTTTTAAGAGTGTTTGGTGTCATTCGGGGACGAATGTTCCTAAGGGGGGGATAATGTAACATTTTGAAATATCGAGGTCATGTGATAAGACTTAAATGGTCTCCTTAGGATCTAAACCAGTGTTCCTAGCCAATTAGGCATATTTAGAGTCTTTGAAGTGGTGTTGGAACCGAAACTCTTAAACGTCCGGCAAATTGGTTCATAAGAGGGCTAGAGTGTCCTTTTGATATAACCAAGTTAAAGAGTCGGAATTTGGTAAACAGTTGTAACCACAGGTGTAAAATGTTGTCTGTGATGGTATCATGCTGGAAAAGTCAGGGGACGACTCCCCAAGGACCAAACAAGGACCCTCGAGGAGGACCCTTAAAGCAGCAGGGCATGACGGACCCCATGACGGGGCGTCACAGGCGCGACGGAGCGTCGAGGCCTCCGTCGTGCCAGCCTTAGCGCTTGGACTTTTCCTCCGCCTGCACAAGTCTCTGACAAGCGTGACGGATGTGCAGGACGGAGGGAAGCCAGTCCGTCACGGCCACGACGGTCCGTCGTCGTGGAACCGTCGTGCGCTTGGGGAGAAAGCCTCCGCCTGCACAAGTCTCTGACCAACGTGACGAATGTGCAGGACGGAGGGATGTCAGTCCGTCACGCCCACGACGGACCGTCGTCGGGGATCCGTCGTGGAAGGTCTGTGGCAGTTTCGGAAAAGTTAGTTTTAGTTAGTTAATTAATTAAGTGACTTAGGGGTAATTAGGGGTTTAAGAGAGACTAATTAAGTGACTTAAGACCCTACTATAAATACCCCAACCCTCATTAGCCTAATCATTCTCTCAAAAACAAAACTCTCTTCCTTCTCTCTACTTTCTCTCTCTATTGGAAGACTCCATTGGAGATCAACTTGCGGAGATCATTGGGGGCTGGATTAGCACGAAATTCACCATCAAAACGTCATCAAACCTTAAGGTATGGGATCTAATTCACCTTTGAGATTCTTTCCTCAAAGGGTTCGTTCAAAGCTTTTTTTCCAAAAAGTTGAGTTTCTTATGGGTTTCATCCAAATCCGAATTTGATCATGTGAATTGAGTTAATTATGTATTCTTTGGGTTAGAATGAATAGATTATCATGAATTGTAACTTGATTATGGTGAATTGAACTAGTTTGATCTAGATTGTGGGTGATGACCCCTAACCCTTAACCCTAAATGTAGAATTGATATGGATTAGGTTGAGTTTGATAGAATTGATCTCCTAATTAGTTAAATGATCTTTAATGATTGTTATTGCATTGATTATGGATCTATTATGATGAATTGAAGTTCTTCACACCTATGTTCTTGAATATTGAATCTAAGTTAAGAAGATACACTTGAGATCATGTTACTAAGCTTTGATGTAGTATTGCTTCATAGTATAGTGCTTCTCCTTGATTAGTTCTTGTGATTTATTATTGAATTACATCGATGTGATGATCTAAGATTTGTTGATCTATGGGTTGATGGTAAGGCCCTTTATTGATGGACTAGGGAGGAGTATTGGTAAGTCTTGATGATCCAGCCTTTACTTCAAATTATGATTAATTGTCATCAAGTGATAATGTTATGTTGAAGTATGCTTTTATTGATGTGATAAGTTGATATGGTACATGAACTTATATGCTTAGGTTGGTTGTGAGGTTGCTAGGTGTAATGTAACATAGGGAAGTTGTACGATGTGCCCTATTATGATGAGATGTACGAGGGTTGACTTCACTTATATGGATTGTTATGAAAGGACTAATTCTCATATAATTCTTATTTGAGCTATAATGATGATATACAAGGGATTAACCCTTCTATCTAATTAAATTGAGAAGATTAATAAAGATTAAAGGCTTCTCTACAAAAAGGGAACTTAGCTTAGCACCGAGTGAGCTTGTATGTGAGGGGTGACACTTTCTTGTAAGAAGAAAGGCAGGGTTCATTACGGTCCTCACGGGGTGGATAGCCTCATGACCCGAGTAGGGTGTAGAGTTGATATGTCCGTGGTTCTTTCCCCCAAGCTCCATTAACTATGTTGCCACCATAGGATACTAGCTAGTGGATCCACCTAGATAGCTATGTTCACGTTAGGTTCTACCTTGGCCGGTAGACCACCTTCCATCGGTGTAAGGTTTCATGACACCGGATTCCACATTCGATTATGTGGTCTATGTCGGTTAAGGCAAATGTTCCCTAAACTAAAATGAATGAATAAGGTATAGGCTAATCAAAGTAACTTGAGAGGTTGGCTATAGTTTAGGTAGGGGTATGGGACTCTACCTACGCCTTGCACTAGTTTTCCTTGATAGGAACTTTGAGAGGTCAATATTATGCATGTAAAGCGATGGTATGATGTAAATGGTTTGTATGTGAGCAACATGCTTATGAATATAATGTTGTTGTCTTTGCTCAAAGAAGGATGTATCATGACATGAAGAGTATGTTGGTAAGTAAATTGCTAATTGTAGTCTTGGTAGGTTACTTGATTGAGTAGGAGACATGGTAATTTTACTTGATCATTGCACTTGTGACTTATTGAAGGTTATCATTAGTATGCTTTGCTTTGCTATGGTTTAATTGCATATGTAGTCTATTATGTTTTCATAAATGTCCCTTTCTAAATATATTTGATTGGTAATTGTATATGAGATTCCATACTTAGTACATGTGGAGTACTAATCCCTTTTCTTTCCCTTTTCCCAAACATTTTAGGTTCGGGTCGTTGAGCTTGATCCAAATTGCTAGGAAGGAAGACTTGGGTATTTTGCCATCCAAGTGGTAGGTCCTCACTCTCTCGAGGACGTGGCCGATATCTCTCTTTATGATGTGTAGTTACTATGATTCTATGTTGACTCTGTTATTCTCTTGAGACGATGTAGTAAACAGCCTATATGCGGCTTCTTTCATTTGATGTAGGGCTATGCCCAAGACTTATTGTAATCGATAGATGGTTTATGAGATGAGACGATTTTATGACTATTATTTTCTAAATATATAAGTGTATGAAATAAAAGTAGAAGACTAAGTAATCTTCGTATATGAACAAGTCTATGTATACTTGATATATATAATTATGTGTATGTAGAGGTCTATGTAAACCTCCGAGTAGTTTTAGATAAAAAGTTTTTAATTCTTACTGATTTTTAGTCGATGAATGCTATGACGAAGCTAAGAGGCTTGTCTTAGTCTTCCAAGAGGACGACGACGCCGGTTACGTCTAGGGGGTAAACCCGGATGTGACAATTCTAGACAACTTAAGGTGCATGAGAACAACTATCCAACTCATGACCTCGAGCTTAAAGAAGTGGTGTTTGCATTCAAGATATGGAGACACTACTTGTATGGTGTTCATGTAGATGTGTTCACCGATCATAAGAGCCTTCAGTATGTGTTCACCCAGAAAGAGTTAAATCTTCGCCAGAAGAGATGGCTTGAGTTCCTTAAGGATTATGATATGAGTGTACATCCATCCTAGTAAGGCGAATGTAGTAGCATATGCTCTTAGTAGATTATATATGGGTAGTGTAGCCCATGTTGAGGAAGAAAGGAAGGAGCTAGTGAAGGATGTTCACAGGCTTGCTCTCTTGGTAGTTCGCCTTATGAGCATATTAGACAATGGTGTAACGGTTCAAAATGGGGCAAAATCGTCTTTGGTAGTGGAGGTTAAGGAAAATCAAGACAGTGACCCAATATTGCTTAAACTTAAGGGTGCAGTCCATAATCAGAGAGTGGAGGTTTTCTCCCAAGGGGGAGATGGTGTACTTCGCTACCAGGGTAGATTGTGTGTTCCTGATGTGGGTGAGTTGAGACAACATATTCTTGCAGAAGCCCATAACTCTCGGTATTCTATTCATCCAGGTGCAACTAAGATGTACCGCGATCTGCAGGAAATGTATTGGTGGAATGGGATGAAGAGGGATATAGCAGACTTTGTGAGTAAGTGCCCTAATTGCCAGCAAGTCAAGGTAGAACATCAGAAACCAAGGGGTATGACTCAAGAGATCGATATTCCTACTTGGAAGTGGGATGTGATCAATATGGACTTCATCACAGGGTCGCCTCGTACTCGCAAACAACATGACTCCATTTGGGTGATAGTTGATAGGATGACTAAGTCTTCTCGCTTTTTGGCGGTCAAGACTACATATTCGGCAGAGGACTATGCCAAGCTTTACATTAATGATATTGTGAGGTTACATGGGGTTCCTTTATATATCATCTTAGATAGAGGTCCTCAGTTTACCTCTCATTTTTGGAAGTCATTTCAAAAGGGTCTTGGTACTCAAGTTAACCTTAGCACAACATTTCATCCGCAGACGGATGGACAGGCAGAGCGAACCATTCAGACCCTATGGAATATGTTGAGAGCTTGTGTGATCAATTTCAAAGGTAGTTGGGATGATGACCTTCCTCTTATTGAGTTCGCCTACAAAAATAGCAACCATTCCAGCATTCAGATGGCCCCTTATGAGGCTTTATAAAGGCGTAGATGTAGATCTCCTTTTGGTTGGTTTGTAGTAGGTGAAGCACCTTTGGTAGGGCCAGATTCAGTCCTTTATGCTATGGAGAAAGTGCAACTCATTAGAGATAGACTTAAGACAGCCCAGAGTCGTCTGAAATCTTATGTAGATGTAAGGAGAATGGAACAAGAGTTCCAAGTTGATGATAGGTTTTTTCTGAAAGTCTCACCTATGAAAGGGGTGACGAGATTTGGAAAGAAAGGGAAGCTCAGTCCTAGATATGTAGGCCCTTACAAGATCTTGAAAAGGGTTGGCAAGGTGGCATATGAGTTAGAGTTGCCAGCAGAATTAGCAGCAGTGCATCCGGTCTTCCACATCTCACTCTTGAAGAAGTGTGTGGGTGATCCAGCCTCTATAGTGTCATCAGAGAGTGTGGCGGTGAAAGATAGTCTTTCTTATGAGGATGTACCAGTTGAGATTCTTTACCATCAGGTTAGAAGGTTAAGAAACAAAGAAGTCGCTTCAGTCAAGGTTTTGAGGAGAAGTCAGTCCGTAGAGGGAGCTACTTGGGAAGCAAAAGCAGCCATGAGCCAAGTATCCTCACCTCTTTCCTTCCGATTCCACTCCAGCTTGAGGTAATAGTTCCTCTTCAGTTTTCCAGTCATTCATGCGTAAATTCAGTCCTCTCGATGGGGCGTATACATCGGACTCCACATTTAGCTCATGTGGTTTTATTATCGGTTATTAGTAGCTACCACAGATCAGTTAGACTCTCGGCATTGACCATTTATCAGTATATTCAGTATTCAGTTTCAGCATGTTATAAATTAGTCATTGCACCCAGTTAGCTCAGAATTCAGTATATCATGTTCAGATTATTATACTTGCTTTTATGCTTGTTCAGTTATGTTTTATTTCAGCTTTACTCTATCCTACATGCTCAGTACCTATCAAGTACTGACGCATACTTGCGCTACATCTTCTCGTGATGTAGGTTCAGGTTCTCAGCATCCAGATC
Organism: Solanum sitiens; assembly: GCA_016801875.1. NCBI lineage: Eukaryota > Viridiplantae > Streptophyta > Magnoliopsida > Solanales > Solanaceae > Solanum > Solanum sitiens. The sequence goes on along the minus strand of JABWTJ010000188.1, from coordinate 61,511 downwards.
ATGCATAGATCGATTTCCGATCTTCAGTTTAGCAGATTCAGTGGTGAGTCCTCATTCTCCTAGGACAATAGTCATGAGTTTCCTTTCAGTATTTAGTCTTTTAGTTTCAGTTTTTGCTAGATTTAGCTGGTCTTGTCCCAGTATTTCTAGTCCAGTTTAGAGGCTTATTTCAGACATAGTTAGTTTTAGCTTAGTAGTGAGTTAATATTTCTTTGTATTAAACTCATCAGTTTTTCAATATCACAGTTTTAGCATATGGGTATTCCCCATTTTATCAGATGAAATTATTATTTAGCTTCCGCATTAGTTTATATTCTTTAGTATACTCATGATTATGCCAGCAGGGTTAGCTTGGGATCACTTGTGGTTCTACGTTCCGTATCCGCGTCTCGGGGGTAACTCTGGGCGTGACATATTTAATATGTATATTGTACATTTTATTGGAATATCAATGAGTTTGAATCTTTATATTACAACATATACTCCGGTGTACCTTTGAGTACTTAAGAATTATATTATGAAGTAACTGAAAAATACTAATGAAATGCATCTACACGTCTTAGTATTGTTTTTCATATTGATATCATAAAACTCCTTTGAATATTTTGTTTTTCAATTGTTCTTGTTCCTTTTTCAAATATACAATTTAAATTTGTATGATTTTTGCATGAATCACATCTGTTAGTATTTTATATTATTTAGTTGCATTTATATCAAAAGATAAATGTTATCACTCGTCAAATATATTTTTTAGAAAGTTATCCAAAATGTTACGCTACTGATTATTAAGTTTCAATATAAACAACCTCGAATGAGAACATGTTTTTTTTAAAAAAATATTAACCGTTTACTATATTTTTATCTATATCTTTTATGTGAAATATAAAGATAAAACTACGTAAATATATTGATGGATAATAAACCTCTTCACATATTATATGTATAGAATAATAAAATTAAAAGTTAATTAAATTGAACACTCTGATAATATGCTTTCATTTCAAATCTACTTCTTGCATTCTCAAATCAATGATTGCACCCTTTCTATATGAAATTAATACATGGAACACCCTAAGATATATACTCATAACTAAGTATATTAAAATATAATTTAAAACTTTAATCATAAAGTTTTTATGTACAAAATTTTGTGTTTTATTTTTATAATGTATTAAAAATAAAATCAACTTTTTTGGTCATTTGTATTTATCTTTTATTTAAAATTTTCACAAAATACATATTTAACAAAAATAAATTAATTTGTCAAATGCATGAATAAGTTTTTTTGGCATATAAATTTCATAAAATATATATTAAATATTTATATTCACTATTTTATTTATTTTGATAATTATATTTTATGATACTTCAAAAGAGTTACAAAATTATGATTTTCATAGTATAAAAAATATAAGTATTTAATATTAAAATATATGTGTGGAGCGCAATTAACATATAAGTAAACCAAAGCAAAAAGAGAATAGTTTTGACTCAAAAATTTACAAAATCTTCAATTATGGGATCAATATTTTCATTTATTAGATTCTTTTTTTCCAATTACTTCTTTCAATTCATAAAATAAAACGGGAAATAAAAAATAGATAAACTAAAGTGGGATTAAAAAAACAATAAATAAAATAATAAAAGTGTGGTTCATCAAATTAAACTATTTCAATTGTTATTTTTTATTTTGGCAAATAAATTAAATATTTTCTATCGTAGTTTTTTTCTTTTCTTTAAGGAATAAGGTGTGTTACAAGTTGAGAACTTGTGACATTGTATTGCATGATCTTAATCAAGTTCTTTCAAAATTTAATTCTAATATATATATATATATATATATATATATATATATATATATATATATATATATATATATATGCATATTTTATAACATTTTTCTCTTCATGAGTTCATCAAATGTGAATTAAAATACATTAACATTTGCCTCAAAAAGGATTGTCTTACAATACGCATTTATATAGATATTCATTAAGAAACACAATAAATTTTCATAAGTTTACACATTTAAAATTTGAGAGTTATGAGGAGTTATAAAGATTATGGAAATATAATTTTAGAGCCTAAGATTATGTGCTCAAGAATTGATCTCTTCAACATGAGTAACTAAAAAGCAAGAAAAAATTAATATGCATAATTCATAACATTTTCCTCTATCATGAGTACATCAACTATGAATTAGAATACATTAACATTTGCTTCAAAAAGATTGTCTTCCAATGCACATTTATATAGATATTCATTTGAGAAACACAATACATTATCATAAGTTTACACATTTAAACTTTGAGAGTTATGAGCAGTTATAGAGATTATATAAATATAAGTTATGAAGATAAAGAGATACATATTTCTTAGTTTAAGAAGAGAAAATTAATGAGATTAATTTAGGGAATGTTAATAGTTTCAATTATGTTTGTAAGATTAGTTTCTCCCTTATCTATTTAATATGAGAAAATGAAAAAGGTAAGAAACTTAAAATGTTATTAATAACAAATTACAATAAAAAAAGTGTTCTACTCGAAAATAATTTTCTTAATCACAACTTTACATATATTCTCATACGGTTTCATTACTAACTTAAAAAATGCAAACTTTATATGTTTAATTAAAACAACAACAATGTAGTGTATTCTTACAAAGTGATATCGGGTGTGCTCAATTAAAATATATCATTAAAAATATTCAATACTAAAAAGAATATTTATTCATTTATTTTGTGATTGATTACTAATAATAGACCATATCATATATTTTTAGGGACAAAAATGTTCAGTAGATATAAAAAAGGTGTACCATAGATAATATACCTTTAATTCAACCATGGAAATTTCTATATATATATATATATATATATATATACAAAACAAAAATGTGCATATTTTCATCTTCAACAACAACAATGAATAGAATAATTATTTTTTGTTCAAAATGAAGAAATAAAATAAAAGAGAATAAAATAATATTAATTGAAATCAAAATAATACAACAATGAATCTTCAAAATGTTTGGAAATTATTCAAACTTTTATACTACTATAACTATCTATGAATGAATCTCCACGATAATTAAGTTTCTTTCTTCATTTTGTTGAACTTGTACCAAATAATGTGATGAATCTTTCAAGAATATATCTATGATCTTCATCAAAGTGAAGGTCATATCGTGACATCATATTTTGTATGTCTTCTTTTTTATTACTTAAGTACATGATTGATGAAGAAAAAGATGAAGAAAATAAAATTGAAAGATTATACTACTAAAAAGAAAAAATGAAAAAATTGAAATGAACATGCGACATCTCCATCGATGATTGGTATTTATAGATAAAATAAGTCATAAAAATAGTTATAAGGGAATTGAAAAGACATGCTATTTATAGAGAGAATGTCAATAGATGGGGGTTTTTGTAACTCATTTCATATATTTACAATATTAAATATGATTGAATTTTTTAATTAATAAACAAATTATTTTATGAAAATAATGAAGAAAAAAAGATTAAAAAAAAAAAGAAGAAACAAATGGAGGTCATATAAAGGTGCCACAACACTCTCATTTAAACCCTCTAAATTTTTTTCCAATGGGTAAACAAAATTTTTGTTTTAATTATTTTCCCAAAATACGAAACACACACAGCTAATTTAGTTTCCAGTGCAATTAAGTTTTACTTTATTCTTTTGATTTATGTTTTACCCAAAATCTACTGAGTTGTTGCTTCCAATTCTACAAATATATGTTTTTCCTAATTTGCAGCTTTTCCACTGATTCTTTTTTTGTTAATTTTCTTCTTTTGATACAAGATCCAAAGCTTTTGGACCAGAAAATTGTATGATTTCTTTTGGCGATGCTATAGTTATTTGGAGAATCACAAAGCGAAAGTAGATATATTCTTTGATATGCAGTCTTAATTGGGAGTATCGACGAAGATGTATTCAAACGGAGACCCGCACAACAGAGAGGTGAGGTGAACATAAATTATAGATCCACCAAATTCTCTGTGTTTATAGATTTTCTTGTATTGTTTTGTTTCCTCTGTTATGGTCAAAAATTGGTCCATTCAGGTAATCTAAAGCAACCCCTTTTGAATCTCCTCCTTAATTTTGTTTCATTTGCTATGTTCTTTCACGCTACATTTGAGCTTTAAAATATGAGTCCATAGGTTCAACGTAAATTGAGCTTTAGATAAGCCTATGTTTTGTGTGTGAGTGGGTGGAGGGTTTGTGTAATGACAGTTTGTGTAATGACAGTTGGTATCCAAAATTACGCCTGAAGCTTTTGATTAGATAAAAGGCTCAGTGTTATTTTTCGTAAAATGGATTTCTTGCTAAAATTTACTTGAGAAACCTAGGATATGGTAGCGCAAATTGGTCTTAAAATTAATTTGAGAATGTGTATCCTTTTAAAAGAAATCATAAACCATCTGACGAATGGATTTTATGTTGATGTTTTATCATCTATCTCCAACAACAACATACATAACGGATATTTGGGCAGAGTAGGCTGTAAGTAGACCTTATTCTTGTCGGGGCTAAAGTGATTGCTTTCAATAGACTCTCAACTCGAAAGTGATGTGTTTGAAGTAACCTCAAAGAGTAATGCCATGAGTAATGTGCTGTCAAAAAAATAAATTATTTTGAAAACGAAGAATCAATAAAGTGCAAAAATATAGATACCTCACTCGCTAGGCTGTATCAACTTCATGATTTCTCTTGAACTTCAGATATTGATCCTTGTTTATGAAAAACTTACATGTTTAATGTTTAAAAGTTCTTTGCTATTCCAAGTTACTATTTAAAATTATATATTTCTTGCAGCCATTTATGGTTGAGATAACCCTAATGTGAGATGATGAGTACTTGAAAACAAGGAAATTAAGTTGATGAATAGTTAGTAAATTATAATTAAGTATTATGAACAACTCAACATATAGGAAAAATGCAAAATCAGGAGTTCCTTTAGTTTTTGATTAGATAATATTAGTTTTCAACCTAAAATTGTAAATATTATTTTGTATGCATGTGTAATAATAGCTATCATACTGACAATTGACCAATGCGTGTGGTACTAATAGTTCTAGACATGCTGGTCGTTTTTCCTCTTTCGCTTTCATTCAATAGCTCGTTTCAACTTTCACTTAAAGTAGTGTTAAGAGTGTCAATATTTTGTATGTTGCATATTATAACCCTAACTACAAAATGCAATAATTTCCTTTAGGTACAATCATACAGTCAGTGGATCATATCCTCTGTTTGGGTTTTTCACGTTCACTACGCGGTGACACCATCAAGGTCATTTATCTCTTTGTCTTTACTCAAGTAAGTCATCTTCTTCAACGATGATTTGGTCTATTTTTTCTTAATTCATGATAGGAAATTTCTTAGTATTGGCGAAGTCTAGTAGCTCATAGAACTATCATTTTCTTTTTAAATAAGAGACTCTTTTTAAAAAAGGAAAGTACGACGTGTAAATTGTAATCAATGAAGTATCATTCTGGTGAGGAAAATACTGGAAAGTTCAAAGTGCTCAAAAGTTCAATCAACTTTAAAGGTTTTAATTTTTTCTTCTCTTTTATATTTCTATTTATTCCTTAATTTGATTCTGATTTTCATACTTAGTAGGCGAAAGTTTTCGTGTATTTTCTACTTGTATAGTAAAAGGTATACTCCTATACAACAACTCTTATGCTTGCTTTAGCTGATATAATATATAATATTATGATCATAGTTTAGTGATTCATAAGTCTAGATACGATTGAGATTAATTAATATATTGGTTGATTTTTTTTTACATGCCAACCATCTGTATATGCTTGGGAATCTAAGACTTGGATATGCAAGAAAATGTTACTGTTAAATGTTTAGACTTGGTTTTTGCTTTAATTTGAGATATCTTTTTATCCATGATAATATTCAATACGCTCTTTATCATATTCTGTTGAGTTCATTAATTTGACAATTGTTATTGTTAAATTTGATATTACTTCATAGAGTTGTCTTGGAGATGTGTTACTTTGCGAAGGTAAATCCAATTAGTAAATTAACAGATGATGTGGTTTAGTCAACATCTTAAGGATTATAACAGATCAAATTGAATGTCGATCTTTTTTTTTTTTTTTAATTAAAATGGTTTGGCTCAAGGCCAATTTATTCAAAACAAATTATGTACAAGCTAAAGCTAAAAGCTTGGCCAAGAACAGGTCATGACTATCTAAACAGGAAATAAGTAAAAGGAAACAAAGGATAAAAGAAAAGAAATGATAAAACTAAAAAAGTAACTAAAAGGAAAATGAAAAACCCATGGATGAACTCTCTGTAACATTTGACCCTAGAGATTCACCCCTAAACATGGACATTGAGCTCATCTAAATTGTTGCTACTCTGTTGGAAATCAAGCAGATTGACCTCAGAAGGTATGAGCCGAGGGAGGTAAGTAGCATTCTTGGAGCGTAATCAATTTCTTATTGATGACATTCCTATCTCAAGTTTTGGGTGACTATCAGAAACCTGCAGGATCTTATAGGAGAAGTGACATCTTACCCAAAAGAATCCTTTCTCAAACTTGAGGAGAAGTGATTTAAGATGAAGCTGAAGTTTAAGATGACCGATAGTCCTTAACTATTGACGTAGGCTTTATTAGGAGTGCCTTGTTTGTGATTTTCATTGTTTTTCTTCTAGCAGAATGAACCTCCAAGGAAATTGATACCACATACTAGAACAATCACAATAGAATCCACAAACAAGCTTTCCGAATGGAATTGTAAAATCATATATTTTTACTTCTTGTTGTGTTTTTGAAATGATATACTGTTTGGACCTTTGGCTTACTCAATTGTTGTTAATCAGTCCTAGACCTTGTGTTCGAAATAACCATTTAATTTGGTTCCCTTTCTCTTATCGCCTTGAATCATACACTTGGATTTTGTTGTTTATGTGTGTGAATTATCTTTTTAGCTTCTGATGGGAGTTCCTGAAAATTATTGTATTGAATAGTACAATAAAACACCACCACCCCTCTACTCCCTTTTCCCTGCATTTATTTCACTTCTCATTTGTGTTCCAATTTTGTAAGATCTACCCATGTTCTCCTCATTTGTTCATATTTCTCCATATCTCAGTTCATAAATGCGTGAAATGATTCGTATTCAAGGTGGACAATGTGGTAACCAAATTGGTGCCAAGTTTTGCGAAGGTTTTTGTGACAAACACGACATAGTTTCTACTGGTCGTTACAATGGTGATTCTGATCTCCACTTGAGAGAATTAATGTGTATTACAATGAGGTTACCAGTGGAAGATTTGTTCTTAGGGATGTTCTTACAGATTTAGAGCACCATGGACAATATTAGATATGGTACTTATGGACACACCTTCCATCATGATAACTTTGTTTTTGGATAAACTGGTGCTGGTAACAATTGGGCTAAAGTACATTACACCGAGGTGCTGAATAGATTGATGTCGTTCTTGATCTTGTATGTAAGGAAGTGGAAAACTCTTACTGCCTTCAAGGTTTGTGTTTCTACCAGCATTTCCTTTAACATTTTGTGTTCATTTGGTGTTTTTGTAGATCTATGCATTTTGAGGATTTATTTATGTTATATGTGTTTGATTTTCAGGATTTCATTCATAGGGTGGGGGAAGAGGTTCTCTTATGGTAACACTTCTGATCTTAAAGATCAGAGTAGAATACCTGGACAGAATAATGCTCACCTTCTCCGTTTTCACTTCACCGAAGGTTTCTGACATTGTTGTTGAGCCTTATAATGCTATCTTGGTCGTGCATCATCAATTGTTCAAAAATGCCGATGAGTGCATGCTTCTTGGTAATGAGGTTCTATATTATATCTTCTTCAGAACCCTAAAGCTCATCACCCCAAGTTGTAAGTCATTTCAGCATCTTGATTGCGCTTTTTTTTGCGCCATCTGTTTGATTGTTGTTAGTTGAGCATGTTTGATATTTCTTGTTAGTTTTTTATTTAGCACTTTGAAGTTATGAATCATCTGATATATTTATTGTATAAAAGCTTTGTTAGTTAAAGAATCGGCTAGCTGGTTCCGTTCTCTTAGAATACGTAACACCTGGAAATCCCCCCTTCTCTCCCACTCTTGGATATTCTGAACCTCCACACTAATAGCCCATGGACTGTCCCAATCTTCATCAATCACCTTCTTGATGATTAAGGAGCTAACGTCCATAATAGGAGACATTAGTTGTTCTCTTATACAATAAGCCACTACTTCATGAATTGTCAATACTTCATCACCTAAACTAGTAGTATTGGCAATGACCCCTACTATTTCTGATGCAGAATGCCAGAGAGCAAGAATCGGGCTTCTCTCTAGACGAGCCATCAGTATTACACTTAAATTTCCTTGGGGAGGAAAATGCCACTATACTAATATGCACCTCGTGGGTTTGTAGATCTCCAACTTTTGCATCATAAGTGGCCAGATGTTAAGAGATCATTGGTTCCCATGGGAACCTCGTTCTAGCCAAGAGACTGAGGTTCTGACTTATGTCATTAATAACTCTGTTTCTTCATATTGAACGTTCTTGGAAAATGATATTTCTTTTCTTCCGTAGATGCTATATATGATGGCTGGGGCACTAAGATATACTGGTTTCAGTTAATTAGAAGAATAGTCAGCTTTCCACCATTGTGTTGCAACTTGATTTAACTAAATAAATGAGCCCTTAAGCTATTGCAGCATGGTGTGTTCAGATGCTCTTAGCATAATCTCTTGTTAAGAGCAAATGTAGCATAGTTTCCTGTTGATAGATCTCACAACACCTTCACCATTCTTGCTTAACAGATTCTTCCTTAACACATTGCCCAAACTAATGTGAAAGAGTTATCAGTACTCATCAAGAATTATACAGCGCAAGACCATGATCTGCTAGCAAGTTTGCTTTGAAGAACTCAAATAAGAGACTTTGTTTACTGCATATAGACTCGGAGGTGATAGAGTTCTTGAATATAAATTACCGATGAATGGTAAGGAATGGAGATCTATGTACATTCTGTCATTGGCATCGAAAGGTACATAAATGGAGGATAGTTCAACATTTTCATGAACTATATATGCAGCTTAGTCAATATTACATAAATCAGTGATGAAAGTAGAAGGAATGAAGCTTTATCATGTGTAAGTTTGAAAACATAACCCTCCTAAAAAGCAGCCTCAAAATCACCAAAGTTTTTATTCATCCAACTAAAGATATGTGAATCGAATCATCTGAAGTCAAACTCTATTGCAACAAGTCCAAAAAGACACTAGTTGTACATAATTTAAGGATTATATGCATAGATGTTGTGAAACCCCATATACTGACCTTACTTGATCTTTCTAATTGTGCAATATAAAGACAAAATAAATATACCTTTCTTGCATAACATATCACCCACTGATAATTTTCTCTTTCAAACGATCCATAAATAGAAAGATAATTTGTAAGGTAGACTAGTAATGCACATTTTACTAAAAACCCATTGTTGCGTCTCTTTCTTGTTGAAGATTAAGAATGATATTTTTCACATGTAGATTTATTTAATGAATTAATTATGATCAAGATGTTGGGTCCTAGTCTTGAACTATATGAAGCAGTTTTATTGCAGAAAATGCTTGGTAGGCTTCTAAATTTTTTACTTGTATGGTAGACTTCATATAGAATTAAGGTTTTGAAAGTTGATATTTGTTTTATTTCCTGAGTTGAATACTTTTGAACTCGTTATGTTATTGGGGCTGAATAAAGATCTACAATAAATAAATGGACAAAATAGTGTTAAGGTAGTAGGTGAGGTTTTGTTAGTACGAACTCCAACACGATGCATGACTCTTTATAGATCTAGGCAATGCATGCAATATTGTCTTTAATCACTTTAATTTGTTCAATTGTCAGGGATTAGTTAAATTGCACATTAAATGTTCATAGATTCTAATACTTCACATGTTAAAAGTTTAGTTAATACAGTTCTCAAATATCATCATTTTGATAATTCATGTGTAGCAGGTATGATGTGTTCATTGCTCTCCAAAATTTAAAAAAAAATTCTTTCCAGGTACATAAGCTTGCTCACCCAAGATGACCTTCATATTAGTATGCTTGCATTTTTATTTAGTGTTTATGTAATTCATCATTACAACATATTGAATACATAGATTGTGTTACAGATTCTATCTTCTTACCTCAATATGAACACACTTTAAATTACATAATTTTGTCCTCTTTTTTTCCACAGGTATAAGAGGTGAGAATTGAATCAAGACTACTTGAAAGTTAAATGTCGCCACATTTTTTATACTTTGTAAGAAACTCCAGGTATTTGTCTTACTTTAAGGAGTAATATTTAGTAATCAAGTATATGACATATACTTGTCCTTGCTCACGTGCAACGCACATGTACCCTATCAATTAATATTAAGTTTTAAAAAATGACACAAGTATAAAATATATAAATGAGACATAAAGTAGATTTTTTAAAAAGAAATATACTCATAAACTTAAAACAATGAAGGGTGATATGTTTACTTCAAATTTTGTCAATCAATTGAAACACCAAGTAACTTTACCCTGTTATCAAATATAGATATTAGAACCATATAGTTATTCACTGGTGGTCCCTTGTATTACATACACTTGTATTACATATTTACATGACTTTTCATTTTTTCAATTTAATTATTACCATAAAAGTGAGATTAAACCTTATTATTTTAATTTTGCCACAAAAGTGACATTACTACGATGACTTTCTGAAAGTTAATGTCTCTGCGATCCTATAATATGTGTTGACAGTAATAAATACATTTCTTAAAGGATGAAAAGTCCGTCAAAGAACCAACAAAAATTGATATCTCAAGGTAAAAAATAGAAAAGTATCATATAACGTATAAAATTGAGCAATACCTCGAGAATACATTTCAAAATTATTAAAACTCATCAAAAAAAACATTCAATGATACAACATATGAACAAGACCACATAAAAATAAATAAATAACCGCGTAACCTTTTCTAGTCTAGATAGAAAGCACAATGAGGCTAAGCAAATCAAATACCATAAAACCAATAAAAAAGATGATATTCAAAGAATACATCAAAATCTAACATTAAGAAAGAAAAATCAAAAACACATAGCACTAAAAAAACCACACAAAATTAACAAATTGTATTACATATTATTAGCACAACTTGATGAAAACAAGATCAAAAACTTGAAGAAAATATATTAAAATACAATTAAAAAAATCAGGATTAAACAAATAAAGTTAAAAAAAACAAACATAAAGATTCAATATGAAAGAAATTACCTTTAGTGTCTTTGCTACTTCTTGTATATCTTTTCTCTATTAATAACAAAAGGTGATAAGAAATAATCACTGACACAAGTCCCAAGCCAAAACTAAATTGATTTTTGATAAAGAAGAATTGATATACACATTTATTATGGAAAATGCAACTTTTGGTCTTTCCTCTTCATTGTAACTGTTTCCCAAAAGAATTTGAACCATTGTGTCTAGAGACATGAATTTAAATAAAAATAATTATTTAATATTAAATTAATTATATATTAATATTTATTTAGTTTAGAGATAAAATAATGGCAAAATAGTAATTCAACTTTTAAGTTAGGAGCTTCCCACTTATAATAATACTAGTCAGGTACACGTGCGTTGCACGTGTGAGCCATATTAAGTTATATCATTCTCTGTGTATAGACATTTGTAAAGAAGTGTTGTCATGAGTGGGTGTATTATTATTGATGTAGTCGAAGCGCACCTTCTGTTAATTAGTCTTCAGACGAATTGCCTGAGGTATAAGTTAATAAAAAGTGTGCAACCAGAAGTATGAATGTTTATTAAATTATTATGAATAATAATATTAAAACATGATAATGGAATACCATATCAAGAAAGCTTATAATATTAGTGAAATAACTATTTTGAATATGATTAACGCATTAAAGAGTATGAGTTATGAGTCGCTGAAGAATCCATTATTTTTGCATTGTTGTGTCTGTGTCTTCTAAACCTGAGATTTGAATGAATCTAATGTTAGTATGTACGATAAGTAAAAAGTTAATTATCTATATTAGAATGGGAATATATATATGTATATGGGTTTATCGTACCGAAAACTTCCTTATAGACGATGTTCTTTGTGTATGTTCCATTTAGACGTTTGGGTTGCTCTGTTAGGACCAGTACTTTTGTTGTGGACATAGATATCCCTCTTGATAGTGCCACGTACAATTGACCATGTGAGAAAATATATTGTGTCAAATACAAACCAACATTTTGAATTGTTTGACCTTGGGCTTTATTTATAGTCATTGCAAAGCAAAGCCGTACCAGAAACTACTTTCGAATGAATTTAATTGGTATCCTTCATTTTCTGGTGGTGACAGTTGAATTCTGGGTAGAAACACATGGTTTTTTGCTGAATGACCACTTGATATTTCCGCATGCAGGACATTTTGGGAGAAGTCTCGACATATCATTCGTGTGCCATTGCATAAGCCACTTGAAGGGTCTAAATTCCTTAGCAGCATGATGGGTGCATTTTCCTTCAATTCTAACCTGCATTTAATAAGATATGTCAAAATCTATTCATTTTGATATTTGTTACCGCCTCTTCATGATTTTCACTTGTAATGTATTTTCTTCAATACCTATGTGGCGGGAGACCATTTGGTGTTAAAGTATTTATATATTTTTCTTGGTAGTAGTTGTTGGTGCCATCTTCTGCTGAGTCAAAGCTATTGAATATATTGCTTTCACCTGGGAACATGGATATTAACTTGTCATTAATTTTTTCCACATGTTCATTTCTGCTTGCTAAAAAAGCTTTTTCTGTAACATATTTTACCGTAGCAGCATTTTCTTGTAGGTTTGGAAATATCTCTTTTATTATGGATTCTTCTGGATTTTCATCTCTAGAATGCTTGACAGTCAATTGTTCTTTGAGAAGGACTAAATTGTCCTTTATTGTTGGTTCATGTCCGTTACCCACTCGAAGTAGGAACTCACTGAATGTTGGATCTGTTCTTGCACTCATATTTCATGTAAATTGAATCTTTTCCATCAAAGGCCAGATATATGATTTCACCAAGCTTGCATTTACAATTTCTGCTCTAGTTGATTTTGGAACTACCGGTAACACTTGCCGAAAATCTCCTCCAAGAACCATGACTTTACCATCAAATGGTTTATCAATGTCCATTATGTCTCTGAAGCTCCTCTCGACTGTTTCTATTGTTTGTCGTTTGGCCATTGGTGCTTCATCCCATATAATCATTTTTGCTTTTCTAATCAATTTTGTAGCCCCACTTTGCTTTGACATGTTTGTCATAGTTAATTCATTTGTTTAAAGGGGGATCTCAAACCTAGAGTGTGTTGTACGTCCTCCTGGTAATATTGAAGCTGCTACACCACTGGTTGATGTTGCCAAACCTATCATACCTCTCGACCTAATATTGGCAAGAAATGCACGGTATAGGTATGTTTTCCCAGTTCCCCCAAATCCATCCATGAAGAATATTCCAGCTATTCCAGCATCGATTGTGTGCATTATTTTTGTAAAAGCATAATGTTGTTCTGGATTTAATTGTGAGTGTGAATCAAAATCTTCTGTAGGTATCTTCACAGAAATTTCTTCATTTATTTCTCTACATTCTGATGGACCAACTTCGAGCAAATTGTGATCTAGCTGAGGAATGTCATATATGTTTATGTTCTTGGCCATACTTTGCAGACAATTATTAATACTATTTAGGGTAGACTGTAGTATAGTATTGCGGAAATTGACATATATCTTGTTGAAGTCCTCAGACATATCCTCATAATAAGTATCCCATAGTTTTCTAATAATCGTTGGGTTAAAATGTACCAAAATTGTAGAGAACAAACTTCGGAGAGCTGATGGCATTTTGAAGATAATAGCCTCTCTCAAACATTCTGATATACTGTTGTCGGACTCGAGTAACCCTCTTTCTTTGGCTGCTTCTTTGAATGTCTGACATTGCTTGCTGTTGACCGTGAGTAAGTCATTGAATGACACTGGTCCTCTTACGTGGTTTAGTAATAACCGCTCATAATAACTTTCCCCTTCTCTAGGATTAGTTGTACAATATAATCAATATGTTCTAATTAATAAGTTTAATGATTATCGATGTGTATGGGATTTTTGGTTACTACATCTAGCTTACCAATGGCAATGCGACCAATTACAGATCTTGTTTTCCTTTTTGTCCAAGTCTTTACCTATGAATTTCAAACATAATACTTTGGGAATTCTCTATAAAGTTATGCTTGTGCTTCACTGTCAATTGAGCACACTTTGAAATACTCGGTCAACATTGTATGCTTGACACCTTCCCATGCGATCACATTTTGTAAATTTTGATTTTTCCAGTAAAACACTGTGAGGTTGTTTTTAGTTAGTATTTGTATTTTGACTATTATAATTATTTTTAAAAGAAAGTGTGTATTTTTATGCTTTAATATGTGTACCTGAATGTTTTCCTGGCAGATGTAGTTGAAATTTGATGAACGCAGGTTGCATTTCTGTCAAGTTGAACTCATATATTCTCCATAGTTCTTCAGGCGGTGAGACCCACCATGCATCTTGGAATGTTTGTATTTCGTCAATAATATTTTCACCATCATCAGATTGAACATAAACGACACACCGATCATGACCTTTATATATATACTTGTATAGATACTTTATTGCTTTGACTCCTGAGCAGACCTCAACATTAATGTGACAATTGTACCTTCTAAGTAAATAAGGTCTATAAGGTACCACCCATTGATTGGTCATATTCATTCCACGAACAATCTCTATTCTTCCATCCATTCTTCTTTTATAAATTGGATATCCATCCTTTGCTTGTATTGATCTGTTGTTGTATGGCCTGGGATAATGATATTTACACTGTCCATTTTGCATGCATGTGTTTGTTGGATGTTTGTTTCCACATGGACCATGCATCATATGCTTGAGCACTAATTATGCAAGATAGGATACTCATATTTATCTGGAATCTCTTCTGAGATAAACCTATCGTAGTAATCTCCTGATTTGATCTTGTGCCCTTCTTTTAATATGAGAAGAAGGTGTATGTGTGGTAGTCCCCGTTTTTGAAATTCTACAACAAATACATGAGCAACAACAATTCCAAATATTTCTTTCTTAAAAATTTGGTCTTTTATATCCTGCAACTTAGCTCTGAATACTCTTGTCACCAAGTCAGGTCTGTCTTGAGGAGTCTGTTCGGGGCGCAGTTCTTTTTGGATTTCAATCCATTCTGGATTACACATCATTGTTATAAAGAGATCTGGCCTTCCAAAATGTTATACCAAAACCATTGCATCCATATAGAGTTTTTTCATATCTCGTGGTCCCCCAATAAAAGATGATGGAAGTAGTATTCTTTGCCCAATTCTATTTTCCCTATATTCTCCCACGGTGACACTATCAACGATACCTTGATAAACCACTCTTCTAAAATTTGATTGTTCCTTTCTGAAATATTCTAGCCTTGTTGTTTCCAATTTGATGTACATGTCAACCACAAATTGTTGTAGTAATCTTCCACGTAGTAGTAATACTGACCTCGCTGTTTCTCGTACTTGTAGCTTATAACAATAGTACTCTCTGCAAGAAACATTTCCCTTTGTCTTGAGGGGGACATCTACAAGTGTAAGAATTCATATTAATATTATTTTTATTTACGTTAGTTACCATATTGTTATAATAGAAAAGTATATTTCATGATATTTATATTTTGTACGGCATTGGTAGTAATATTTTATATCGTTTATGTTTTTCTTTATCAATAGCTAACTTGTGAAGAACTTGACTATTTTCTTACTATAAGAGGGTAGAAAATGATATATTTTTACCTTGACCCTCGTTGGCTAATATTGCATCAGCTAATATGAATGTTGGAATATCATTGGTAATAGTTACAGAATTAGCACTTCTTCTGTGAAATAGTCTTTTGCTTTGTTTTCTTATTCCTTGATGCCATCCGCCTTCACCTCTTGGGAATAACAAAGGATATTGTAGAGGGTCATAACAACCGAAATAGTGTTTTATTCTATTTTGTACATTGAATGCTCATGAACAATTATATCTCGGTCAAAAGGTGTATTTGTATTGTTTCCATCAATCCAAATTGTTGCTACTTGACTTACCGATGGTGTGTTGTACATTCGTTAATTTAAAGAGGCATTTGCAGCAATACGAAGTTGAAAATTGTGGAGACTTAATTGGTCTTTTAATTGGCGAAATATTTGTGCATATGGGTTACCCTCCATTACCTTTTTGATCTTTTTTGCAATTTGATCAGAAAGAATTCCTTCATTCACCTTTGATAGCATGTTGGTCAGCTTGTTCTCTATATCAAAGATGTATAGTTGGAAGTACATGGATTGTTATCACGCGGTACCAATGATGGTAGATCGTGATAAATTTGACCTTGTGCCCTGAATGTGTACACTCCTTTTCTTGCAGATGCTAGTTCCTTATCCAAGATAACACCAAAAGATGTAAAAGCAAAGATGCTATTATATGCATGAATATTTTTGCGAAACTCTATGGAGTCTAAAGTAGACGCGACAAACATTTCATATAGTTCTGTTGGAGCTTCAGTGGTTGCCAATTTGATATATTCACTTGCACAACAGAATGTTGGAGGTTCATGTTCCAATCTTTTTCCAGCACAATAAATACATTCTGGGGCATTTTCTAACACGTGCAGATATGATAAAGATAAGTTGTAACCAACAGTGCCTACATATATAAATATGGGGAGAGATATAGGTTAAGAATCTAGTTTCATAAAGGTATTGAATGTTGAAGTTATTTAAGATATGTATAGGGTTTTTTCCATGTACCTCCAGCTTCAAACTCTTCAGATAATTCTCTAAATAGACAATTTATTTTAGGTTGCTTTTTCAAACGTGGATGTTCATCTTCTGGATGTGCTATTGTTTTGGTTGCTAATATATATTTATGCACTTTTCGCAATGAACTTCGCAATTGAATTTTCTCGATAAGAGGAAGAATTTTTGTTACATTTAAAAAAAGCATGTAATATTTATGTATTTATGTATGCAAATATGTTCGTGTTTTACAGATTACTCATGTGTGTAGAATTTTACATTTTTATGTAAGTTCTTACCTGTGTTGCTCAATTCATTTTTTGTGTGGTTGTCATGCTGATAAGTTTTATTGCTAGAAGGAATGTTTTTTCCCTTATCACCTGTTGAATTTGGCATGACAAGACAATAGTTTGCAATGGTTATTACAATAATATAGAGTGAATACTATATGTAGTATATACATGGTAAGTGATTTTTAAAACATTAATTTGTGAAAATCAAATGTAATTGTAAGTTACTAAATTACTGTGTCTTAGAGATACAGAAGTCACAAATTGCTGAGTGGTGAATTTTGTTGAGGTGTTGTCTGAGATCTGACATATATATGATAAGTACTTAACATATAATATTTACCTTGAAAGAACTATTTTGTATATGATTAACGTATTGAAGAGTATGAGTCGCTAAAGAATCCATTATGTTTGGATTATTGTGTCTGTGTCTTCTAAACCTGAGATTTGAATGAATCTAATGTTGTTAGTATGTAAGATTAGTAAAAAGTTAATTATCTGTATTAGAATGGGAATATATGTATATGGGTTTATCGTACCTAAAACTTCCTAATAGACGATGTTCTTTGTGTATGTTCCATTCAGACGTTTGGGTTGCTCTGTTAGGACAAGTACTTTTGTTGTGGACATAGATATCCCTCTTGATAGTGCCACGTACAATTGACCATGTGAGAAAATATGTTGTGGAAATTACAAACCAACATTTTGAATTGTTTGACCTTGGGCTTTATTTATAGTCATCCTTCATTTTCTGGTGGTGATAGTTGAATTCTGGGTAGAAACACATGGTTTTTTGCTGAATGACCACTTGATATTTCCGCATGCAGGACATTTTGGGAGAACTCTCGACATATCATTCGTGTGCCACTGCATAAGCCACTTGAAGGGTCTAAATTCCTTAGCAGCATGATGGGTGCATTTTCCTTCAATTTTAACCTGCATTTAATAAGATATGTCAAGATCTATTCATTTTGATATTTGTTACCACCTCTTCATGATTTTCACTTGTAATGTATTTTCTTCAATACCTATTGGTGTTAAAGTATTTAGATATTCTTCTTGGTAATAGTTGTTGGTGTCATCTTCTGCTGAGTCAAAGCTATTGAATATCTTGCTTTCACCTGGGAACATGGATATTAACTTGTCATTAAGTTTATCCACATGGTCATTTCTACTCGCTAAAATACCTCTTTCTGTGACAGATTTTGCCGTAGCAGCAATTTCTTGTAGGTTTGGAAATATCTCTTTTATTATGGATTCTTCTGGATTTTCATCTCTAGAATGCTTGGCAGTCAATTGTTCTTTGAGAAGGATTAAATTGTCTTTTATTGTTGGTTCATCTCCGGTACCCACTCGAAGTAGGAACTCACTAAATGTTGGATCTGTTCTTGCTCTCATATTTCTTGTAAATTGAATCTTTTCCATCAAAGGCCAGAGATATGATTTCACCAAGCTTGCATTTACAATTTCTGTTCTAGTTGATTTTGGAACTACCGGTAACACTTGCCGAAAATCTCCTCCAAAAACCATGACTTTACCACCAAATGGTTTATCAATGTCCGTTATATCTCTGAAGCTCCTGTCGACTGTTTTGATTGTTTGTCGTTTGGCCATTGGTGATTCATAGTGCTTCATCCCATATAATCATTTTTGCTTTTCTAATCAATTTTGTAGCCCCACTTTGCTTTGACATGTTTGTCATAGTTGATTCATTTGTTTGAAGGGGGATCTTAAACCTAGAGTGTGTTGTACGTCCTCCTGGTAATATTGAAGCTGCTACGCCATTGGTTGTTGTTGCCAAACCTATCATACCTCTTGATCTAATATTGGAAAGCAATGCACGGTATAGGTATGTCTTCCCAGTTCCCCCAAATCCATCCACAAAGAATATTCCAGCTATTCCAGCATCGATTGTTTGCATTATTTTTATAAAAGCATGATGTTGTTCTGGATTTGATTATGACTGTGAATCAAAATCTTCTGTAGGTATCTGCACAAACATTTCTTCATTTATTTCTCTACATTCTGATGGACCAACTTCGAGCAAATTATGATCTAGCTGAGGAATGTCATGTATGTTTATGTTCTTGCCCATACTTTGCAGACAATTATTAATACTATTTAGGGTAGACTGTAGTATAGTATTGCGGCAATTGACATATATCTTGTTGAAGTCCTCAAACATATCCTTATAATAATAAGTATACCATAGTTTTCTAATATCCGTAGGGTTACAATGTACCAAAATTGTAGCGAACAAACTTCGGAGAGCTGATGGCATTTTGGCGATAACAGCCTCTCTCAAACATTTTGATATACTATTGTCGGACTCGAGTAACCCTCTTTATTTGGCTGCTTCTTTGAATGTCTGATATTGCTTGCCATTGACCGTGAGTAAGTCATTGAATGACACTGGTCCTCTTACGTGGTTTAGTAATAACCGCTCATAATACCTTTCCCCTTCTATAGGATTAGTTGTACAATATAATCAATATGTTCTAATTAATAAGTTTAATGATTATCGATGTGTATGGGATTTTTGGTTACTACATCTAGCTAACCAATTGCAATGCGACCAATTACAGATCTTGTTTTACTTTTTGTCCAAGTCTTTACCTTTCAATTTCAAACATAATACTTTGGGAATTCCCTATAAAGGTATGCTTGTGCTTCACTGTCAATTGAGCATATTTTGAAATACTCGGTTAACATTGTCTGCTTGACACTGTCATGCCCCAAGCTACCCCCGAGATGCGGACAAGGAACCTAGGACCACAAGTGATCCCAAGCTAACCCTCTTGGGATGATCATGAGCATACTATAGATAATAAACTGATGCGGAAGCTAAATCAGAATTTAATCTGAAAAGATGGGGAATACCCATATTCTATAACTGAGATATTTGAAAACAATGAGTTTAATACAAAAGAAATATTAACTCAATACTAAGTTGACTCTAACTATGTCTGAAATAAGTCTCTGACTAACTAGAAATACTGGGACAAGCCCCAGCTAAATCTAGCAAAAATGAAACTAAAAGACTAAATACTAAAAAGAAACTCATGACTATTATCCTCAGAGAATGAGGACTCACCACTAGATCTGCTGAACTGAATATCGAAAATCGATCTATGCGTGATCTGGATGCTAAGAACCTAAACCTACATCACGAGAAGATAGCGCACCTATGTGTCAGTACTTGAAAGGTACTGAGCATGTAGGATAGAGTAAATTTGAAATGAAACATAACTAAACAAGTATAAAAGCAAGTATAATAATCAAAACATGATATACTGAATTCTGAGCTAACTGGATGCAATGACCAATTTATAACTTGGTCAAACTGAATACTGAATATACTGATAAATGGTCAATGCAGAGAGTCTGACTGATCTCTTGGAGCTACTAATAACCGATAACAAAACCACATGAGCTAAATGTGGAGTTCGATGTATACGCCCCATCGAGAGGATCCAATATACCCTACCAAAGGTATAAAGGCATGCTGGCGTGACCACTAAACTGATTGCCCAAAGAGGGGACTTACAACCTACTTGGCTAGTAGTTCTGGGACTATTGGGTACGCTAAATCCTAGTCCAACTCGGTATTATGCTACTCCCAATGAATTTTGTAAATTTACTGATTATGTATAAATTTCTGTAAATACAGGATAGATCGAAACTGAATATGCAAACTGAGAATGCAACAATTAATCTGGTAATTATGCATTTATAACTGAGGCATGTATATCTGAAGTATCTGAAATATCTGACCTAGCATGTGTAATTAAAGAACTAAGGAAATACAAAGTTAGGGTTCTGAAATTCATGCAATAATCTGGGTAATAACATGATAATCTAATTTGGAACATATATTTAATAAATTCATGAAGTTCTATCAAAGTTCTAAAAACCCTAGGTTTGATCATGATAAGAGAATCAAGAATCTGACTGAAAACTAGGGACCCAATGGGTGAAAGGAACCCACTAGTGAAATCCCACATACCTAGTAATGAAATCTACGGAAAAATACTTAAGTTTTGGGGCTGGAACTGCTGGAGCTTGTGGTGTTCTTGAACTAGGGTTCTTGAGCTTTTTCTCCTCTCTTGCTTCTAATTTTCTAAGTTTTGATTTAATTATTTGACTTGGATATGTTTTAATTATGTTTCTAGGCTTAAACTGACTAAACTCTGATGATTTAGGGTCAGAATGATGTAACTTAGGGTTTAAACAAAGTGGGAAAGGTCAAAAAGACCCCTGGGAAAGTTGCTGTCGGACCAAACGACGGCCAGGACTAACGGTCCGTCGTCCGACCGACGCCCCATCGTTGGGTCCGTCGACTGGGCCTGTTCGACAGGCCTTTACTATAATGGGCATAACTTTTTACTCGAAGGTCTGATTTTAGCAAAGTCGGTGGATATGGAAAGATAATTCAATTTCTATATGTTGGTAGGTAATGGGACACCTAATTCATTTTGTGCTAAGAGTTATGACCAGTTGAAGTTGACCAAACTTCATTTCCCCCTTAACTGTTTGCTAATTCCCACCTACGGTAATACCTACGGACCGTAGGTCCACCTACGGACCGTGCTTTTCATCTGTGGCTCTTGTCAAAAAGTGGGTGTAGGGGGTCTTGATCGACGATCATGGACTACGAACCATAGTCTGAACTATGGATCGTAAGTTCGTCCGTCGACCAACACTTAACCAATTTCCTGGGCTGAGATTTTTAGGAGTTTCTGATCCCATCGACGGTTGTGTAGGACGGACCGTGAGTCAGGATACGATTTGTCGATGGTCACGTCAGTTGCACCTGCAAATTTTTCTGAAAAATTGATTTTTGTTCTGTTTTGGCTACGGGGTGTTACCTTATCTCCCTCTTGGGAACATTCATCCTCGAATGAAGTCTAAACTAGCTGAAATAGAGGGAGAGAACTGCAAACCCCACTACTAAACATTGTGAACTGAGTTTCTGACTGAATTGAGTTCCGTGTACATGCAAATACGCTGAAAATGCAAGTACAAACTGAGGGAACATGATTCTAAGACTGAATTTACGCATGAATGACTGGAAAACTGAAGAGGAACTATTACCTCAAGCTGGAGTGGAATCAGAAGGAAAGAGGTGAGGATACTTGGCTTTCATGGCTGCTTCTGCTTCCCAAGTAGCTCCGTCTACGGACTGACTCCTTCACAAAACCTTGACTGAAGAGACTTCTTTGTTTCTCAACCTTCTAACCTGACGGTCAAGAATCTCAACTGGTACATCCTCATAAGAAAGACTATCTTTCACCGCCACACTCTCTAATGGCACTATAGAGGATGGGTCACCCACACACTTCTTCAAGGGTGAGATGTGGAAGACCGGATGTACTGCTGCTAAGTCTGCTGGTAACTCTAACTCATATGCCACCTTGCCAATCCTTTTCAAGATCTTGTAAGGGCCTACATATCTAGGACTCAACTTCCCTTTCATTCCAAATCTCATCACCCTTTTCATAGGTGAGACTTTTAGAAAATCCCAATCATCAACTTGGAACTCTAGTTCCCTTCTCCTTACATCTGCATAAGATTTCTAACGACATTGGGTTGTCTTAAGTCTATCTCTAATGAGTTGAACTTTCTACATAGCATAAAGGACTGAATCTGGCCCTATCAAAGTTGCTTCACCTACTTCAAACCAACCAACAGGAGATCTACATCTACGACCACATAAAGCCTCATAAGGGGCCATCTGAATGCTGGAATGGTAGCTATTGTTATAAGCGAACTCAATAAGAGGAAGTTGATCATCCCAACTACATTTGAAATCAATCACACAAGCCCTCAACATATCCTCTAGGGTCTGAATGGTACGCTCTGCCTGTCCATCCGTCTGCGGATGAAATATTGTGCTAAGGTTAACTTGAGTACCAAGACCCTTCTGAAATGACTTCCAGAAATGAGGGTATACTGAGGACCTCTATCTGAGATGATAGACAAAGGAACCCCATGTAACCTCAGAATCTCATTAATGTAAAGATTGGCATAGTCCTCTGCCGAATATGTAGTCTTGACCGCCAAAAAACGAGATGACTTAGTCATCCTATCAATTATCACCCTAATGGAGTCATGCTGTCTGCGAGTACGCGGTAACCCTGTGATGAAATCTATATTGATCACTTCCCACTTCCAAGTAGGAATGTCGATCTCTTGAGTCATACCTCCCAGTTTCTAATGTTCTACCTTGACTTGTTGGCAATTGGGGAACTTACTCACAAAATCTGCTATATCCCTCTTCATGCCATTCCACCAATAGAATTCCCGCAGATCGCGGTACATCTTAGTGGCACCTGGATGAATAGTATATTTGGAGTTATGGGCTTCTGCAAGGATATGCTTTCTCTACTCACACATATCAGGAACACACAATCTACCCTGGTAGCGAAGTATACCATCTCCCCCTTGGGAGAAAACCTCCACTCTCTGATTATGGACTGCACCCTTAAGTTTAAGAAAGACTGGGTCACTGTCTTGCTTTTCCTTAACATCCACTACCAAAGACGATTCTGCCCCATTCTGAACTGTTACACCGTTGTCTGATATGCTCATAAGGCGAACTCCTAAGCGTTCACGCCTGTGAACATCCTTCACTAGATCCTTCCTTTCTTCCTCAACATGGGCTACACTACCGATAGATAATCTACTAAGAGCATCTGCTACTACATTCGCCTTACCAGGATGGTAATGTACACTCATATCATAATCCTTAAGGAACTCAAGCCATCTCCTCTGGCAAAGATTTAACTCTTTCTGGGTGAACATATACTGAAGGCTCTTATGATCGATGAACCCATCTACATAAGCACCATACAAGTAGTGTCTCCATATCTTGAGTGCAAACACCACTGCTGCAAGCTCGTAGTCATGAGTTGGATAGTTCTTCTCATGCACCTTAAGCTGTCTAGAGGCATACACTATAACCTTATCTCGCTGCATAAACACACAACCTAGGCCAACTCTAGATGCATCACAATAGATCACATAACCATCTGAACCCTCTGGTAGAGTCAAGACAGGAGCTGTAGTCAATCTAGTTTTCAATTCTGCAATGATTTTCTCACACTCATCTGACCATTGGAACTTGACCATCTTCTGAGTCAACCTATTCAATGGTGAGACTATGGATGAAAATCCTTCCACGAACCTTCTGTAATAACTCGCTAGACCTAAGAAACTTCTGATATATGTAGCAGAGGTAGGTCTGGGCCATTGTTTCACTGCTTTTATCTTCTGTGAATCCACTCGGATCCCTTCGCTAGATACAATGTGACCAAGAAAAGCAACATATTGAAACCATAACTCACATTTGCTAAACTTAGCGAACAAATGGCAATCCTTGAGAGTTTGCAGAACAACTCTCAAATGACTTGCATGTTCTTCCTCACTCCAAGAGTAAATGAGGATATCATCAATAAAGACGATAACGAACAAGTCCAAATACTGTTTGAACACTCTGTTCATCAAATCCATGAAAGCTGCAGGAGCATTGGTTAGTCCAAATGACATAACTACAAATTCATAATGACCATACCGAGTTCTGAAAGCTGTTTTCGGAATGTCACTATCTCTGACTCTAGGCTGATGAGATGATAACCCGATCCGAGGTCTGTCTTTGAGAAATGACTAGCAGCATGAAGTTGGTCAAACAAGTCATCAATCCTGGAGATGGGATACTTATTCTTGATTGTGACCTTGTTCAACTGTCTATAGTCAATGCACATTCTGAGAGAACCATCTTTCTTCTTTACGAACAACACTGGTGCACCCCATGGTGAAATACAAGGTTTGATGAAGCCCTTATCTAAAAGTTCTTTCAACTGCTCTTTCAATTCCTTAAGCTCTGCTGGAGCCATTCTGTAAGGAGGAATATAAATAGATTGGGTATCTGGAAGGATATCAATTCCAAAGTCGATTTTCCTTTTGGGAGGGACTCCGGGAAGATCTTTTGGAAACACTTCTGGAAACTCACAAACTACTGGAACTGAATCAAGAGTTGGGGTTTCAAGGCTAGAATCCTTAACCCGAACTAGATAATAGAGATAACCCTTTGATATTATCTTTCTGGCCTTAATGTAAGAAACAAATTGACCCATAGTCGCTAAGCTACTACCCTTCTATTCCAAGATTGGTTCGTCTCGAAACTGTAAACGAACAATCCTATTTCTACAATCGACTGAGGCATAACATGAGTGTAACCAATCCATGCCTAGAATGACATGGAAGTCTACCATTTCTAACTTTACTAGATCTGCTAAGGTGACTTTCAGAGAGACTGTGACAGGGCAATTTCTGTATACCGGTCTAGCTATAACTGGGTCACCGACTGGAGTAGAGACTGAGAAAGGTTTTGAGAGAGTTTCTGGACTAACACTGAATTGGACTGCTATACTGAGTTACAAAAGACAAGGTCATGTCTGTTGTCTTTCCACTGAGTGAACCATATGTGAGTCACATCCATGAGTTGGTAGGATGCCAATCTCACCTATCACTACCAGTTACTGACATCACACCAAATATTTTCTTGACCTCATCAACGAACTTATGTGGGTCCTTACCAACTTGCAACCCTAAAAAGATAGGGGGATTCACCTAACGAAATCACGAACTCTGGCTGCCACTAATCGGTCATTTCTATTAGTAGGAACTACAACCTGTTGATTGTTCTGGTTGGTCATACTCTGAGACAAAAGCTGAATTGGCATTCTGAAACTCTGTATTTGAACTTCCTTATCTGGTACTAGAGGAACTTCGTTAGCATTGCGTGCATTAGCATTCCATGCCTAAGCTCTACGAGAAGGCATGATCTTAAGCGCACACCGTTGAATTAGAATGAAATTAGATCATACCTTACGCACGATAAAAGTAACAAGAAAGTGAAGTTTTTTCTAAAACACTTCATAGCCTCCCTCTCATTAGATGTGGTGCACTTCACACCCATGAAAAGGACTCTACTTAGTGCGGCTTTTTTAGACATCCTAGGACTCTTGCACCTAGTGCTCTGATACCAAGTTTTGTCATGCCCCGAGCTACCTGCGAGACGCGGACACGGAACCTAGGACCACAAGTGATCCCAAGCTAACCCTGTTGGCATGATCATGAGCGTACTATAGATAATAAACTGATGCGGAAGCTAAATCATAATTTAATCTGAAAAGATAGGGAATGCCCATATTAAATATGTGAGATATTTGAAAACAATGAGTTTAATACAAAAGAAATATTAACTCAATACTAAGCTGAATCTAACTATGTCTTAAATAAGCCTCTGACTGACTAGAAATACTGGGACAAGCCCCAGCTAAATCTTGCAATTGAAACTAAAAGACTAAATACTGAAAAGAAACTCATGACTATTGTCCTCGGTGAATAAGAAGTCACCACTAAATCTGCTGAACTGAAGATCAGAAATCGATCTATGCGTGATCTAGATGCTGAGAACCTGAACCTACATCACCAGAAGATGTAGCGCACGTATGTGTCAGTACTTGAAAGGTACTGAGCATGTAGGATAGAGTAAAGCTTAAATAAAACATAGCTGAACAAGCATAAAAGCAAGTATAATAATCAGAACATGATATACTGAATTCTGAGCTAACTGGATGCAATGACCAATTTATAACATGCTCAAACTGAATACTGAATATACTGATAAATGGTCAATGCAGAGAGTCTGACTGATCTCTGGGAGCTACAAATAACCGATAATAAAACCACATGAGCTAAATGTGGAGTCCGATGTATACGCCCCATCGAGAGGACTTACAACCTAGTGGCTAGTAGTTCTGGGACTATTGGGTATGTTAAACCCTAGTCCAACTCGGTATTAAGCTACTCCCAATGAATTCTGTAAATTAACTGATTATGTATGAGTTTCTATAAATACTGGATAGCTCAAAACTGAACATGCAAACTAATGCAACAATTAATCTGGTAATTATGCATTTATAACTGAGGCATGTATATCTGAAGTGTCTGAAATATCTGACCTAGCATGTGTAATTCAAGAACTAAAGAAATACAAAGCTAGGGTTCTCAAATTCATGCGATAATCTCAGTAATAACATGATAATCTGATTTGGAACATATATTTAATAAATTCATGAAGTTCTATCAAAGTTCTAGAAACCCTAGGTTGAATCATGATAAGAGAATCAAGAACTGACTGAAAACTAGGGACCCAATGGGTGAAAGGAACCCACTAGTGAAATCCCACATACCTAGTGATGAAATCCACAGAAAAAATACTTACTTTTCGGGGCTGGAACTGCTAGAGCTTGTGGCATTCTTGAACAAGGGTTCTTGATCTTTTTCTCCTCTCTTGATTCTAATTTTCTATGTTTTGATTTAATGATTTGACTTAGATATGTTTTAATTATGTTTCTTGGCTTATACTGACTAAAATCTGATGATTTCGGGACAAAACAACGTAACTTAGGGTTTAAACAAAGTGGGAAAGGTCCAAAAGACCTCTGAGAAAGTTGCTGTCGGACCAACCTACGGCCAGGACAGACGGTCCGTAGGTGGATCCATGCCCCGTCGGTTGGGCCTGTTCGTCAGGCCTTTACTAAAATGGGCATAACGTTTTACTCAGAGGTTTGATTTTAGCATGGTCGATGGATATGGAAAGATAATTCAAGTATCTATCTGTGGGTAGGTCATGGGACACCTAATTAATTTTGTGCTAAGAGTTATGACCATTTGAAGTTGAACCAACTGTATTTCCCCCTTAATTGTCTACTAATTCCCACTTACGGACCGTGCTGGTCATCTGTGGCTCTTGTCTAAGAGTGGGTGTAGGGGGTCTTGATCGACGGTCATGGACTACGGACCGTAGTTTGACCTACGGACCTGAAGTCCTTCCGTCGACCAACACTTAACAAATTTTCTTGGGCTGAGATTTTTGGGAGTTTCTGATCCCATTGACGGTTGTGCAGGACGGACCGTGGGACAGGCTACGGTCCGTCGATGGTCACGTCAGTTGCACTTGCAGATTTTTATGAAAAACAGATTTTTGGTCTGTTTTGGCTACGAGGTGTTACTGTCACGACCCAAAATCGAGCCGCGAGTGGCACCCACACTTATCCTACTATGTGAGCGAACCAACCAATCTAAAACCCCAACATATTGAACAAAATACAAAGCGGAAGACTTAAAATGCATTAACGAAATCAATTAAATAACTTCTAAAATTTATAACTCATTATCCCCAAAATCTGGAAGTCATCATCACAAGAACATCTATCCTCAAGTTACTAATCTAAAAGTATCTAAGAAACTAAAATAAATAAAAGGCTAGTCCATGCCGGAAGTTCAAGGCATCAAGACTTGAAGAGAAGATTCAGTCCAAGCTAGAAGCATTAGCTCACCCTGAAATCCGGTGTAGTGAAGACTGGCTAGAATTACTGCTGAGTTGAAGACGACGGTACGTTTGCTGCATTCCCCAAATAACAAAGAAAGAAACAACAAGTAGGGGGTCAGTACAAAACACAAGTACTGAGTAGGTATCATCGGCCAACTCAAAATAGAAAACAGTATATATCAGTTCATATCATAAATCAACTACAATACTCAACATGTAGTAACAAGTACTATAATCATCAATAAGTAC
The DNA here is from genome assembly GCA_016801875.1 of Solanum sitiens. Taxonomy (NCBI): domain Eukaryota; kingdom Viridiplantae; phylum Streptophyta; class Magnoliopsida; order Solanales; family Solanaceae; genus Solanum; species Solanum sitiens. The sequence continues at coordinate 32,653 of JABWTJ010000188.1, read as the reverse complement.
TACCAAGTTCATCCATGAGGACTCAAGCCTCAATACCACACTCATTTGGGAAATTAGGTTCATTACATTGAGTATTTTAACATCTCTCAAGATTCATTATCTTTCTTCCTCTTGTGTCGGTACGTGACACTCCGATCCCCTACTACTATGTGTCGGTACGTGACACTTCGATCCACTAATTCTACGTGTCGGTTCGTGACACCCGATCCCCTAATACTACGTGTCGGTTCGTGACACCCGATCCCCTAATACTATGTGTCGGTACGTGACACTCCGATCCCCTAATTCTACGTGTCGGTTCGTGACACCCGATCCCCTAATACTATGTGTCGGTACGTGACACTCCGATCCCCTAATACTATGTGTCGGAACGTGACACTCCGATCCCCTAATTCTACGTGTCGCGAACGTGGACACTCCGATCATTATTTAACATCATTCTATCAATTCATCAAGCGTTCTCTTATACCAAGGCTCCTCAATCTTTTCTTTCATTATCTTTAGTCATCAAGCCTTCTTTTATCCAAGGCATCATCAATAACAAGGTAAATTAGGGTTCTTCAAGATTTTGGATTCAAAAGCTTTCATTATGCTTATTTTATCACCATCACATAATCCACATTCATGCAAGCATACCATTAAGCATATAGAAGGGTTTACAATACTACCAATACATATCATTCACTATTAAGAGTTTACTACGAATAGTATCAAAACCATAACCTACCTTCACCAAGGATTCTTGATCAAGCAAGCAATCTCTCAAAGCTTTTTGTTTCCTCTTTGTTTGTCTCTCTCTATCGATCGTTCCTTTCTCTTCTCCTTGTTCTCTCTATTTTCTTCTTCAAAAACCCTCTCTCTTTTCCCTAATTAGCATATAATTAGGTATAAAAGATGAGGAAATAACCCACTAATTAACTCAAGGTTATCTCCTTCACACCCCCAAGAATTTGAGTTATTAACATTAACCCACAAAATTTATAATTATAGCAGGAATAGTCCAAAACGCCCCTTTAAAACTTACCCAGAAATCCGACCCAGACTGGGATTACGCAACCTGTGACGGCCCGTCGTGCCTGCGATGGTCCGTCCTGCAGGTTCGTCACAACCTTCAGAGACTCAATTTCCTTGATGAGTCTGAGACGGTCCGTCGTGCCTACGACGGTCCGTCCTGCACTTCCGTCACGACGGACAGAGAATTGCTCTCAGTACCCAATTCTCAAGAGTTGAAGTGTTTTGAAACGGAACCTCACAACGGTCCGTCATGTCTGTGACGGTCCGTCCTGCAGGTCCGTCACAGACTTCAGAGAATTGCTCTCAGTACCCAATTCTCAAGAGTTGAAGTGTTTTGAAACGGAACCTCACAACGGTCCGTCATGTCTGTGACGGTCCATCCTGCAGGTCCGTCACAGAGTTCAGAGAGTCGATTTCAGCACTCAAATATAAGAATTCCAAGTGTTTGGAACGAGACACCCTCGACGGTCCGTCGTGCCCATGACGGTCCGTCGTTGGATACGTCGTCTCAGACAGTTTTCCAGAAATAAAATCTGCTGCTCAAAATGACTAAGTAGGTCGTTACAGCGTCTTAGAGGTTATCTCGGGGCGTGACAGAACTCAGAAACAAGGGATGTGATAACTTGATTGACACTTGAAGTGTTGCTTTCACTGACAATGATGTCATTAACATAAATAAGAACGCACAATGTGTCACCTAGACTATGTGTAACAAGTAGTAAGGCATCTGATTTCATCTTAACAGAGCCTATGGATGTATGGTTTCCCATGAGAGCATGTACCAAGTGCAAAGATCCTTTTCCCAGCCATAGATTGCCTTGTGTAGACGACATATATGTGTGGGTTTATCATAACTAGTAAACCCTGGAGGTTGTTCAATTTACACTTCCTAATCTAGGTTTCCCTGTAGGAAGGTATTATTTACATCAAGTTGGTGAAAGTGCTAATTATGACGAATTGCCACAGGGAGGATGATGCAAAATGTAGTGGGCATGACGATCGGACTGAATGTGGTGTGAAAATAAATACCCGATATCTAAGTGAATCCTTCTGCAACTAGGTGAGCTTTGTATCTATCAATGGTCCCGTAAACATTTCTTTTGACCTGAAAAGCCAATTACATAATACAACATTTTTAGTTGGCCCAGGAGGAACAAGTTCCCATGTCTAGTTTTTAATTAAAGCATCAAGTTCCTGTTTTATGTCATCACGCAACTCGGGATATTTTTGTGCTTGTTTGACACTAGTTTGTGTGATGGTGGGGTTGAATTTGTCTAGGTAATCAGTAATTTGTTTGGGTTTGGGGATGTTTTTTTGGTATCGAGTTAGTATAGGTATACGAGAAGCGAGTTCCAAATCACTGATAGGACTGGTTGGCCAAAGATCCAGGTGGGTTGATGGGTTTGTGTTCCTCTTGTTGATAGACAGGGAGAGGAGACACGTTTCTTCGTGTGTTTATAAGGAAAGGCATGTGTGAATTAGTGGGGAGGCGTGGTGGTGTGAGACACTGAGCAGTAGGTACAAAAGATGGGTTTTTGGAAGAAGGAATCATAAGAGACGAGGGAGATGGAAATTTACCTTATGAAGGGGAAGTTGGAAGAGGTGAAGCTGGGTCGACCACTAATGCATTTTTGGGTGAGGACTGGGAGTATGAGATGCCTTTATACTTGGGTGGAGAAGGACTAGGCGATGATGAAAAAAATATTATTATGCAAACTTTTATTTCAAATGGAGAGGATAAATCTGTAACTATAGGATTATTAGGTGTGAGGTGTGAAGAATTTGGCATTGTGATATATTCACATTCCAAGTGTGCTGATTTAATGGTAGTATTGGAGAAACATTTATTAAATGAAAAAAAATGCTCAAAAAATTGTACATCGCAGGATAAATACACTTTTTTTCAAAAGTAGATTAAAACATTGGTGACAGTGATGAGATAATGAGAATGCGATATAGACACAAGGGGTAGATTTTTGTTCATGTGTATTTTTGGAGTACTTTTTAAGCCATGGATAACATAAACAACCAAAAATCAATAGGGAGTCATAATCGAGTGATTTACCAAGTAATTGTTTGAATGGAGATTCATTATCGAGGTGAGAGCTTGACAGACAATTGATGAGGTAGACACTATGATGATAGGCAAAAGTCCAAAATTGGGGTGGAAGGGACGCCTCATGTCAAGGTGTTTTTGCACTTTCAACAATATGACGATGTCTTCATTCTGCAATTGCAACTCGTTGAGGTGTATAGGGTGGGTTGTAGAGGTTCTCAATGCCTTGAAGTGAAATATAGGAGTCAAGAATTTTAAACTCTCCTCCGCCATCTGTATACAAAGATAAATTTGTTGTGTAAAAAAATTTTTCCATCAAAGGATGAAATCTTTGAAAGATGTCTTTAACTTATCTTTTTTTAGTTAATGTGTACAACCAAGTGTATTTCGTATATTGGTCAAAAAATATGCAATAATACAACTTCTTGTCAAGAGATAAAATTGGTGATATCGCCCATAAATGACTAAACATTATTTGAAGCGGTTTAGAGCTACAAATTGATTGAGTAAAGGGATGCAAGTGGAATTTATTAGATAAATAAGAATTTCAATGCAAACGTTTGTCTAACTCATGAAATGGTAGAGAGTATTTATTTAACATAAACCTAAGAACTGTCAAATGAGGATGATCAAGACGTTGATGCCATGTAGTGAGAAGGATGGTGCACTCATGTGATATATAGGATGTGACACATGCCCCTCATACAGTCAATTGTTTGTCTTGTCAGGCACCAGTGGTTTCCGTTTTTAAAAATCCTTATCAACAATGTCAAAAGGAAAAAATTCAATAGACTTTAGATTGTCTTGACAGAATTTAGAAACAGATAGAAGTTTGCATTTTATGGAAGAGGCACGCAAAGTGTGGGTTAGATTGAAAATATTGTTTAATGCATTAAATTTAGTAGAACTAGTGTGAGTGATGGGATTTTTTTTTCCATCACCCATGGATACATCCCCGTTACCATGGTACAATTGTAGATTGTGTGGCTCTATTTTGAAGTAATGGGTGGCTCCTGAATTCACTATCCAAGGGTCGGTTGCGGTAGTATACCTAACTACCTAGTTAGATTGGGCTCCAAAGTGATTGTGAGACCTCGAGCGGAAGACATAGGCGGTGTGGCTTATCCTATTACATAGTTGAAATCGAGTAATACTGTTTCGATTTGAGTTTGACTGCAATTGTAGTGGTGTATTCAGACGTGAGTTCGACTACCATTGTGGTGGAGTATTTTTACGTGAGTTGGACTACCCAATTTATGGAATATTTTGACGTAAGTTCTGGCGCCATTGTTGAGAATTTTTGTTCTACCTACGACTGTTGCGATTATTGGTGTTGGATTTAGTGGGATTACCGACTACAGCAGTGAGAGAACCAGAAAGTTTCTTGCACCCTCATGGCGAAGGAAAAGTTCATAGTGCTGTAGATTTTCAAACAATTCCTCATAGAAGAGAGTTGTATCACATGCATGAATGGTAGTAGAGATCTTAAGAAACTCACAACCTAGACCACTAACAATTTTGTCAATGAGTTCAAGATTGGACACATCAGCAGCAACAATGGCCAACTCATCCAAAAGAGATCGAATAATGTAAAGATAATCAGTGATGGAGCAACATTCTTTAGTGAAACGGGCAAGCTCATCACGCAAACTAAAGACCTGAGTTTGAGATCTATTCGCATAAGTGGTTTGTAAAGCATCCCAAGTTGATTTAGCTGAGTCAGCGGCAACAATACTAGGAGTAACTGTGGGTACGACAGAAGCCATGAGGGTATTCTTGATGAGTTTGTCATGACGGAACCAAGTTAAGAAAGTAAGATTAGGAGATATATTTGTGCCTAGGTAAACATGTGACTGGGGGTCAGAGTGGTCCTATCGAGATAGCCAAAGAGGTTGTATTCATACATATGCATAGAGAATTGGGCTTTCCAGGTGGCAGAGTTGTGACCACCGCTCAATTTGTGGGGTAATTGGGATGCAAGATTGAACTAAATGATATTATTGGTACCCATAGTGTTAACAACCTTAAAAACTCTATGATTGTTGCCATTGTGATGGGTCATGAATCTGATATGAGTGAGGAGAAGGAGGAAAAAAATTTGGATCATTCTCGCTAGAGCGTGAAGAGCTCTGATACCATGTAAAAACTCAATAGGTTCTATAAATGATACATTATTAATGAATACAGAAAGGAATGCAATAGAGTTACAGCGAACTAATACGACTCCTAACCTAAATGAACTACATAAATAATACCTACTGATAAACATAATGCAGATTTGTAAAGAAGAAAGGACTACGAAATACTAATACCGACTTAATTATTAACTACTTTCTTAACCGACTTCGGATGGACCAATAGTGTTTATGAGGAGCTTTTGAGTAGTATATCTTTTAAGAGAATCTTGCGAATAATTATCTCACGTCCAGGATGATTTATGTTTTTATACATTTGAGCATGAGTTCTACATATTATTGGGAGTAGTATTGAGCACCAATATGGAGATGAGTTCAGACAACTAAAAATTCTGACAAACCATATATGCCAACATGGGTAAAAGATATTACTTTTCAAATGATTCCTTATTTCTATTAAGCGTAGCTTAGAAGATCCACTTAATTGAGGATGTTATGTAACCCGACAAGGTATTGGACAGTTCTGACAGTGTGGATGTGATGTTGTATCATCAATAGATCATAGAAATGGTTGTCGTTTAGAGAATTTCCAAACTAAGTGTAAAGAGTTAATTATAATATTTTTAGATATATTTGAGTTATTATCTACTATTTAAAAGCTTTATAGATCGCATCTTTTATTGTTTCTTTCATGTTAAGGTAAGGTAAGTATGTTTTTTCTACCAATCCGGTCAACTATGTATCCCTCTGTTCATTTTTCCCCTTACATGCTCATACATTCAATGTACCAAAGTCATTTGGCCTGCATCGTTTCATGATATAAATTCAAGTGTTCAGGACCATCAACTAGAGATTCGTTGATCCTATTGCATGCCAATATGCTTGGTGAGCCTCCTTGTTTCCTGAGGGCTACACAATTATATTTTAGTTTTTTAGATTGTCGTGGGTCTTGCCCTGACTTCCGTTATAATATTTAGAGGCTTCAATGTAACACCTCTAAAACGAATTAGATCAAAATAGAGTCTAACACTTGTGTCTTGAGGTTTTGAAGTCATAAAAAGGGTTATAATAATGTTAGGAGGTAGTGTCTAAAGTGTAATGAAGTTTGGAGGTCAAACGTTCAAGAACGTCCATGATGTTCGAAAGGTTTTCCTTGGAACATGCTTGTCTGTCTTAGTGTGTCTTGTCATGTTTTATGTGTTTTTTTTAGTACAAATTGATGTGAGAGGTTCCTAAAGTGTATACGGGATTATTTAAGGTGGAAACATCCATGCTAAACTCCTCGAAGACCGACCAAAGGGTCCTTGAGGAGGACCCAAGCCTTAGGATAGCAAGCTGCCCAAGGAAGCCACACTTTGTTCATGGATCAAGTAGGTCCACGTCCGGGACTAGGGTGTTATTGGTCCAAAAGTTTTGTCCGCATCGCATACACAACGTAGACTTAACTGTTCCATGAATTAATTCAAAATATCATGCAGGAGCAGCTCCGCTTCACAGACTTGTTTCCCAACGATAATTCCGAAAATTTAAGTTGAGTTTGACTTGGTTAAAGGTTCCTATAAGTTTAGAGGTCTTTTAAGTATTTTAGGGACTAGTTATTGGCGGTTATTAGACCTTTTTAAACCCCAATTCACCCTTCAAATCAAAACCCTCTAGTCCAAAACAAAACCTCTCCATCTCTTCTCTCCAAAAACCTCCATTAAAGAAGCTTTGAAGCTCCAAGGAAGAAGACATATTTTTGAATATTTTTCTCCATCAGTCTTGTGGGCTTTTCACCGCAAATAAGGTATGACTTTCATCCTTGAAAATCTTTTTTCTTCACGGATCCAATCTTCAAATTGATTTCAAAAGTTTTTCAAAAGATGAAATTGTCCTACTTTATATCTAGCCATGGGTTCTTGCATGAAACATTTTGAATCATTGTATTATGATTGAATTGATGTTAATCTGATGATTTTTGACTAAAAACTCTATAAACCCATGTTTTGACTATTTTGTGGATGATTTTATTATGTCTCCATAATATTGAATTCTTTTGTAGTTTGACTAGGTCTATGGAATTATGAAAGAATCATGATATAATTATAAGTAGGTGTTCTAAATTGATGAATTCATATTGTATTATCTTTGATTAATTGTATATTGTGATTATTGGGTTGAATTGTTGACTATGGCTATTGGTAAGAGCCTTTTTATATTGAAGTGGTTGATTTGTCTATGAATTGGAGTTGTGAGATTGGATTGATGGTAAGTTGACCTAACTTTCTTTATATTGTGTAGTATAGGTCTTAGATGATGATGATATTTGGTATGGTCCACTTATGGTGGCGGTGCTTATGTTCTACACTTGTAAATTATGTGGCCTCGTCCGCATTACTTTATGAATTGTAAATAAATGTGTCCTCGTTGGCATTACTTTATGTATTAAGATATTTTTATGTTATAACTTGAATATGTGAAAATTGTGAAGGTCTTGATGACTTATGTATATATGTGTAGTCAAAGAATGAGTTCTTCTAGTTGATGATGTCTGTCTCTAGTAGGCTATAGTGAAGTCATTATGTGTATTAATGGATGTTGAACTATGATGATTCTTGATAGAATATATTAGACTTGTGATAACTTAAATTTATGATGTTGTAGTTGGGAATATGGTGACATATAGTTGACATTAGTTATTTCTATGTACTTCTTGAATGATATGATATATGTTGTATAGGGGAGTATGAGTGTGTCTTGTTTTGGTTGACTTGTGTCCCTTACTTGATACATATAAAATTTGAATATGAGTTCTTGACTTAGAATGCTAAAGTTTCTTAGTTTTGTATGTGTGATTGACATGTGACCTTTAACATAGTCAAGAAGGTCCTTTATGTGGAACATTTATCCTAGATTGAAGGTTATCATATCCTTGAAGTTGAAAGCTGTAATGGTATCCTTATTGTGTGAATGGTGGACCTAGGTTTTATTGGTTGTGGTGACATGAAATCATCCTTAAGAAAGTCGTTGGGCTATCCTTTTAACTAATGTATGTCAACCTTTCGACACCTCTTTGGTTGATGTTATGATTTGGTGGTGAACAAGATAAGGAACCTCTTAATATACTCCTTTATGTGAATTACTCAATGAGAAAAAAGTCTTGCACCGAGTGAGTATGCTTTGGGAGTTTCTCTAAATAAGATGACATTAGAGAACAAAGAAACCCTTCATATTCCTTAACCATGTTCCTACATGGGTTGTGTCCTAGTTCTACCATTGGCAAGTAGAACACCCTTTATCGGAGTAGGGTTGACTCTGGATTCCCTGCTTAGCTACCATGGTGTATGTCAGTTATTGTCTATTCTCATCATATGAGATACCTACTAGTGTTTGAGAAGTTCTATGAAGTTTAGGTAGTGGTACGAGACACTATCTAAGCATTGCACGATTAGGCTTTGAAGAAGTTAGGGTGTGAGTCCCTAGGTCTTCTCCAAGACCATTATTTTTAGTGTCCATAAATGTTGAATGTCTCTTAATGAACTAATAAACATAATAAATTAACTTAAAAACATGTAATGAATAAGTACATACCTAGAGTAGTTTAAGGATTGCCTAGTTAAGGTGCGAAGGGAATTCTTAAGAATAACTCTAGATATGGAAAGTAAATAGATAAAGTAGACATGATCTAAATTTAGGTAGTCTTAAGGATTATTTAGGTAAGCTTGGAGAGGGTGTATGGGCGGTCTCTTCTTGAATGACTTACACAAGTCTTTTAATAACCTTAAGGAGATTAATGTCAATTATATACTAATGTGTGTAATGAGAATAACCTTATCTTAGGTAGTCTAAAGGATCTCTTTGGTGTGTGTGAAGTGATTGTATGGGCGGTCGTTTCACAACTCACTCAAGTGAGCCTTAAAATCACTTTTGGTAGGAGGATCTCATGTTATGTGTTTTGATGTATTGTTTATGCTATCTTGTGATATGAGAGTTATAGATGCAGTTACTGTGAAATTACAGTGAAGTTCACTCTAATGATACTATAATGTTATTGTAAATTGATATAAATGAGATATGACTTGGAATGTGTTCTAAATGTGAATCTTTGTGTTTAAATGATATTCCTATGCTTATAGTATAAAATTTAATCAAAAAAAGCATATTTCTCATAAGTGTTTGATTCTCATGATTTTATCCATTATGTCATATGTATTACATGCATTGTACTAATTCCATATATTTTGTCTATTTCTAAAGGTGTGGCAAGCACGTGAGAGGTGTCTTGAAGCAATGCTTGGAAATTAGTACTCTTTCAAGAAAAGTTTAAGTATGTCCTCACTTTACTCAAGGAAATAACTATCTTTAGATTTCTTTTCATTAAAAGTATTGTAATAGAGTAAGTTCTATATTTCGATTGTATGGGCCGTGTCCCAAGTATTCACGAGTCTAAGATTGACTTATGTTGAGACTTAGTATTTTCTATCATTTTAAATGAAAGATGTTTTGAGATATTATTCTTGTGAAAACTTTTAATTCTGCGCTACTTTTCATACATGGATGCCATGAATGATGTCTAAGGGCTTGTACAAGAACTCCGAGAGGTCAAGTACGCCGACGTCGCACTCACACAGTAACATATCTTCTACAGTGTGTTCTCGTGGTGTGCCAAACTTGATATTAGATCATAGGTTTTGAAAGTGGTCTTCGGAATCAAAAAGTCTCATAAAGCCACGTCTACTAGAGTCTTGTTCATCGGTGTTAGTAGCGACATATCTATGGGCGAGAGGCTATAGGACGATAGAGTTTCACTTTCTTCATCAATCTTGTTTCGTTCCTATAGAGTTCAGGTTGTAAGTGTCAATATCTAATCTCTTCTCTTGTGATTATAGTAGATGACTTCTAGAAGGATTACAGCTAGAAGGTTGGAAGAGGGAAGGGTGCAAGAGGATGTTCCCCAAGTTGGACTAGCTCCGCAAGGAGTTCAAGTTCCTCATAATGCTCAAATTCCTCCGCAAGGTGTTCGAGTCCCTACTGGAGGTGAAGGTAATGAGGTTTCGGTGGTTCCCCCGGACATGAATAATGGAAAGATTAGAGAGGCTCTACTTGCTTTAGCCCGAGCCATGACTACTCATGTGAATAGAGGTATTGAAACTAGAGTTAATGCTATGGAGAGTACTATGACCTGAAGGTTGAGAGACTTTGTGAGGATGAATCCTCCTATCTTTCTTGGCTCTAAGGTGGGGGAGGATCCCCAAGAGTTTCTAGATGTTGTGTACAAGGTGTTGAGTTCCATGGGGGTGAATTCTAGGGAAAAGTTGGAGTTAGCTTCGTATCAATTGAGGGAGGTTGCTCAAGTGTGGTACACTCAATTGAAAGATAATAGGCTGGTTGAGTCGGGTCCCATAGAGTGGGAGTAGTTAAAGGAGGCTTTCTTAGGAAAGTACTTTTCCCGTGTTAGGAGGGAGGTCAAGGTTGGAGAGTTTATTAACCCTAGACAAGGTAATGAGGGTGTTGAAGAATCCAAACTTAGAAGAAGCACTAGGATTTTGAAGAAAGTTAAAGCCAATAATCAAGGCCAACCTATGTTTAAGAAGAGAGCCCCCAATCAAGATGGTACTGATGATTCAAAGGGCAAGCTTGAGAGAAGTGGTGGTGCTCGAATAGTTGAGCGTACTTGTGTTACTTGTCGGAAGAAGCATGTTGGTAAGTGTCTAGCCGGCACCAGAGTTTGTTATTGTTGTGGTGAAGATGATCATAAGGTGAGTAATTGTCTTACTAGTGCGGCTAGAGGAAGGAAGGGCAAGCATGTTTCTCCTAATGCTTTGGATGGTGATGCCGGTAAGTTATAATTTTTCCCTCTTGTGTAGTGATGGGTTCCTTCTAAGTGGGGGAGTATGGTGAGTAGTGGATTTTTGATTGACTTTCTCTTCTTTCCTATTCAACTCAAGCTTGAGAGTTAGAAAGTCATAGTAGCATGTTGTATGTTGCATGATGTTTAGGAGTCTAGTGGAATTGAATTTCATTGATTTCTTGCATTGTGCATTTTATGAATCTGTAAATTATGTTTTAAAATGATGTTAGATGATTTTATATTTCAAATTGTCATGCTTTCATCAAAAATTACTTGAGAGTTACATTTTTGGATATTTTAGCATAGTTCATTGTACGACCTTAACAGTTCACAGTAAAGATTTTGGAATTTTGACTAAATTGTTCTTTTGTTGAAAATTGTTGTATTGTGTATATAATTGATGTATATAAGTAAGATAATGTGTGGATAAGGAGTTCTAACTATTTGGAATGAGGTATGTGAGTCTTATTTGCATAATGAGTCGTATATTAGTTTCTATCCTCTTGTTGTGTTTTGAGTCTCTTAAGTATGTGAAATTGGTGTTCCTCCTAAATATGTGTATTTTGTATGGAGTGGTATGGTTATGTTATGCTAGTATTGAGTTTATTATCTCATGATAGTGTCTATAAAGAAGCAAGTGTCATTACAGGACGAATGTTGTCCAAGTGGTGGAGAATATAACACCTCTAAAATGACTTAGGTGAAACTAGATCCTAACACTTGTGTGTTGATGTTTTGATGTCCTAAAAAGGTTTATAATAATGTTAGGAGGAAGTGTCTAAAGTTTGTTGAAGTTTGGATGTCAAACGTCCATGACGTTCGAAAGGTTTATCTTGAAACGTTCTTGTGTGTCTTAGTTTGTCTTGGCATGTTTATGTGTTTTTCATGAGTAAAACTTGATGTGAGCGGTTCCTAACATGTATACGAGAGTATCTGAGGTTGAAATATCCAGGCAAAACTCCCTGAGGACTGACCAAAGGGTCCTTCAGGAGGACCCAAGCCTTGGGCTAGCAAGCAGCCCAAGGCAGCAACGTTTTGTTTATGGATCAAGTAGGTCCGCATCACGGACTAGGGTGTCCTTGGTCCAAAAGTTTGGTCTACGTCGCAGACACAACGCGGACTGTAATGTTCTACTAATTAATTCCAAAAATCATGCGGGAGCATCTCCGCGTCGCGGACTTGTTTCCCGACGATAATTCAAAAAATTTAAGTTGAGTTTGACTTGGTTAAATGGTCCTATATGTTCAGGGGTCTTTTGGGTATTTTAGGGACTAGTTATTGGAGCTTATTATACCTTTTTAAGCCCCAATTCACCATTCAAATCAAAACCATTAAGTCCAAAACAAAACCTCATCTCTTCTCTCCAAAAACCTCCATTAAAGAAGCTTTGAAGCTCCAAGAAAGAAGACAAATTTTCCAATGTTTTTCTCAGTCAGTCTTGTGGGCTTTTCATCACAATTAAGGTATGACTTTCATCCTTGAATCTCTTTTAATCAAGTATCCAATCTTCAAAGTGATTTCTAAAGTCTTCCCAAAAGATGAAATTGTCCTGTTTTTATATCTAGCCATGGGTTCTTGCATAAAACGTTTTGAGTCATTTTATTTTGATTGAATTGATTTTAATTTGATGATTTTACACTAAAAAAATTATGAATCCATCAATTCATAAAACCCTAGTTTTGACTATTTTATGGGTGATTTGATTATGTCTCCATACTATTGAATTCTTGTGTAGTTTGATTAGGCCTATGAATTATGAAAGAATTATGCTAGAATTGTAAGTAGGTTGTTCTAAATTGATGATTCATATTGTATTATACTTGATTAATTTTATATTGTGATTATTGGGTTGAATTGTTGACTATGGCTATTGGTAAGAGCCTTTGTATATTGAGTTGGTTTAATTGGTAATGGATTTGAGTTGTGAGGTTTGATTGATGGTAAGTTGACCTAATTTTATTTATATTGTGTAGTATAGGTAATAGATTATAATGATATTTTGTATGATCCACTTACGGTGGTGGTGCATATTTGCTATACTTGTGAGTTATGTGGCCTTGTCGACATTAATTTATCAATAGTGAAATAATTTGGCCTCGTCGGCATTACTTTATGTATTATGATATTATTATGTTATAACTTGAATATATGAATATGTGAAGGTCTTGATAACTTATGTGTATATGTGTAGTCAAAGCTTGAGTTCTTCTGGTTGATGATTTGTGTCTCTAGTAGGCTATAGTGAAGTCATTATGTGTATTACTTGATGTTGAACCATGATGATTCTTGATAGATTATATGAGACTTGTGATAACTTAGATTAATGATGCTATAGTAGTAAATAGGGTGACCTATAGTTGACATTGGTTATTTCTATGTGCTTCTTGAATTATATGCTATATGTGGTATAGTGGAGTATGAGCGTGTCTTGTTTTGGTAGACTCGTGTCCCTTACTTGATACATGTAAAATGTGAATATGAGTTCTTGACTTAGTATGATAAAGCTTCTTAGTCTTGTATGTGTGATTGGCATGTGACCTTGAACATAGTTAAGAAGGTCCTTTATGTGGAACCTTTATCCTAGATGAAAGGTTATGATATCCTTGAAAATGAAAGTCGTAATGATATTCTTCTTGTGTGAATAGTGGATCTAGGGTTGATTGGCTGGAACGATATAAAATCATCCCTAGGAAAATCATTGAGCTATCCTCTTAACCAAACAAAGGCAACCCTAAGGGAACCTCTTTTGTTAGGTGTTATGATTTGGTGGTAAACTAGATAAGGAACCTCTTCATTTACTCCTTTATGTGAATTCCTATATAATCACAAAAGATAACACCGAGTGAGTATGCTCGGAGAGTTTCTCTTAATAAGGTGACATTAGAGAACAAATAAACCCTTCATATTCCTTAATCATGTGCCTACATTGTTTTGTCCTACTTCTACCATTGGCAAGTAGAACACCCTTTATCGCAGTAGGGTTCACTCCGGATTCAATGCTTAGATACCATGGTCTATGTCGGTGGTTGTTTATTCTCATCATATGAGAAACCTACTAGTGTTGAAGAAGTTCTATGAAGTTTAGGTAGTGGTATGAGACACTATCTAGGCATTGCACGATTAGACTTTGAAGATGTTAGTGTGTGACTCCCTAGGTCTTCTCCAAGAACTAGTAAAGATAATGATTTATGTTAAAAAACATGTAATGAATAAGTACTTTCCTAGAGTAGTTTAAGGATTGCCTACTTAAGGTGTGAAGGGGGCATACGAATTATCTCTTCATGTCTTACCTAGGGAAGTCTTAAGAATAACTCTATATAGGAAAATTAAATTGATAAAGTAGACATGACCTAAAATTTTGTAGTCTTAACGATTATTAAGGTAAGCTTGGAGAGGGTGTATGTGTGATATCTTCTTGAATTACTTACATAAGTCTTTTGATAACCTATGGGAGGTCAATGTCATATTATATACTACTCTATGTAATGATAATAACCTTATCTTATGTAGTCTAAATGATCTCTTTGGTGTGTCTGAAGGGATTGTATGGGTGGTCGCTTCACAACTCGGTTATGTCAGCCTTAGAATCACTTTTGGTAGGAGGATCTCATGTTTACGTGTTTTGATGTATTCTTTATGTTATATTGTGATATGTGAGTTATAGGTGATGTTACTGTGAAATTACAGTCCACTGTAATGTTATTATAATTTGATAGAAATGAGATATGACTTGAAAAATGTTCTAAATGTGATTCTTGGTGTTTAAATGAGATTCTTATGATTATAATATGAAGTTTTAATCAAAAAGAGCATATTTCTCATAAATGTCCATTTCTCATGATTTTATGCATTATGTTATACTTAGTACATGCACTGTACTAATTCCATACATTTTGTCTATTTCTAAAGGTGTGACTAGCAGGTGAGAGATGTCTTGAAGCAAAACTTGGAAATTAGGACTCTTTAAAGCAAAGTTGAAGTATGTCCTCACTTGACTCGAGGACAAAACTATCATTAGATTTCTTTTCATTAAAAGTATTATAATAGACTACATTCTATATTTTGATTGTAGGGGCGTGTCCCGAGTATTCGTGAGTCTAAGATTGGCGTATGTTGAGACTTAGTATTATCTATCATTTTAAATGAAAGATGTTTTGAGATATTATTCGTTAGAAAGATTTAATTTCGCACTACTTTTCATACATGTATGCAATGAATGATGTCTAAGTGCTAGTACAAGACCTCTGAGAGGTCAATTACGCTGATGTCGCACTCCGAAAGTGTCATATCTTCTAGGGTGTGTTGTCAGGATGTGACATTCACATAAAATATTAGTTAGGAGTCTTTTCCCATTTCCCTTGTGAGTTGCACACCTATGTTTATCTAAGTATTTCAGATAATTTTGATTTAAAACATTTTATTAATGAGAAAATATGAGTAGAATTTTGCATTTGAGTTCCTATATTGTTGAGTAAGTCTTCCATATAGTATTAAGTCTAGCCAAGGGTTCGCTTGGGGACAAGCGATGATTCTCGGGTGTCGGCCATGTCCAAGGTGAAGGATCGGGTCTTCAAAAAGAGGTACTAAACTTTTATAAAATGATTGGAAAATGTTATAAACTACATGAAATTATTTCCTCAAATAGATAATGGGGGTTAAAATAGTCGCTATGTGACTGTCACAAATTGTTCCCAGAGTAGCTTAAAAACTGCCACATATTAATTGTGGCACACGTAACTACAGGTTTCCTTAAAACCCATGTAACAATAATTAGCAGGGTTTTAAACCACAACAATTTTGAACTTTAACCCCCCCCCCCCATAGTTAGACCCTTTTTGTTGTGATATATAGATATTTTATAGCATAAAACATAAAATTTATACCTTTGTATGCACACAACAACAAAACTTATAACTACTGGAATTCCTTAGAGTCGGGATGTTTTATTTGATAATACTCTTTGCATTCAGCTACATCTTGTTTAGTTGAATGTGCATACCTTTTGAATATTTGAGACATGACTATCAAGTTTTAAAGGCCAAAATACAATATTATAAGTAAAAGAAGATAAAATATGAATGAGAAAATGTGAAGTAAATAACCTCATATTTATTGTTGAAGAAGAGATATAGTTTTACCTGAAAAGTTAACTAATAAAAGAAACTGTAGTACACCTGTTTATGTGCGAAATGTCTTAAATTATTTGTGATGTATTTTGGGGTGAACAGATTGAGTTAACATCAGTTTGGTATAGTTTGTCTATTTGAGGAAGACTTGTTTGTTTTGATATGTGATTTAGGGAGGATCCACTTTAGTATGTTGTGTTAATGTAAATAACTCTAATGAAGGTGATGAGAGAGAGAGAGAGAGAGAGAGAGAGAGAGAGAGAGAGAGAGAGAGAGATACAAATAAAATAAAGTAAGAATATAACTTGTCACTCTCTTAAGGAAGGTGTATATAACTATTCGTGCCACATACACACATATATGGGCATCTATTCCACTTTAAAATAAAATAAGGGGTTCATAGGATCTACCCAAAATTAGATTGTATAACAACAATTCTGATTGATGGGTGAAGCGTTTTACGTCGTTTCCCAAATTTATTTGGTTTTAGGATTTTAGAAATTAAAATAGTTGTAAATGAAAAGGTTAGCAATATATATTCGTCATCTTTTATTTTATAATTATTCAAAAGAGTGAAATTCAAAAAATAAAATGATACTCATGTGTTATTACTTGTACAGAATAAAAAAAAGTACTACACGTTGAATAAATAAAACCGATCGACATTTGACTACTACAAAAAATGAATGATGTTCTTATTTACTTTATAAAATATCATATTTTATATAATTTAAGGATTTAGTGCACAAAATATTTTAAGTATATTGTTTGTTTTCTTGCCATTTTCGGATGGTATTTGACAAGGAAATTTGATAAGATCTATAAATATTTTTCATTTTTAAAAAAATTGCTCCAAATCTTTTTTTTTAAAAAAAAATAACTTTTCATAAAAGTCACAACTCTTCATTAAATTCACAACTTTTCATTAAAGTTACAATTGTTCATTAAAGTTGCAACTATTTATAAAAATCAAAGCTTTTAATAAAAAGGATGACTACTTTTGGGTAAGTCTTCATAAAAGTCGTAACTCTTTAGGAAATTCACAATTTTTCATAAAAGTCACATCTTTTGATAAAAGCTACAACTCTTCATTAAAAAGTTACAACTACTCATAAAACTCACAACTTTTCATAAATTTCGCATTATTTCATGAAAGAGGATAACTATTTTTCGGCAAGTCTTCATAAAAGTCGTAAATCTTTATAAAAGTCATAATTTTTCATAAAGTCACATCTTTTCAGGAAAGGGAATACTATTTTTTAAAATAAATAAATTTAAAAGAAAATTCTAGCTTGTGATGACGCCACGTAGTCAGGCCTAGGGTTCTCTTTTATATAAATACTAGATAAATTGTCTGTGCTTCGCAAAGTGGTGAGCTACATAAATAATTTCTTTATGAACATTTGATAAGATAAGTGGTTTTGAGTGGGTACAGCCCTACTATAAATTGTCAAGAATGTTTTATCCAAAGATGAAATGAATTTTTTTTAATTTTAAAACCAAAAGGATTTCATTCTAAATGTGTATGCATTTTGTTATTAATTAATCATTTTAATGTTGTACTCGTTACCAAAGTCTTTAGAAAATATATGTAATTTTTTCATTGTCTATATTTGTTTTTACAAAAATTGATAGAAACATTTTTATTTATCAATTGCGAGAGTTTTTCTCCTATTAAAGACCTCTACGTACTGAATATAAATATTATACATCTTATATAATGAATTGTGAACTTGATAAGTTAATTAAAATTTAAAAGCACATCTCTTTTAATTCAATGAAATAATGTATGTTAGTCAGATAATTTTGAAGAAATGATGTCTTGAAGAGTCCCTTATTCAAAATCATTTGCAGTCGACGACACTACTTTGAAATTCAAAAGGCATATTTTGTTGTTTATGTTTCGATCAATATGGTTAAAATATTATTTTTTACGATTTTTAATCTAATATCTATAAGGATATGATTATTTCTTTAATAATTGATTATTATGGATTTGTCCTACTTTGAGGGGTAATTCATTGACTCTAATCAACCATTTGAATGCAAACTTTTGATTAAGGTTGAGTACAATACTTACCATCCCATTACATTCCTTTATTTTTTGAATGTCACTAATCGATTGAATGCGTCGATAACATAGAAAGTTGAATAACTAAAAATCTAAGGTAGTCTGAAAGCACCATAACTTTGAACACTCAAAAGTCCATTCTTGGACACACCATTGTCTTTTAGCCACTAAACGCATTAATGTCCTTTATTTTAAAAGTTTCAGAATTCTAATCTACACGAAACCATTAGCAAAATTATTAAATCAAACTCTTGATTAACCTACTTTAACATCATGAACAAAAACATAAACATAAACATTAAAATCTAAAAAATGTACTCAAAAATAGAAATTAATAACATAAGCATAAGTTAATGACTAAGGATCCGTAACAGTAAAATAAATTATTAATTATAGACACCAAAGGGTAGTGTGTGTCTTATCGGAAACACCACAAGTCTTTCAAAAATTTACAACCTTTCATAATTGTCACAACTTTAATAAAATAATATTTTAAATTTATTGGTCATTAAAACTAAAATACTATATTATCTTACATAAAAAATTACGTGGTAATAGACATTTATAATGTAAAGGAAAATAAAATTTATTACATCTTATCATTTATCTTTAATAACATAAGCCATAATTAATGATGGTAAAAATACATATCAAGATCTGTAACATAAACAATGATGATAGCGAGCCAATGAACATGAACAAATATTTATTTCATTGTGAAGAAGAAGAAGAGGAGGTTTAAAATTTTCATTGTTCTAAAATGAGAGGAAATTCCTCTATTTATAGACAACAAAAGATAGCTTGAACAAATGTTCACTGTGCCTTATCGAAAAGTTTACAGCTATTTGGAAAAGTTTCAACCCTTCGGAAAGGTCACAACTATTTGGAAAAGTTTCAACCCTTAGGAATGATCATAACTTTAAATAAAAGTTACAACTTGTCATAAAAGTTGCAGCTCTTTATTAAATTCAAAGTCACAACTTTTTCATAAATGACGCAACTCTTCATAAAAGTCGTAACTCTTCATAAAAGTGACAACTTTTCATAAAAGTCACAACTCTTCATTAAAGTCTCAACTCTTCAAAGTCACAACTTTTCATGAAAGGGAAAGTCTAGTTTTGGAAATAACAAAATTTATAAGGGGACTCGAGTTTGTGGTGGCATCACATAGGCAAACCTAAGGTTTTCTTTTAGATATTTATATGATATATGATTCACAATACAAAATTTATGATTAAAATGTTTTCCCTTTTGATTATGTATTCACACATAAAGTTTTGAACAAAAGTAATTGTTATAAATTATGAGTTTGACATGAATTCTCCCAACTTCATTGCTCTAACAGATTGTTTTGACAGCTTGTCTGAAGGTTGAAAATTTGAAATCATTTGGAAAACAACTCCAGCAGATGGAGTAAGAGCAATAGTTTAATCCAAAGGAATCAATTTTTTTGCTGAATCACATGAAATGTAGAGAAGATTTTTGCCCCGTGATTATCAAGAAATAATTCATAGATTTGAGTTTCGTCTAGTTTGAAACACAAAAAGGAGCTCTTTTCCATTTTTGTGAATCTCCCATTCTCCTTGATGGAGGAAAACATGTAGAATATGATTTTTGATGTGGTTATTTTTTATGATTTTAGTAATATTTCTATTTAATATCGAGTGTGTGTACATATCTAAATTGCTTATCGATACATGTTACCTCTCACATGAGGCAATATTAAAATTTAATCTTTATTGATTAAATTTAAAGTTTCTTAATATATAACCTGTTAATTTTATTATTGTGGGTTCATATCTACTAGTTGTTGTATTTCTCATGATTTTTTACACATAAACTCATGTGAGATACAGAAGTATTGGGTTAAGATGAATCCTTAATTAATATCTTCATATTGTTTTACCTCTCATCAATACATGCACCATGACGGAGTAAAAAATTCATGTGTAGAGATAAAAAAAATACAAGGTGTCACACATAGGGTTTAAACTCACAAGCTAAAATAATCTATGAACGCTCTTTGTTACTAAACTATAAGTTTTCCATATATTAAATGAATTAGATAGTTCATACATAATTTTAATGACCACTTAACCCTATTTGTGTCACTCTAATATCAAGCAAGGTGATTCAATTGAAATATTTTCCTTCCTTTTGCTCATCTTCTGATACCAAAGTACTCGGATAGCTCAAGTAGGTAAATGGAAATCATCACCTTGTATTTTATTTTTATAGTCACCAAAATTTAAAATGTAATCTCTTATAATTTTTTATTCAATTCATTGATTTCCACACTTATCACATTTGATGTTTATTTTATACTCATTTTGTTGGGTGGTAGGAATACAATTCCCAATTATTATTCTATTCTCCCTCAAAAGTTTAGGTTATTCAAATTGAACAATGTACCCTTTGAGTGCTTGATATCTATTATATTCTATTGTATCAAATTTTATTTTAATCACAATATTCATATTTATTGGTACATAATTTTATTCTATTATATTAGTAAATACATCATAATAAAATGATGAAAGTCAAAAGTTCTATATTGAATAATTTGATGTGGTGTGTGTCTTTACTATATTTTCATTTTCTTATTACTTTATAAGCCTATTTTATCAAAGTAAATACCCTTTTATATAAGAACTTTACCACGTGTTCTACTTTTTTATAATATTGTAGGTTGATAATCTTCAATTGTTGATATCTGATATAACATGAAAAACAATCTATCCAAACATTGATTCATTAAGAAAATACAATTTTGACACATTGAGAAACTATATTTGTGTAGTAACCATCCGAACAAGAGAGAATAAAACCTTTAAAATGAAATAAAATATACTATGAAACGGTTTCTTTGATCTTACATAGTGTAAATTTAGACTAATCAAACTGAGTTTTTTTTCTATTTGAGTTTTTTTTTTCTTGATAAACATAGTGGGAAGAAGTTTTTAGTGAAAGAACCAAGAGAGCTCATAATTTTATATAGTGATGTGGCATTCTCTTAGCAATGGGGTGCACGCCGCGATTCCAGTTTCATCGCTTTTTATTTTCTTTATTTGATCAACAACTTCATTGATCTACAAATAAATTTTTCTTTGATAAGGTTTATTCAACAAAGTAGTTTGCTTTCCTTCCTCTTATCTTTACACTGACTTCTCCCTCTATATGAATTGTATCACTGATGCTTGGTGCTCTTAATCTTGGAGACCAAACACTAATCACTTAAATTGATAGATAACATAAAATAAAATATTACAAGGTAGCCCATAGTTATATAAGAACATAAATAGAAGCAATTGGTAAAAAAGGCTTTTAAAATTGAAAAAGAAATTATCTGGATATTAGTGCTCAAAGTGACTAAAATATAATTGTAAAAAAGAATAAAATGTTGTGGAAAAAAAAGGAAATGAATCAAACGATTTGAAACTTTAATGTCTTACTTATATAAATTACAAACTTAAAGCTACGTGTAAATGCTATTATAACACTAGAAACTTAAAGGACAAGCAAGTAAATATTGGAATGTGAAAGTTGATATGTAACGACCTGCTTAGTCGTTTTGAGCAGCAGATTTTATTTCTGGAAAAACTGTCTGATGACGACGTATCCCACGACGGACCGTCATGGGTACGACTGACCGTCGAGGGTGTCTCGTTCCAAAACACTTGGAATTCTTATATTTGAGTGCTGAAATCGACTCTCTGAAGGTTGTGACGAACCTGCAGGACGGACCGTCACAGACACGACGGACCGTTGTGAGGTTCCGTTTCAAAACACTTCAACTCTTGAGAATTGGGTACTGGGAGCAATTCTCTGTCCGTCGTGACGCAAGTGCAGGACGGACCGTCGTAGGCACGACGGACCGTCTCAGACTCATCAAGGAAATTGAGTCTCTGAAGGTTGTGACGAACCTGCAGGACGGACCGTCGCAGGCACGACGAGCCGTCACAGGTTGCGTAATCCCAGTCTGGGTCGGATTTGTGGGTAAGTTTTAAAGGGGCGTTTTGGACTATTCCTGCTATAATTATGAATTTCGTGGGTTAATATTAATAACTCAAATTCTTGGGGGTGTAAAGGAGATAACCTTGAGTTACTTAGTGGGTTAATTCCTCATCTTTTATACTTAATTATATGCTAATTAGGGAAAAGAAAGAGGGTTTTGAAGAAGAAAAATAGAAAGAACAAGGAGAGAGAGGAACGATCGATAGAGAGAGACAAACGAAGAGGAAACAAAAAGCTTTGAGAGATTGCTTGCTTGATCACGAATCCTCGGTGAAGGTAGGTTATGGTTTTTGATACTATTCGTAGTAAACTCTTAATAGCGAATGATATGTATTGGTAGTATTGTAAACCCTTCTATATGCTTAATTGTATGCTTGCATGAATGTGATTATGTGATTGTGATAAAATAAGCATAATGAAGCTTTTTGAATCCAAGATCTTGAAGAAACCCTAATTCACCTCGTTATTGATGATGCCTTGGTATAAGAGAACGCTTGATGAATGATAGATGATGTTAGTGGTCGGATGTCACTTTCCCGACACATATATTAGGGATCGGTGTCACAACCGACACATAGTATTACGGGATCGGGTGTCCCGAACCGACACGTAGAAGTAGGGGATCGGAGTGTCACGTTCCGACACATAGTATTAGGGGATCGGGTGTCACGAACCGACACGTAGAATTAGGGGATCGGAGTGTCACGTTCCGACACATAGTATTAGGGGATCGGGTGTCACTAACCGACACGTAGAATTAGGGGATCGGAGTGTCACGTACCGACACATAGTATTAGGAGATCGGGTATCACGAACCGACACGTAGAATTAGGGGATCGGAGTGTCACGTACCGACACATAGTAGTAGGGTATCGGAGTGTCACGTACCGACACAAGAGGAAGAAAGATAAGGAATCTTGAGAGATGTTAATATACTCATGTAATGAACCTAATTTCCCAAATGAGTGTGGTATTGAGGCTTGAGTCCTCATGGATGAACTTGGTAGTACTTATTGATGATTATAGTACTTGTTGCTACATGTTGAGTATTGTAGTTGATTTATGATATGAACTGATATATATTGTTTTCTATTTTGAGTTGGCCGATGATACCTACTCAGTACTTGTGTTTTGTACTGCCCCTACGTGTTGTTTCTTTCTTTGTTATTTGGGGGAATGCGCAAACGTACGTCGTC
>JABWTJ010000187.1:1480289-1510477 GCA_016801875.1 Solanum sitiens | reverse complement strand
CAAAGCAAGCTTGGGAGTCTTTGGAAATCGAAGTGTATGGTGACGAAAAGGTACACACTATAAATCTTTAAATTCTTAGAAGAGAGTTTCAAAACTTGAAGATGATAGAATTTGAAAAAATAGATGAATATTGCACAAGAGTCATGAATATTGTTAATAAAATGAAAAATCACGGTGATACAATCTCTGACCAGCGAGTTGTGAAAAAGATTCTAATTCGTGTCACAGAAAAGTATGATTACATTTTGTTATCACTGAGGAGACGAAAGAACATTCTAAGCTTTCTATCACAGGATTAGTCAGATCATTTTGTGCACACGAGAAGCGAAGTTTTTTCGTAAAGATCAACCCAAGGAGACGGCTTTCCAATCCAGAACAAATGAGAATTCCCAAAATTTCTCAAAAAATCAACAAAGAAGAATTACAATCCAAAAAGGAAACAGAAAAAAGTTGGCACAAAGGCAAGCCCCAATGTAATTCTTGTAAAAAAATTGGCCACAATGAGAATGAGTGTTGGCACAAGCAACAAGAGCAAACAAATTTCTGTGAAGAACAGGAGGAAGAAATGGAAGAAATATTTTCTTTGCTTCTCAATGTGATGTTTTAACAAAAAAAAATGAATGGTATATTGATAGTGGTTGTAGCAATCACATGACTGGAAATGAAAAGGTTTCCATCTTAATTAATAGTAGCATCACTACTAAAGTGAGAATGGGGAATGAAGCCTTAGTTGATGCAAAAGGTAAAGGTATCATTTCAATCAACATAAAAGGGAGTGTTTTGCAAATTCATGATGTGTTTTATGATCCTGCATTGGAAGAAAATTTGTTTAGTGTTGGTCAATTAATGGAAAATAGTTATTCTCTTGTGTTTCAAGATAATTATTGCAAGATGTATGATAAAATTGAACCAAATCAAGTCATTGTTGAAGTAGAGATGATAAAAAGAAAATTTACTTTACAGTTTCATTCAATGCATTCAAAAATGAAGTTGTAGATAATTCATGGCTTTGGCACGAAAAATTTTGTTACTTGAATTTTCATGTTTTGATGTTTCTCAAGCAAAAGGACATGGTGCAAGACCTTTCTAAGATACATACTAAGAATAAGGTAGATAATATTTCTATCATATTTTTAGATGTGTCAAATCAAGAAGAGAACGAGGAAGAAGAAGATGTCCCTCAAGGAGAAGAAATTTCAGATTGAGATGATGAAGAACCACTTCCAAGAGAAACAAAAATGTTGAGTGACATTTATCAAAGATGCTACTTTGCCGGTGTTAAAGAAAGAAAATTATGAGGAGGCAACAAAGCATGATATTTGGAAGAAAGCCTTGGGAGAAAAAAATCGGATGATTGAGCAAAATAATACTTGAAAGTGGGCGAGTATACCCAAAGAAAGAGAAGTTGTAAGTCTAAAGTGGATCTGCAAAATCAAACTCAATCAAAAAGGAGATATTCAAAAACGCAAGATAAAGGCAAAATTCAGTCGCAATTATTGTCAGACAGGAGAACAACTTGCTGACATCTTCACCACAACACTTTCAAGTGAAAAGTTTTGTCATCTTCGAGAAGGCATTGGAGTTTTCAAGCAAATGCATTAAGGGGAAGTGTTGGAATTAATGCATTCACACCTTGATGTTTAGTATTTTAATATTGTCTCTTAGTTTTTCAAGAAGTCTTTTAGGATTTTGTAATGCATGTATCTAGTAATTTGTGATACATGTATCTAGTTTATCATGCGAGACTTTTTGTTTTCTATTTCGAGTCGTATAAATAATGATGTAGTTGATGATTGTAATTATCTCAAGTGGCTTTAGTAGTCTATATAAAACTTGAGCATTCTCTAAAGATAGTATTCTTCTTTTATATTTCCTACAAATTTATGTTTAAATTTTAATTTTTATGATGAGTAAATGCACAAGGTAGGTAGAAGGGAATGAGAATGTACTAGTTAGTTTGGCCAAATTTTGGAAATAAAAGTGCATATTTTAGAAGAGTTGAATAAGAATCATAAAATTAGCCAAAGGTGATAAAACAACACAACTCAACTTTGTTCACATGATTTATAAAGTAATTGAATGTATACGTAGAATAATTTGTGCCTTAATCTCTTTAACAGTCATCAATGGATTCCCATTGATATCTTTGAGCATGATAGGAACATCAAGTATGTCTTCTTCCAAAGTTCTGTTGCCATCTTTCCATATCTGAATCCTATGATCAACTTCAATATCAATGTGTTTTGTTGCTGTGGCATAGGCTTTGATGATAATTGCCTTGTCACCACCCAAATCAAACACACTTAAGCATGGTAAGTAATCTGATATACCAAAAGGATAAACATATTCAAGAAGTATAAAAAAATGCATCAATTTGCTCCTCTTCTTTTTTTATAATTCCAAATAATGATCTCTTGCTGAAAATCATAATCTTAATGATTTTCCACAATAATATCTTGTGACTTTCCTCAAGTTAATAACAGGTTGGTTGTAAATGAATTGATGAAGGTGATCAGCTTCTTCGTCCCTCTTATGACGAAGCCATTGAAGTGATGTTGGTGATAGCACATGAGAAGCAAGAATTCCTCTCATTTTCATCCATTGAACTAAGCTTCCATTTAAAGTTACACCTTAGGTATATATATATTTTCATATTGAAGAAGAAGTAATCTGATATACTAAAAGAAAAAACATATTGAAGAAGTGTAAAAAGGGCATCAATTTCCTCTTCTTGTTCTATAATTCCAAATAATGATCTCTTGCTGAAAATCATATTCCTTATTACATTTCCACAATGGCATCTTGTTACTTTCCTTAAGTTAATAACAAGTTGATTGCTACATTGATTGTAACAAATTGATGAAGGTGGTCAGCTTCTTCGTCCCTTTTAGGACGAAGCCATTGAAATGATTTTGGTGACAACACATGGGAAGTTAGCACATTTTTCATTTTCATCCACTGATCACCAGTGGGGAGGAAAATTGATGTCAAGTAGCCATTACTAGCGAGGTTCGCGGACATGCAAAGAGGCCTGGATGAGAAAATAGAGTCCTGACTCTTCAAGAACTCACAAGCAAGTTCAGGAGAAGTTACAGTAATAATATGATAATTACCAAGACGAATGCACGCAATTTCAGTTTTCATTTCCTCCATTATTTTGTGTATTCGAAGAGTTAAAGCATTCTTATTTTTTAGGATGATTTGAGGAAAACATCCAATTATAGGCCATGATTTTGGACCTGGAGGAAATGGTTTATTGTAATTTCTTATTACACTACTATTCCATTTAATTAAGAATAATAGAAATGAAGATTGTCAATATTATGAAGAATAATGTAGTGTTATTGGAGATAGCTATAAGAAGAAGGTTTGGTATTTTCATCATTTTTGTCTTGTGATTGCTAACTCTTCATGTGTTGCATTATTTATTGGTGCTGCATGAACATGTAACTAATAAGGTAGCCTCAACAAAGAGGTACCGTAACTAGTTTAATAGAGTAATTTTTCGTTTCAATTTATGTTATGTAGTTTAACTGATCAATAAATAATTTAAGAAATATGAGATAACTTTACAATGTTTCAAAACTATCTTAAAAAAGTAGTCTTTTTCTTAACGAACTAAAAAATATGTGTCATATAAATTCAGACACAAAAAATACTTCTTATAATTTAATTTTAACGTAACAACATAGAATATGATGGATAAGAGAGGCCACGAAATGAAAACATATTATTTTCTAGAGCGATCAACGACGATTTTGTACTGAAATTCAAAAATAAGCACGTGGGAATATAAAAATGTAGGGGGCATTTATGGATTGCGAAAGTTATCACAGGCAACCCAACTTGTGATTTTTATATATATGTCCTATTTCAACACACTAAAAAAAAATTAAAATATAAATAAGATTTTTGAATATTTTAAAAATTAAAAATATCATAATGATCAAAAAGTAAAATAGAGAGGATAATTTGTACTTTTTCAAATTTAGAGAACTATTGTTTACTTTTTTTTTTATAATTAGAGAACAGAGGATTTTTTGGAGTGTGGTTGTAAACATTATTCTCTATTTTATTTAGAGCCGTCAATATGAGATAGTTTTGCTGGGCCGGTCTGATCTAACCCGGGATTTAATAGGGTTGGGCTAAGATTGATGAAGCTCATTTAAGAAAAGAGATTTTTAGCCCGACTTGAATAAGTCTGTTGAATTGTAGGGCTCGAGAAATATTGGTAGGACTGACCCGTGGGCCAATAAAAATTTATTTTAAAATACAATATAATATTAAAATTTAAAATTAAAGAGAGTTCAAACTCAAAACAATTAGGTTAATATTTCTATTTAGATATTGATACTTTTACTTGAAAAAAAGAACTTAATGAATAAATATTATAAAGATAATTTTATTTGTGGATTTGATTAACAAGTAGTAACATTAACATAATGTAATATTATTTTATCAATATTTATGATAATATTTTAAAATTATAATTATAATTTAATTTAATAATTATAAAAAAATATAATTAAAAAGTGGGCTAACCCGACAAGCATGCAGTCCACGTACTTGTGGGTTGGACCGATTGTTTTTTAACGCACACAAAAAATGGACTAATCTGACCTGACCCGTAAAAGATCAAAGCATGTATGAAATAGCCCCGATGGAATGGGATAGCTCATATTGACAACTCTGAACTTTTTACTATTTAAAAGCAATTGTACTTTTTGTACATGGAGTACTGAATTAAGACCTACTTTTTGTTTTCTTAAAGTATTGGAATATTCAATCTACACAATAATTTAATTGCTACAAATTGAGAAATCAAATCATTTTTTTTTTGAAAAAAAATATCAATGTCGAATTTAAAACTAAAGAATTGAATTAATTTAACTCAACCTGATTTTTTGATATTTTTGTTTATTCTTATCTTGAACTGGAGTAAATTTCTTTATTAATGATTTAATTGCTACGAATTGAGAAATCAAATCAAATTTTTTGGAAAAAAATATTGATGCTAAACCTAAAACTAAATAATCGAATTAAAATCAATTCAATATGATTTTTTGATATTTATTTTATCATTATCTTGAACTACGATATATTTTTCATCAATGATTTAATTACTATGAATTGAGAAATGAAAACAAAAAAAATTGAAAAAATTATTAATGCCGAACCTGAAAACTAAAGAATTGAATTAGTTCAACTCAACCTGATTTTTCAAAATTTATATTCATCTTATCTTGAACTACAGTAAAAAAATTCATCAATGATTCAGTTGCTACGAATTGAGAAATCAAACCAATTTTTATTAGAAAAATGTCAATGGCGAACCTAAAACTAAAGAGTTAAATTAATTCAATTCAATCTAATTTTTCGATATTTATGTCTACCCTTATCAATCTTAAACTACAATATTTTTTTCCTTAATGATTTAACTACTACGAATTGAGAAATCAACCAAACAAAGTTGAAAACAATATCAATGTCGAACCTAAAAACTAAAGAATTGAATTAATTCAATTCCATCTGATCTTTTTATATGGATATGTCTATCCTTATCTTAAACTACAGTAATTTTTTCGATGCCAAGCATTAATGCCAAACCTAAAAACCAAAAAAAATGAAAAAAATATCAATATCGAACCTAAAAACTAAAGAATTGAATTAATTCAATCCAATCTGATTTTTTAAGGGAAAAGGGACAAATATACTCCCGAACTATCGGAAATGGTATGCAAATGACCTTTCATAATACTTTCGAGATATTAGTACCCCTGCCGTCTAAAAACTAGAGCATATATATCCTTTGTACTAACGGACATACACGTGTCATAATCTTATCCACCAATTAAATATCAAGTACGGATAAGATTGCGCCATGTGTCCTTATTTAGTCTTCCGTTAGAGTAAGGGCATATATGCTCTAGTTTTTAGATGACAGACGTCAATATTACAATAATATAACGAAGGATATTTGCATATCATTTACAATAATATAAAGATATATTTATCGTTTTTCCTATATTTTAATATGTATATACCTATCCTTTTATCTTAAACTACAATAATTCTTTTCGATACCAAGCATCAATACCAAACCTAAAAAACAAAAAAGAATTTTAAAAAATAGCAATACCGTACCAAACCTAAAAAGCAAAATATCATTGTCAATCATAAACTACAGTACAAATATTTGTATGATCTATACTACAATAGGATTTTTCCACATGTTGATATATATATTTTCAAAAGTATCGTACTGACACAATGTTTCTTGTCGGCAGCCTTTCGATCACAAGATTTTCCTATGATTATCTTCAATGTAACTTTTAACTTTTTAAGGATTGAGCCAGGCCACCAATCCTACTCGTGCCAGCTAGGACAACTTATATTCTTATCGTTAAATAAAGACTCAAATATATTTTTACTATTACAAAAAGAGGTCACATAGATATCCTTCATCAGAAGAAAGAGAAAAAAGTTTTAAATTTATATTTTAGATTCTAAACTTTTAACAAAAATTCATATAATGGTATATATGATCATTCTAGCAAAGTTCAATCTATATTTTAATTTTTTTCATGTAGATATTTACTATTGTAGCTAAAACAATTTTTTATATCTATATTATAATATAATTTTTGTATTTGTAAAACAAAATGGGGCATCTATAAAAATAATTACAAGAAATTAGTGAAACATAAATATATTTGACCATAAAAATAATAAATTTAAAATAATCGTTGAAACAAAAAATTCATAAAAAATATGTGTGAGGAAGATCATATATGCCTCATATAGATTATAAATATTAGGCCTAACTCATCAGTGACCCCCTAAAGTTGGCACAAACTTTCAGTTAGACACTTCAACTAAGTTTTGTGCTACGCGAATTTTAAACGCGTCAGAGATGTGTTTTTGTAAATATTTTGATTTTTAAAAAAAATATTTTCTTCTCCTCCTTCTTCCTTGCTTTCTCCCTTCCATCTTCTTCACCTTCTACCATTCTCCATCACCATACAACTTGTTAAAAAATTCTACAATACTTTACTAGGTTACACTCTTTGATTCTTCCATCTTCTTTGAAAACCGAATTTGCATCTTGATTTATATTCAAAAATAAAATTAATTTCAAGGAAACAAAAAACGAAATCAACTTCTTATAAATGGAAAAACTGATTTACTTTCTTTCCTTCTCCATTGAATTGCGAAATTAAATTGATTTCAAGAGATAACAAAAAATAAAGAACAACCTCCAATGAAAAAAAAAAGAAATTTATTTTACATATCCTTCATTGTAAATCTCAATCATAGTAGCACAAGAAATAATTTTCTTTTAAATGTGATACAATTTTTTTTCGATTTGATATGATTTCCCTTATTCTCCAACGTATTTTACTTTATGAACTAATCTATATTCTTGCCTTTTTGATGGAGAAGAACAAATAAAAAGGGAAGTAAGCACAAAAAGAAAGAAGAAAAGAGGTGGCGGCATGGGGTTTGGGATCCAGAAGAAAGAAAAAAGAAAGTAAAATTGACTTTTTAAAAAATAAATAAAATTTCCACGTGTCAAATGCTAATTTGTTTATTTTTCCACATAAGAGGCGTCTGGATGTACGCACTTAAAATGTGGTTTTGAAAATATAAAAAGTATCAAAATGACACAATGAGGTTTGACATGAGGTGCTTAAAATGAACAAAGCCCAGTTAGAGTGTCCAAGTGAAAATTGATGCCAACTTTAAGGGGCCACTGATGAGTTACCCCTAAATATTACTTTTAAAAGAACTAAAAAATTAAATTTAAATTATTTTTTCCCACTTTCGTTAGAGAAAAATGGTATATGTGTAGGGATATATATGAACCACCTTCGTAACGAGGGATATATTAACTTTAAATTACAAAGTTGAGGGATATGTCAGACTCTTTTCCCTTTTTGAAAAATATCACTTTATATCTTTCAATAGTTGCCCGAGCTATGTTTGGTCAGTTTCACATTTTGTTTTGATATCAGATTAAAATATTGTGGGTTTTGTGGAAGCTTAAGAGTTTTGGAGATTTAAGTTATTAAAAGTGATTTTTTTTGTCAACAATCAGAACTACGAGTCTCAGAATGAAATTTAGCCAGTGCAATCAGTTTCAAAATGGATAATCTCTTCTAGGAATGTTAGCGTTTTAAGTTTCGAACTCTTCAAGTGGATTTGGGCTCTTGAGTTGGAAGTTTAAGTGTATTTAGGTCAAGAATCGACATTGATCACCGTTCAGACAATCAGATCGAAATTCCAATGACACAATTAAATTTGAGGGACGATTTTAGGTTTAAGTGTGGTTGAATTTCACAGTCTTCGAGAGAAGTTTGGTATTTTTTAGTGGAATTTAGTTTAAGGTCAAGAAGATCTCGAATTCTTGTTTTGATGGTTCCATTGGGCTGGAAACTTTGAGTTTAGTTGAGTAGCATAAATGATTTGTATGCTGGAAACTCCAAACGAATTTCGAGGGTCCATTCGGTGAATCTTTGTGTCTTAGTGAATAATTGATGCTATAATCTGGTGCATGTTTTTTTGTTCGTCGTGATCGCAAGCCCTTTGTCGCACCTTATTTCGAACTAGTCGAAACAATTCACAACATAATATGGCTATCACTTTGATTTTGAAAATTGTTTTAGAGTCGCCACCTAATTTTAAGGGAAATATTAGGAAAATTATATGTAAATGTATGCTCTGTTTGATTTGCGAAAATGGGTGAGATTTTTAGTAAGGGTTTTTGTTACTCAAGGGAAAGGTATTAAGCATCCCTTAGAGCCTATCCGAAGATAGTCCATAAACTAAATTTACGAAAAATAATTAGGAAAATTTATTCATTTATTTGCTTTGAAATCAATGATAAGTAAATTTCGTTAGTTTAAGACAAAAGGTAAAATACAAGGTATGTCATATATTGTCATGATACGAGCCTACACAGTGGACGTGGTCGGCACTCGAGAACCATTGTTGGTCCCCAAGCGGACCCTCATCCTGACTGACTACAAGCGGAAGACTACCTATAGCATACAAAAGCTTTAAAGTAAAATAAAATAGTATATTCAACTTGCTAGAAATAGGCATCTAAAGTCTTTAAAATATTTGACAAAATAAATGAAACACACTTCTCAAACTATGTCTATCTATGAAGCCTCTAAATGACAAAGATGGAAGTCGGGACAAGACCCACGACATTCTAACAACTGATATAGCCGAAAGTAAAAGTGGAACCCTTCAGAAGTAAGGAGGCTCACCATAGCTAACTCGAACTCCATGTGGTATCAACGAAACTCCTGTTGATGACCGTGAATACCTGTATTTGCATCATGAAATGATGCAGGTCAAATGACTCAGTACGTGGAATGTACGAGCATGTAAGTGGGATTCTAAATCATAAACATAAGCTTGAACTTTGATAAAAATGGAAACATACTTACCTCTTCTCAACTCACTCAACTAAACTCAACACAAGAATAAGAAACATAACTCAACTCAATGATAAGATATTCAAGTAAGTGGAATATGAATCAACTCACATACTCGACTCTGGATACTCAACTCAATATAAAGCAACAATGTAAACGCAATATATGGAAAGGTTTTAAAACATTAGAAAACAACTCAATGTATTCAAAATTCAATAGTAACTCAGTTTGTATGCAAGGATACAATATAAACTCTATTTGCATATGAAAATACAAAATAAACTCTGTGTATATAAAAATATAAAATATATCTATGGAAGTTTCTCTAACCGACAATCATCACTATGAGTTATGTGATGATACAACGTCTCATACACGCTGTCAGAACTGTCTTATACTTTGCCAGGGTATAAAACCTACTCACTAAGTGGACCACTAGTCTATGCTAAAAATCATTAATGAATCATCTATAAAGTACTACCATTTCTACCCACGTTGGCTACATGGTTTATGGGGGCTACAAATTATCTGAACTCTCTCCCATATTGGTGCTCAATACTACTCCCAAAATATACTAGCTCATATGTTAATTAACATAACTCTTTCCGTGGATTGCAATTATTACTCAAAATCTTTCTCTTAAAAGAGATTATACTCAAACTGCTCATAACTCTTTCGAAAATCTTAGTTTCTTCTCTTCTTAAATGTAAAAACATTTACTCTTGGCAATACTTAGTTCCCATATATCATTTTAAAGAAAATGAACTCAACTTTTCTCTTTCTCAACTCAAGTGCTCAGTCTTAATACAAGTTCAGGAAAATTGTAAAGAACTTCTCAAAATAAAGTTCATGCCGAATTATGGACGTGAACAACTCAATTCAAGATTTTCAATAACCATAACTAGAACTCAATACTCGAGACTCAACATCTCAGACTCAAGGACTTTAATGGTAATACTCATTTTAGCAATGCTCGGCTCAGAGGGTTCATGCGAAATTATGGGAGTGAACTACTCGGCTCAATGGTCTAAATAACAATATGGAACTCATGTATATGACTCTTCTCATTCTCATACGTATTTCCTCAAAAACCCAGCTTAAATCGATAGTTGATCTCAAAGGATTCACAATTGAACTCAAAGACTTTCTTGGACTTTTCACGACCCAGACCGTCGTGAGTGGCTCCCATACTAACCCTCCGGTGGGATAACCATTACTACAACTCAACTAACCAACTTAACCAAAACTAAGCATTTAAAGTTACAAAAGCGGGTTTAAATAACTAAATAATTAATATGAAATTCTCATAAACTCCACAAGTTTAATAAAATGACTATCAAACTATCGCGGAAGAACAATCCCTAGAACCTGAAAGTCAATGTACCAAAACTTTACTAACGAAAAGTCTAAGAAAAAGGGGAACAACCCTAACTAAATAAAATCAAACTACTAAAACATGTCTAAGTCCAAAGAGAATGGACTAAACAAAATGAAGAATCCTTGGCAGCATGAAAGAGCTGGCTCACCCTTGAATTTGGTCTCAATCACTGATCTCCTAGCTGAGGTCTATCTGTAGCAGCTTGAAGATGCCCTATACTCAACAAAGAAGGAGTAAGTGCAATATAGTGCTAGGATCACACGACTATTCTAGCAAGCACAATATATATGTATAAAAGCAATCACAACATAGTAACCACACATATACAAAATATAAAATCAGTTATCATTGAAAAAACATTGTAATATTCCACATTCTCAATAACAAGTGGATACGACAATTCAGTGGATGTATCAATCACAATGGTCCTCTCATGGAACCCATACCCAAACTGTTAGTGTGTCAAAATGTGACACCCGATCCAATGTATGCAAGTGTGTCCGTACATGACACCCGATCCAATGTATGTATATGTGTTGGTATGTGACACCCGATCCCATGTATGCGTGTGTGTTGGTACGTGACACCTGATCCAATATATGTATGTGTGTAGGTATGTGACACCCAATCCCATGTAGGTTTATGTGTTGGTACGTGATATCCGATTTCATGTATGCATTGTGTCGATACGTTACATCCGATCCCATGTATGCATGTGTGTCGGTACGTGACCCTCGATCCCATGTATGCATGTATTTTGGTACGTGACACCCGATCTCATATAGGTATGTATGTCGGTACGTGACACCCGATCCCATGTATGCATGTGTGTCGGTACGTGACACCCAATCTAATCAAGATAACCACAATCACATTCATAATGTACATTCTCATAATCATATAATACGTGTTGATTCATGACATATAGTTATTCGTTCATACTTATTTGAGAAAAGACATAAAATCTCCCCTAAACTTGTCTGTAAAACTTACTTTAACACTTTAACTATACAAGTGTTTCTTTACACCCCCCCCCCTTCCCTCCACAAATTTAATTTGAATTGAATTTATTTACCCCTTAAGAGTGACGTGGCAACATTTGTATCACCAACATTTTCTTAGCGCGTGAGAAAGGAAAAGACACCAAAAAACTGACACATATCATCTTTTTATTGGATAACATACTTAATAACTTATTTTACTAATTTTTAAATATTTTATTTGTAATTAACTTTTCTCTCTCTATTTTTCTTTTTCTGCATCTTCTTCTTCATATTTTTTTTATCTTTTTGTTCTTTTTCTGGATCTTCTTCTTTATTTTTTTTCTCTTCCCATGGCTCTTTCTCTTTTTTATTCTTTCCATTTAGTTCAAGTAAACATTTACTCCCAAATATAACTTCTTCCACATTTTTCCTTCTTCTTTTCTTTTCTATTTTTAATCGTTTCTTGTCTAAAAAATTTTGTGTTTGATTCACCAACACCATTCTTTACATCAATGAACATTATTAGATCCATCAATTTAAAGAGTTATTAGAATAAAGTTGATTTTCATTAAAATAAATTTCGAAGATATTGTTGGCAAAATATCAACTATGGAGATTTCGCCTATTCATTAATAAATTTTTATTTTTATGCAAATAATTTTTATATATCTTTGAGGAAGCTGGTATGATTCAACTAAACTGAAAATACAATTCAAATATATAATTAGTATATAGGAGTAAATTTATCGACATGCTTAATTTTTGGCTCAATATTTTTTAAAAAAAAAATTATTATGGAATTTAAGCAATTAGTTAGGAATTTAGTTAATGTACACGTGGACGAACGAAAACGCGTGTGACTCAACAACACCCAACCTTCAACTGGGCTGGTGATGGGAGGGTTGAAAAAAATCACTTAAAAGATGTTAAGAGGGTATTTGAACACCAGTGTAGTTTAAGTGCTAAAGTAAATTATTCGGATAATTAAGTTCAGGGGGGAATTTATGTTTTTTCTCTACTTAATTACATTACGTTTGATCAGTAGTACTTCATTCACATACATGCATGCATTACAATGAAACAATTACCATGATATATCACACTAATATGAAATCACAACCATCACCTACTTCGAACAAAGCTTAGTCTTAATTCCTGCAGACTAAGATTCAGTTTCAAGTCCCAAGGGATTCAATCCAAACACTCATAGATTCTATGCCCGCCTCTGCTCTGATGTTCCAACCCTGAAGTCACTTCCTTTAGAGTTGAGAACCCTCATAAGAAACTTGATTCTTCCTTTTCCGAATTCTTAATCTTGATTTCGGTCTACAAACAATCAATTCAATGCGAGGATAAATAATTAAGGTCTAATTACCCGGATTATGACAAACCTAATAACCCAATACCTAACCCATGATCCCAATACCCAAATTATGGTTTTTTCCACCATAATTTGAGATCAAAACCTTTCCCCACCAATTATTACCCAAGAAACTAAGTTCTACGGATAAAAAAAAAGAATCGGAGAGTGAAATTCTTACTTTCAGTGCTAGAAGATGAGGAAAACTGTCAGGAACTTGTCCTAGTTCGTCCCTTAGCACTCAAGAACAAAAATTACAGAATAATGACATTTTTTAGGTTTATTTTCAACTTAAGTCACGACTGTCCCGCCACAGCGGCCTCGCCTGGCGGGAATTATCCCGCCTTGGCATCTTGCACGGAAACAGAGAGCTCAATTGAGAGTTACAAACCCCCATTTCACAACACACCTTCAACCCATCACATTCAGAAAATTCATATTCACACTAAGATTAATTTCGGGAGTTCTACGCACTCGAATTCAATTCTGTAAAGTTGTATAGGTTTCTTAACGTCTTAGTTATCTACTAATGTGATCAACATCATAATTAAACCATTAATTCATTAGCAGATTCCCTTAGACCACACATGACTCAGATTTCGTCTAAATTTGGATTAGACTAGGAATTTCCAAGTTATTACCCAAAAGTTTTCTAACCCCAATTCTTTCCTCATTTGATTTTACCTAATGACGGAATCAGGTCGTTACATGACTCTACTCTTAACTTTGTTTAATTTGAATTATGAATTCAAGAGTTATGATTCATGGTATGAAGGATCTCAATAACAATATATCATTTCGATAATTAGGAATAGAACTTTTGAAAGAAACATGAACTCAAGAACTCAAAATCAACTTATCTCAAGAATACTCAAATCTATGGATAGTATCCTAGATTACTCTTTTACTGATCTGAAAGTAGATGAAGAGCGTGAGGACGAACTAGTCCAACATTATGATAGCCTTACATACCTGGAAGAAAAATATTCTTGAAGAATCTTGAAGAAGAACTTGATTAGAAATCTTGAAATCCTACCTTGAAGGTGAATGATGAAGAAAACCTTTCTTGAGATTCTTGAATTATTCTCTTGAATATTTATGGCAAGGAATTATGATTTTCATTAGTGATTCATAATTGTATGGAGGAATTTGAGTTGAAAAAAATGGAATTCTTGGAGAAAGACTTACCTTGAAGAAGAATCTTGAAAAAGATCAAAAATAGTTAGGGGTATTTTGGTTTTTCCCTTACCCAATAAGATTTAATTCGTTTTAGGAATATTTTAAGGGTATAATTCTATTAGGTACAGTACTTTTTTAGTTGAGAGTTCAAGAAGAGAAAATAAGAGAGAAGAGGAGTAAAGAGGAAAGGATGAAGGCGTTCGTCGACGTTCTTGAATTTAGTTACGGATTTTTGTCAAGGGTTTGATCCCTAAGAGGTATGTAAGCTTCCATAGTGTTGGGTTAGTTCACGCACACGCCAAGCGTGTTATTTTTAGCGTAATTTCCTTCTCAAAAAGTTGAAGTATTTAAGTTCTTGATAGGTGTTTTTGAGGTTCATTATAAATCTTGTCTTGTTGGGGTTTGATGATTTCTTGAGATGAAAGTGATTGTTTGGAGTATTGTTTTGAGTGTAGCAGTGTGTACTTAGGTTGGGTAATTGAATCTAAATAAAAGTTGAGAAAATAAATCGATTAAAAGCGATTTAGGGTCAGAAAATGAGAGGCAAAGTTCATCGAATCTTTGCCTGGGGAGAAGCTGGTGCAGCGCGCCCCAGATGCGCCCAAGAGTCTGGAGAAGTGCTCCTGCAGTGCGCCCAAATAAAGTCTCTAAAGTTAGGGGCTAGCTCCCCGCGCCCGGAACGTGCTAGGGTCGCCTGCCCCCACTCTTTTTCTGTCAGTTGTCTCGTTTGAGCTCATTTAAAATGTATCTTCACTCCTTTTGATTCTAAACACTTTAAGCTACTTCTAAACTCTTAGAAATCATTCATAACATGAATCATAACCTTGAATTAATAATTCAAATTCAAGGTAAAGTTAAAATTAAGTTTTGAGAGTTCTTCCAACGCTTTTGAGAGAGTCCCTTTGAGTCCTTTTGAAGAGCCTTGTACAACTTCTAGTAACTTGTTTCACGACTCAAGTAAGTGAGCGTGAGCATGAGAGTGAGGAGAATGTATTCATGAGTCTACAATATCACCTAGATCCTTCATATCATGAAACACAACTCTTGAATTCATAATTCACATTCAAGAGAGAGTTAACAGTAAAGTTCAAGAAAGTCATTGAGTTCAATTGTGAATCCTTTGAGATCAACTACTTATTTGAGCTAAGATTTGAGGAAGTAAGTAAAAGAATGAGAAGAGTTGTATACATGAGTTCTATGTAGTTATGTAGACCTTCGATTCGAGCCATTCATGCCCATAAATTCCTCACAGGCTCCATAAGTTTGAATATCATTGAGAGTAGTAGTATCTTTAAGTTCTAAGTCCTGAGTATTGAGTTCATAATCTCTTTTGATATTATATTTCTAATCATGGGACTATTACATGTTACCAATGAAGTCGTTGAGTTTAATTGTCCATGCCCATAATTTCGCATGAACCCTATAAGTCGAACAGTCTTAAGATGAGAAGTACCTTTGAGTTTTCGAGTTGAGTAGTTCATGCTCATAATTCCGCATGAACCCTCCAAGTTTAAAATTATGAATTCGTCCATAAACATGAGATCATTAACCTTGAATCCATACTTCATTTCAAGGAAAGTTAAGATTCAAGTCTAGAAGTTAAGAATCAAGTCAAAGCAAAGTTTATAAAGTTCTCAAAAGTCTTTTACAAACTTATTAACTTTGTTTTAAGACTTAAAGTTCAAGTTGAGTAAAGAGTAAAGAATAAAGAGTAAAGAGTAAAGTTGAAGTTCATTTCTTCAAAAGTATATGGGGACTAAGTATTCCTAAAGAGATTTAAAATGTTTTCACTTTTAAATAAGAACGAAAATTGAGATTTCCAAAGAGCCTTCGGGCTAGTTTTCATAAAAGAGTATTATCTTTCTAAATAAAGAAAAAAGGGAAACTGAGATTTCGAAGATAACCTTTGAGCTAAGTTTTTGAGCACTAATCTCAAATCACAGAATAAGTACGTTGTTAAAATATAAGAGCTGGTATATTTGGGAATAGTATTGAGCACCGAATTGGGGGCGAGCATGAGTTCAGATAACTCACGTCTCCATAAAACCATGTAGCCAACGTGGGTAGAAAAGGGTCATACTTTTTAGATGAATCCTTTTCAAAATAGACTAGTGGATCCACTAAGTTAAGTTAGGTCCTATACTGATGGCAAGGTATAAGATAGTCCTTGACAGCATGAGGTAAAGTGTATCATCACTATAGCTCTTAAGTGATGGTTTTCGATTAGAGAATCTCCCACAAAAATTATATTACTTTATTATATGAGTTAAATTGAGTTTGTTATTGCATTTTCTTTAATAAACTAAGTTGGTTTTACTGTTTTATAAAGCTTTATATACATTGTATGTGTATTCTTTCTTTATATTGAGTTGAGTATCCAGAGTCGAATAT
Organism: Solanum sitiens; assembly: GCA_016801875.1. Taxonomy (NCBI): domain Eukaryota; kingdom Viridiplantae; phylum Streptophyta; class Magnoliopsida; order Solanales; family Solanaceae; genus Solanum; species Solanum sitiens. Next base: position 1,493,740 of record JABWTJ010000187.1, on the reverse strand, counting down.
CATATTTTTGAGTTGAGCAACTAATATTTGAGTTGAGTATCTAATCTCTGAGTTGAGTATCTTATCCTTGAGTACTTCTGAAGTTGAGTAAGTTTGAGTAGTTTTGAGTATCCTTGTGTATTTCTTGAGTTGAGTAAGTTTTAAAAGAGGTAGGTATGCTTCCATTTTTATCAAGTACAAGCTTATGTTATGCTATAGATTTCCCTTTACATGCTCGTACATTCCAAGTACTGAGCCATTTGGCCTGCATCTTCTCATGATGCAGACACATGTATTCAGGATCATCAACATGAGCTTCATTGATACATCCGAGAGTTCGAGTTGGCTATGGTGAGCCTCCTTGCTTCTAAAGGATTTTATTTACTTTTCAGTTTAGTCAGGATGTTGTGGTCTTGTCCCGACTTCCATCTTTATATGTTAGAGGCTCCATAGATAGTCAGAATAGTTGAGAAGTTTGTATTATTCATATATTTTATTAAATATTTTAAAGACTTAAGTTGCCTATTTTGGGGCGAGTTGAATATATTTTATTACTCCCTCCGTTTTAACAAGATTAACCTAGTTTGACTTGGAACGGAGTTTAAGAAAAAATAGAAGACTTTTTAATCTTGTGGTTCTAATTTAAAGTTATGCCAAATGTACCAAAATACCCTTTAATCTTGTGGTCTTAAACATGTTACGTGGAAAGTTAAAGTTAAAGTGTTGCCAAAAAAGAAAAGGGGTCATTCTTTTTTAAACAGACTAAAAAGGAAATAGGGTCTTTTTTTTTGAAACAGAGGGAGTATTCAGAGTTTTCTTTTGGGTTAAAGTTTCTATTTAAGTTTTATGAACTTTTATTTGAGTTTTTAAGATTTTACATACTTAAGTTAGTCTTCCGCTTGTAGTCAGCGATGATGAGGGTTCATTTGGGGATCAACAATGATTCTTGAGTGTCGGCCACGTCCAGGGTATAAACTCGGGTCGTGACATCGTGTTTGAGAGGAAAGAGAATGATGGATTAAAAGATGAAAATTTGATTGTTTTGAGACTTTAGTCAAGAAATTCGTTTAGGATTTTCTTGGAGGTAAAAAAAACAAAAATTACCCTTTTTAATGTTTTCCCGTCGGCTAATATGTAACAACACTGTATAGGTTACTAAAGTAGTCATAACCTTTTACTCAGAAATTGGATTGACACCAAATTGGTGGCGTTGGAAAGTAGATCCAAATACCTTCAATTTAATAGTCTATGGCTCATGTAACTCTTTATATTCTAAGAGATGTGGTCATTTAAAGTTGATCCAAGAGAATCTTACATCAAAACTTAATCGATAAGGAAACTTCAAGAACACTTATCAAGAACTCATCAAAAAATTTAAATCGCTCAATATTGGAGTGTGGGTGAACGAACCCAACACTATGTAAGCTTACCTCTTAGGGATCAAATCTATGGTAAAAATCCGCAATAAAACTCAGGAACTTTGACGAACTCCTGATCCTTTCCTCATTTCTCCTCCTTTAAGAACTCTCAACTAAAACCCTAGGCGTATATTAGGATTACGAAATTGAACCTAATAGGATTATACCCTTAAAACATTATTAAAAATAAATTAAATCTGATTTGGTAAGGAAAAGACCAAAATATCCCTCACTATTTTCGGGTAACTTCCCTTAACTGGACAGCCTAACTTCAAAATGGCATATCTCATTCTTCGAAACTCAAAACCACCTAACTCATCATGTACTAAGATTTATGGTTGCTTTAAGTTGACCCATAACTCATAACTTAAGCATAACTTGCAAATTTTCAGATTTTGCTATTTCCAGTTTAACTCTTTTTGGAACTCAGGTGCTACATCTAGTGACATTGACACTTGAGAAATTTTAAAATCCTCGAAAAAACTTATTCACTACGAAGAATGATTCAAGTCTTAACTCAAAGATTTTCTGGGGTCTCACAAATATACGTCTATAAAATAAATTTAATAGTAGTACGTTCATCATACAGTAAAATAAACAAATAAATGTATTTAAAAGTAATATGACAGTTTTGTGTTGAACAATATAGACATGTCTTATATAAACTTATCCTAAATATATAAATGTTGAGTTTAAAGGATATGAAAATTTGTCGTTTTATTTGTATATAGAGTTAAGACGTAAAAGAAAATAGAATAAAATAAGATTATAGTCGGGTATAAATATATAGTAGTATCTGTGATATATAATTCGAATGAACATACATAAAATGAAATTTCCTAAAAATAAACAAGTATACTAAATAATAATGATACTTAATGTTAAAATATAAAGTTTGTGATCTTAGCTAAATTATTAGAAAGTACAGTATATACATGTATGTTATTTAAAATATGAACGTTTATTATTTAATTTGCATGTAAGGACAAAATGATGATAGGTATATATGAATAAAATAATATCTATATTCAAGTGTAGGAATTTATAAATTACATTAAAAAGGGATAAATAAATGGATAGTAGATATGAGAAAAATAATATGGTATCTATAACAAAATAATAGGTCATGTATAAAGAAAACTAAACATAAAAATATAGAATTTATACATTCATGCGCATGACATATATGTACATATCTTTTATATTAAGTAATTAAAATATTTGAGCAATATTTGGTTTAAAAAGTAATAATGATAACAATACTTTTAATTTTTATAAAAGTGGTTGAATTAAAGAAGCTGTTGGAGATTGTCCTCGCCTTCACCTATGAAACATCACTGACCCTGCAACCAGACTATGCCAAAAGGCATATCAAGAGTAGTATCTGTACAAACCATACTTACATGTAGACATCATCGGTCAACATGATACCTACCGCATAATATAAAGAATCAACCACCAGGAAACATGCAATAAGAAAGTACACCCCTCAACCTTTATCCTCCTTCCTTCACCATTTTTGAATACCTTGAGCATACTAGTACGCTTAACTATAACCCTCTATCCCACTACTCACTCTATTCTTGATAATAACTTAACCATTCTATCTCATAGAGAAGATTCTGGATACTACCACTACCATCCGGCCAACCACTCCTGCGCCACTTTTCATCCCTTAACCTTAACCACCTAGTATACTCTACCAAGGCTCACTAACCATTTCGAATACGAATTCCCAGCCCAAGGTAGACCTAACTACTTTTGCAACATAATGAGTATCCCACTTCTCCTTGTTTTAAGAACACAACCCGCCTCTCTAAAATAGTCGATAATAACCTCTGGACCCTCGGTCTCCACTTAACATACAACATACAGCGTGGGCAAGATCATTCAAAGTTAATTCTAGTAAGGAGATTTAACCAACTAATTACAACACAAAAAACACACATATACAAGATGCATAATTCAATTATCATTTAGGAGCAACATGCAAATCCCCAATGTTAATGACATAGATATCAACGTAATAATCACAAGTGGTCCTCTCATGGAACCCACACCCAAATTGATAGTGTGTCGAAACATGACACCCGATCTAATATATGTGTTGGAACGTGACACCCGATCCACTGTATGTGTCGGAACATGACACCCGATCTAATGTATGTGTTGGAACGTGACACCCGATGCACAGTATATGTCGGAACATGACACCAGATCCAATATGTGTCAGAATGTGACACTTGGTCCAGTCAGCACAACCACAGTCATAATTACACCCATAATGAACAGTCATTTAGTCACACAGTCAAGAAACAGGTTCGTGGATGTAATTATCCATACTTAGTCGTCTCATTAGGTTCTATTCATGTTTGTCTATTCCCATTCATGTACACATACACAAGGGCCATTAACTAGCATATTGTACACAAAACTAGAAGTTGAACCATCACCAACCCCAATTCATAAGACAAGGATATTCCCCACTGTACACTTCATATTTAACAACTAGGTACATGTACAATAGTCCATTTTTTCGTGCCTAAAGGCCTAAACATGGACTCTACCGTCAATTAACATTATGTTATGCATTTATCATGAATTGAGGGCTATTCAATTAAGTAAACCTAGCCTACCTGGGTGCCAAGTAGCTACAACGGGATTGTAGCTCCAATCCTGGTTTCCCGACAACAAGACGCTGGATTTGGGCATGGAATTAGGGATTTTTCGTCAACCTTGAGCTAGAAATCTATTTCTCCTTCTTTCCCAAGCCTAGAGCAGCCTTTTGAGGATTGCTGTGGTGATCCTCACCTCTTTTGGCATTTAGGGAAAAGGGAGAAAATAAGACTTCGAGTCATTAAGTTTTGCCCCTGACCATCCCGCTCTTGCGTTTCCCATCATGTCGGGGCGTCGACAACGTAGCGGCATCATCCCCGCTCTGGCGGGATGGTGAGGTCTAGTTACTCCCGACGTTTTTCCCTTCCTAAGTAACAGCAGTTTGGGTTGTTAGAAAATCAGAACTACGAGTTTCGAAATGAAATTCAGTCAGTTCCATCAACTTTGGAATGGATAATTTGATATAGGATATTTAGCATTTTTCAGTTTCAAAGTCCTTAAGTTGATATGAGATCTTGAATCAGAAGTTTAAGTGTATTTACATCAAGAATGGACTTTGATCACCATTCAGATATCGGATGATCAGATCAAATTTCCAAAGACACTATTAAATCCGAGGGATGATTTAGGTCTAAGTTGGTTGAATTTTCAGAGGCTTCGAGGGCAGTTTGGTATATTTGAGTGAAATTTAGTTTAAGGTCAACAAGATATCGAATTTGTGTTTTGATGGTTTTAATGGCTCTGAACGTCGAGTTTAGTTGAGTAGCATATCTGATTTGTGTGCTCGAAATTCCGAACTAATTTCGACTGTCCATTCGGTGAAACTTTGTGTCTTAGAGAATGATTGATGCTATAATCTGGTGCATGTTGTTTTGTTTGTCACGATCGCAGGCCCTTCTCTCGCGATCATGTACAATTTTTATACTGCGCGTTGCGATCCCGTATAGTATATCACGATCGCATAGGAATGAGTCCTCATGTATCACAACTGACTTTGGCAAAATTATTTTTCAAAGTCCGGTGTTTTCCTCTCTTTCATCATTGCTAGACTTTGGGCGCTTAGTTGGGGCGATTTTAAAGATATTTTCAATATACATCGATCGGATAAATGATTTTAACTTCCCATCATCATTACCCATTATTTATCACATGATTTGATCACCTAATTACTCATTTTGGATTCAAATGTTGTGAGTTTTCTCTTGAACTTGGATTTTAAGAAAAATGATGATTTACGCTTGGTTTCAACTCGTGTTTCGATACGGTTTTCAACAATGAGTTTCAAAAACTTTGGATATTTTATTTTTACTAAAACAATTCAGATTTACCCTTGGGAATGAATTTTTGGATCGATTTGAACTCGATTTTCAAAATCAACTTTATGAGTGTTGTTATTCATGGTTTTTATTGAGATTCTTTATTTGATTATATTTTTTTGAATTTAGAGGCTCATTGTATATGGAAAACGCAAGTACCGAGTTTATTTCATTCTCATTTAAGGTAATTGGGTGCTCTTTAACCTTTTGTTGAGTATATTTAACCTTGTATGCCTTATATATTGTGTGATTGTGGGGAAGCAATTATATATTGTGTGATTGTGGGGAAGCAATGAGAATTGGTGAAGGTCATCATATATTACACCTGTTATCAAATGTTTGTCCAAATATTATCAAAGATCTTCTAGGAAAATGAATTATTGATGTTGCAATATGTGATAGACCACGAGTGCCTTGGATGGTTATATTAACTCATTTTTATTGTATATGTAATTTTATCAGTAGGAGGCTATTGACGTGAAATCATTATCCTCTCATTATACATATATGAACATGCTCATTTACATTTGTTCTGAAACATTGTGTGATGGGCATTTTTGAAAGTGATGAGGAAAAAAAAACAAAGCGGATGTGCCACGTGTCATGGTTGTTACTATTTCGAGAATTGTGTCACGCGCCCTGGTTGATACTATATTTGAGGGACGTGCAATGCATCGTGATAATTACATGGAGTGATATGTCCTTCCTGGATATCTCGACCTGATATTCAGTGTATGTGTGACAATAGGACATACATACATCGCTCTACTTTATATTTGCACCCCATTGCATTGCACTCCATTGTTATTCTATGATATTTATGAATAAATTTCTATGTTCGTGGTTAATTCAATATGAAATGTTGTGATGATGTTATGGAGTTTCTGATTTATGATTTATGGTGTGTTTTCTGTTGTCCCACTACTTGTGCACTTGTTAGGATGAGTTGGTTCTTATTTATGTGCAGGTTGTAGCTAGTTTATGGAGGTTCATATGTTGTGTCAGATTAATTGTATTTGGTATTTCTTTATTTACGATTAGCTAGGGATGCTTCTTGAGTATCGTTGTCGTGTTGATACTCATTCCCTTGTTTTCTATATTTGTGTATGTTACGAGCCTGAATCATCTTGATTTAATATCTCTCTCTCACCTTCGTCCAAGGCTTACTTTTGGAGTCCGTGAGGTAGTTGCTCATCTTCTCTGCAGACATCACATATTTCATTATTATATATCGCCTTATTTTGCAGATATTCAGACTTGTATCTCCTTTGATTTTATTGTAATACTTAGAGGCTTATATATCTGACACTAGGTTTTGGAGGTGTTTAAGTTTATATTATAACTTTTGCCTGATCATGTTATGTTTGGTGATAAGAGAAAAATATCATACTATACTAAGTTGTTATTTAATTTTAATACTAATATTTTTAATCTTTCTTTGCAGAAAATCTTTCAATATAATAAGAAAATATCAACTAAGTAGATATGTAGCAAAAGAAACACAAGTGTTGATTTACAAGAAATTATACAACACAATGGAGATATTAAAGAATTATGAAAGAGAGGAACGGAAGTTGAGCAAATATAGCAAGGAGTTGGACATTTTTTTCTTTGTGTAGAACCCACAAGCTAAAATGGAAAGAAGAACAAACAAGAAAGAAAGAAATGAAGGAATTATGCAGCAAATATGGAAAATAAAAGTTGGAAAATATAGTAGCATGATAGCCACCAAAATGGAAAACAAGCATCATACAAGTTAAATAGAAAACTATTTTAATTTTGCCAAAATTATCAACTACAAAGTGGAAAAATTGAGAGAAAATGGTGATTTTTCTTCTTCAGAGAATTGCTATAAATTGCACGAGAAATGAGTTGATATAGCGGAGAGTAGAGAGAGGGCCGAAAACAAACAATCCATATATTTCTTTAAATTCTTCTTATACTACTTTTTAAAAGTATTTGATATAGAAAATTATTCTAGTTCCTGCTTTTAATTAAATAGTGGAATTCTTCTTCTTGAATATTTCTTCTATTTTCTTATTTAATGGAGAAAAATATTTTCATTAGTAGTACTATTTTTATTATGGAGTAATTTGTTTTGTGTTGGGAAATTGACGGATCTTGATATTTCTATATAATAGTAGTTATTATATCTAAATTTTATGTGTGTGAACTTAAGCGATAGATTTTATTTTTATTTATTTTATAGTTAAATATAATTTTATGTATTAACACAAATTCATTGATTACTACATATTATAACATATTACTAATTTTGAAATTAAGAGAGGCGGAAGAAGTAATATTTTCAATTGGAGTATTGGTATATTGTTAAAATTGTAGTGAAATCTATCTATTTTATGTTATGATTGATCTACACTTATTTGTAATCGAAAGACGCGAATAGTGTAATAATTAGTTATAACAAGTAAGTTAATCGAAAGAGACTTACTTAGAAGAAATATGTTTTAGTTCAAAGACACATTTCTCGTTCTTAAATATTACTATTTTGGCAATTAAATTGTATAACGAGGATTGCATTTGATTTTTTAATTTCGGTAATAATATAAATATAATCGTGAGAGGTATTTATATTTTATGAGAAATCTAAATTTAGAAATAAATAATTTATTTTATATAGAAATATTGAGTGAAGTCAAGATTCCCAACACCTTTTAATATATTGTGAAAACTAAAGTATTTTCTTTACTTTTTGTATTATTAATTAATTAACTAATTCACCATTCAACTGTTCTTGATTTTCTTAAATAGTAATAAAACAAAAAACATCTGTAGAATAGACAAATCAATCCCTGTGGGTTCGTCATCTTTCTATACTATTATTTGACTCACTCCGGGTTAAAAATATATACACTCGGTGACTCATCAAATTTTTGGCGCTGTTGCTGGGGATTGACGAAAATCAACTACATATCAATTGTTTTTACTACTAATTTGAGTTTCTTTAAAAAATCATTTCTATTTTAAAGTGAAATTTCAGTAAGTATATGACCCGTTCTTCTTTAGTAAAATAGGTTACATACAATCCCCGAAATTGAAAAATCACTACTATTGTTACAAAAAGAACAGGCCTCTTAATCTCGAATATCTTCACAAGAAGAAATGGAGAACAACGAGCTTAGTAATAATAACAATCCACTTCCACCACATCAAGTGAAAGAACAGTTTGATGAGGCAGCACCACAACGTGATAGGATTCTTAGAGATTATGCAAGACCTGATCACTTTGAAAGAGAATCAAGTGTGAGGAGGCCACCAATAGCAGCAAATAACTTTGATATCCGCACAGCCTTAATTCAGATTGTCACATCCGGGAATAGCCCCTAGACGTAACCGGCGTCATCGTCCTCTTTGAGGACTAAGACTAGCCTGTTAGCTTATATCATTACATTCATAGGTCAAATTTAGCGGAAATTTAAAACTTTTTATTACTTCTACTCGGAGGTTTACGTAGACCTCTACATACACATAGTATTTTTATATTTCGAGGATACATAGACCCTTCGTATAGAAAAATTACTTAGTCTTCAACTTTTATTGCACATATATATAAAAGATAACATAGTCATAATAGTCGTATCATCTCATAAACATCTAACAAGAGTGTAAGAACTTGGGCATAACACATACATCAAAGTAAGAATGCCTCACATGGGCTATACAATGTTTCATACTAAATGAAAAGGAAAGAACATAATAGTCTAACTAGAACAATATCATACCTCGATAGTGGCATCGCCCTCGAAAAGTGAGGACCTACCCTACTTGGATGAATAAGAGATCCAAGCCTTCTTCAAGTCGTCTTCAAAGCACTTCAACGACCGAAACCTAAACTGTTGGGGAATAGGAAGAAATGGGGTTAGTACACCACTTGTACAAAGTATGAGACCATATGCACACATACTTTGAAAACATGCTAAGAAAAGGGACATTTCATAAAGGTATGCAATTTGCCTTGAAAACACTTATGCATAATCAACAAGACCATACCAAATCACTTAGGACATTCATTTAGTCATAGGCATGTATATTACTAGACTAAGCAATATGAAACATAGTCAAGTCAATGAACATATCAACATACTTACATATATAACCAATATCACTCTATCATCAAGTTATAACTTCAACAAGTATGAATAAGAGCACATTTCAATATAACCAAAGTAAGACAATTTACCCATAATCCCTATCAAGTCAACAAGTGCAATGACCAAGCAAAGACCCATAACCTTACTCAATCAAGTAACTCAACAAGAATCATGACCAACAACCCACTTCTCATAACATGACATCAAGAGTATACAATATCATACTTTTAACATTGTAGACCAAACACATGTTCATAAGAGTAGTAGACATCACATATCATCATTTACATGTAAGATCATCATATACATATCATTTTCATTTATAAGCATATACATACATAAGAACGTCCTCCTAAGACTTCCCTTGAGGCTAACTAGTGCAATGTATAGGTAGAGTCCCATACCCCTACCTAGACTAAGCTAAACCCCTTAGGTCACCTTTGTTAGAGTTCATTCCTTTAGTTCATTTTGCCTTTTGGGAACATCTTGTCTTAACCGACATAGACCACATGAGCTAATGTGAAATCCGGTGTCATGGAACCCTACTCCGGAAGAAGGCGGATTACTTGCCAAGGTAGTACCAAAACATGAACATAGCAAATATGTGGATCCACTAGCTGGTATTCCTATGAGGGCAACACAGTTCAAGAACTAGGAGATATAATTGGGACCCTCTTTATGCTACATGCATTATAGTCTTCAATCTCAAGAGTACATTAGTGATCCTACCTTCCCTATGTGGGAAGGGACACTCCTCACTCTAGTTCACTCGGTGCTAAGCTAGAGTCCCTTTTTGAAATGTCTTTAATGTCTTTATTAATCATCATAACTTATTGTAGGTCATAGGGTCTAACCCTTGTATAATATCATCATCATCATAGCTCAATAATAATTGTATGAGTATTGTCCTTTTATTACAATTCATATAGGTGAGCTTAACACATTAACATTCTCATATCATGATAAGTCACATTGGTAAATCATTCACCATCCTCATAACATTTACATCTTAAGACAACACCTCGCAATCATAATCAAGACATTTCACTTCAACATCATACCACCCTATCAATCCTAATACGAGGCGTACTCTAATACAACATCATGACTTAATCACAATTAACCATAATTTGAAGTAACGGATAGGGATCATAAGACTTACCAAGTATCTTTCAATAGTTCATCATCAAGTTCTTACCACAATCCCTCAATTAGGGGATCGGAGTGTCACGTTCTGACACATAGTATTAGCCTGGGACAGATCCGTTAGTGTGGGAGGGGGACTACACTTCCACTCTGGTTCGTATCATCTCCTTTCTTCGTGCTAAAAGAATGATTAGTAAGGGGTGCTTAGCTTTCTTGGCACATCTCAAGGATGAAACTACCCAAGTACCTTCAATTGAGTCGGTTTCGGTAGTCTGTGAGTTTCTGGATGTGTTCCCTGCAGATCTTCCTGGTATGCCACCGGATAGGGATATCGACTTTTGCATTGATCTGGAGCCGGGTACTCGACCCATTTCCATACCCCCTTATAGAATGGCTCCAGCTGAGTTAAGGGAGTTAAAGGCCCAACTTCAGGAGCTGTTAGGTAAAGGTTTTATTAGGCCAAGTGCATCCCCTTGGGGTGCTCCTGTTTTATTTGTGAAGAAGAAAGATAGAAGTCTTCGGATGTGCATAGACTACAGGCAGCTGAATAAGGTAACTATTAAGAACAAGTATCCTATTCCTCGCATTGATGATTTGTTCGATCAGTTACAAGGTGCTTGTGTCTTCTCTAAAATTGATTTGAGGTCCGGTTATCATCAATTGAAAATACGGACAGCAGATGTACCAAGGACTGCTTTTCGAACCAGGTATGGGCATTATGAATTCTTAGTAATGTCTTTTGGGCTTACGAATGCCCCTGCTGCTTTCATGAGCCTAATGAACGGGATTTTTAAGCCATATCTTGATCTTTTTGTTATTGTATTTATTGATGATATACTGATATACTCAAAGAGCAAGAAGGAACATGAGGAGCACTTGAGAATTGTGTTGGAAGTATTGAGGGAGAAAAAGCTTTATGCCAAATTCTCCAAGTGTGAGTTTTGGCTAGATTCAGTGTCCTTCTTGGGGCACGTGGTTTCTAAGGATGGGGTGATGGTGGATCCTTCTAAGATTGAAACAGTGAAGAATTGGGTAAGACCTACTAATGTGTCAGAAGTAAGGAGCTTTGTTGGTTTAGCCAGCTACTACCGTCGATTTGTCAAGGGATTCTCTTCTATTGCTTCCCAATTGACGAACTTGACTAAGCAATGTGTTCCAGTTTGGTATGGTCCGGATGAATGTGATGTAAAGCTTTCAAACTCAAGACCTTGCTGACGTACTGGCCAACATATCCTTACCTGGCCAGTAGAGGTAAGAACCTTCCATTGTTTATTGTGATGCATCCTATTCTGGTTTGGGTGCAGTGCTAATGCAAGAGAAAAATGTAATTGCTTATGCTTCGAGGCAATTAAAGGTGCATGAACGTAACTATCCGACCCATGATTTGGAGTTGGCTGCGGTAGTGTTTGCATTAAAGCAATGGAGACACTATCTATATGGGGTCAAGTGTGAGGTTTACACAGATCATCGTAGTCTACAGTATGTTTTTACCCAGAAAGACTTGAATTTGAGGCAGAGGAGGTGGATGGAACTGTTGAAGGACTATGATATTACCATTCTGTATCACCCAGGAAAGGCAAATGTGGTGGCTGACGCTTTAAGTAGAAAAGCAGGTAGCATGGGTAGTTTAGCCCACTTACAAGTTTCTAGACGCCCATTGGCTAGAGAAGTCCAAAATTTGGCTAACGACCTTATGAGACTGGAAATACTAGAGAAAGGAGGATTTTTGGCCAGTGTGGAGGCAAGATCTTCTTTTCTTGACAAGATCAAGGGAAAACAATTTGATGATGAAAAGCTAAGCCGAATTCGGGATACGGTGTTGCGAGGCGAGTCTAAAGAGGCAATAATTGATGAGGAAGGTGTCTTGAGGATTAAGGGAAGGGTATGTGTGCCTCGTGTTGATGATTTGATCCACACTATCCTTACAGAGGCTCATAGTTCCGGATATTCTATACATCCTGGTGCAACCAAGATGTACCGTGACCTAAAGCAACACTTTTGGTGGAGTAGAATGAAGCGCGACATTGTTGATTTTGTTGCCAAATGTCCAAATTGCCAGCAAGTAAAGTATGAACACCAGAGGCCCGGAGGAACACTTCAGAAAATGCCCATTCCTGAATGGAAGTGGGAGAGAATTGCAATGGACTTCGTGGTTGGTCTTCCAAAGACATTGGGTAAGTTTGACTATATTTGGGTAATTGTGGACAGATTAACTAAGTCTGCTCACTTCATTCCGGTCAAGGTGACCTACAATGCAGAGAAGTTAGCCAAAATCTACATCTCAGAAATTGTTCGATTGCATGGAGTTCCACTCTCCATTATATCAGATAGAGGTATGCAGTTTACTTCTAAGTTTTGGAGAACATTGCACGCGGAATGTAGGGGGTACGAGGATGGTGGACCGTGTTGATTGATTGGGGGCAGTGGGTAGAGTCATTTCACCTCAGGAACACGATGGTCAGTCCTGACGATGTGGGAGTGGATTGACGATTCAAGTGTTGGACGGATATGCGTTCGCGCATGTGTGAATTGAATTTGGTGGATCATGGTGGGATAACTTCGTACCCTTAAGCAGAGTTTTTCATACAATACGATTGAGTGCTCGAAAGCTAACAATCCCGAGTATTGACATGGCCCCATTTGAAGCATTGTATGGGAGGAGATGTAGGTCTCCCATTGGGTGGTTTGACGCATTTGAAGTTAGACCTTGGGGTACTGATCTGTTGAGGGATTCATTGGAGAAGGTGAAATCTATTCAAGAAAAGCTTTTAGCAGCTCAAAGTAGGCAAAAGGAATATGCAGATCGAAAGGTTAGAGACGTGGAGTTCATGGAGGGTGAACAAGTCTTGCTGAAAGTTTCACCC
>JABWTJ010000187.1:1446381-1478713 GCA_016801875.1 Solanum sitiens | reverse complement strand
GGATCGGAGTGTCACGTTCCGACACATAGTATTAGTGGATCGGGTGTCACGAACCGACACGTAGAATTAGGGGATCGGAGTGTCACGTTCCGACAAATAGTATTAGTGGATCGGGTGTCACGAACCGACACGTAGAATTAGGGGATCGGAGTGTCACGTTCCGAACATTGTAGTAGGGGCTCGGAGTGTCACGTACCGACACAAGAGGAAGAAAGCTCATGAATCTTGAGCGATGTTATATTACTTCAATGTAATCGAACCTACTTCCCAAATGAGTGTGGATTGAGGCTTTGAGTCCTCATGGTATGACTTTGGTAGTACTTATTGATGATTATATACTTGTGGCTACATGTTGCGTATTGTAGTTGATTATGATATGAACTGATCTATACTGTTTTCTCTTTTGAGTGGCCGATGATACCTATCAAGTACTGTGTTTTGTACTGACCCCCTACTGTGTTTCTTTCTTTGTTATTTGGGGAAGCAGCAAAAACGACCGTCGTCTTCAACTCAGCAGCAATCTTAGCCAGTCTCCACTTACACGGATTTCAGGGTGAGCTAATGCTTCTAGCTTGGACTGGATCTTCTCTTCAAGTCTTGATGCCTTGAACTTCCGGCATGGACTAGCCTTTTATTTATTTTAGCTTCTTAGATACTTTTAGATTAGTAACTTGAGGATAGATGTTCTTGTGATGATGACTTCCAGATTTTGGGGATAATGGGTTATAAATTTTAGAGAAGTTATTTAATTGTTTTCGTTAATGAGTTTTAAGTCTTCCGCTTTGTATTTTGTTCAATATGTTGGGGTTTTAGATTGGTTGGTTCGCTCACATAGTAGGATAGTGTGGGTGCCACTCGCGGCTCGATTTTGGGTCGTGACATATGTCCTTATCTATTCAGAGAACCCCCTTATTTCATTTATTTAGTCTTTTTGGTTTCAAACAATTACAGTTAGTCATAGACCTATCCCTACAAGTCATTTTCATACAGGCTTTCGGATATATTTTGAAGCTTATGTTTTTTGGTTATTTTTTTAGTTATCTATTTGGTATTTTGAATATAATATGTCTTGTATATTCAGCTTCTGCATCAATTACTTTTAGTCGTTATTTATACATACCTTAGTTTCATGTTAGATAGTGGCTTTGCTTATGTTCACTTGTGGTGACCATTTATAATGATTAATTATGCTTTAAGAAGAATTTATTATGTCCTTTAATCGTGAAACATTTCCGCAGCCTTAGTTGCTTAAGTTAACCCTACTTTGTGTAAGCGGACCTTTAGTCGCTTCAGAGGACTTGGTAAAAGACAAGGCCTGGTTGCTTAAGCGACCCCGACCGCTCCAATGTTGTTCTCTTAAGTAGCCCCCTTGGTCTTTTAGCCAACATCACATAATTACGCTTTAAGCACAAAATATTATGTCCTTTAAGGGTGTAACATTATTGCTTTGTTAATGGTTAGCTATGATTTACCATAACGCCCCAAAAAGGCCGCTAAACTTATTTTTATATCGACGGAGTTTGTATCCATTTATTAGGAAATAGTTATGAAAAGTCATTTCTTGTAAGGGGCTTTTGGGTCTTTTCCCTATTTAATTTAAATCAAAACAATATAATTTTACATTCTATACTAATCCCTATATAATGTTTGCATCAAATTACCCACTTTGATTCTCGTAAATTCCCCAAACTTTACCAAATCCATCCTCCCACAATTCCCTCAACCTATGGAAGAACAAAAATTTGTAGGATTTCATTCAAGTCTTCAATTCTCCATTGTTCTTGGGTATAATGGAACAAGGTACATGGTTATTCACCCATGGATTCTTTTCCTCCATTGGGTCCCCAAGTTTTACGATCCCTTCTTTCAATTTCAATTGATTCAACTAAGGATTTTCAATTCAATCTTTATCGGTTTCATTAAATTTTGATTGGTCATTGTTAATTAATTCTTTTAATGCATGATTCAATGTTAATACATGATATTTAGTAGAATTTATGTTGACCCATGCCTATATAACTATTAACCTGGGATAAACTCATGAACTTTCGAATTATGTACTTATAAAGAGTGGCGGAGGGAGGATTTTCATCAAGGGGGTTCAAAATAAATAAATTAATCACATAAATAATATCCACAAACAAATGGGTCGGATCGGATATAAATGGGTTGGATAAAAAAATTAATATATCTAAAAACTTAAATTGATCAAGTTTTCAATAACAAACGATCCAACAGAAGCAGCCAGCGCCCAACGGGCAACGGCAAGGAAGAAGAGACGATGAAAAATAAAACGTGGAAAAATCCTAAAAGAAGAAAAGGGTTTTTAATATATAACTTTGTAATTAGGAATTAAACTAATAAATCCTAAATTTCCTATCATGGTTTTAATTTTTTGGAACTAAAATCGTTTTTTGATTCCATTTATTATTTTAAAAAAGCAATTTCTGATTCCATTATTATTTAAAAAAACAATTAAAACGCATAAAATGTAAGCTGATAAAAAACATTGCCTCCATCTGGGTTAGAACTTGCAACCTTGCGGCCTCAGAGCAAATTCTTGAACCCCTAACACCACTGAGCTATGCCTTTGGTGTATGTTCAGGGGGTTCAATGATATATATATACGCATATATTTAAAATTTAATCGTGTATATATAGTGTAATTTTTCGACGATGGGGGTTCGGATGAACCCCCTTGGTTGAAGGTACATCCGCCCCTACTTATAAAGATATGGATGTTTTTATGAAGTTAGTGTAAATGATCATGAGAAGCTTTTGATGCAAAGAATTAATGTTATTGTGAAAGGTTTTCTCAATTATTATTTTGATCATGATTGTGAAAGGTATTTCTCAAATATTAATTCACCTTAGTGAAAGGTTTTCTCATCTATGTTGAATTATCTTTAAGGATTTATTTTGTGTTTTGATCTTGAATGATGTGCCTAGGTGTTGATCATTTCATTTTCCATGTTATATTAGTATTTGACTTTTATCTATTCCGTTGGGACTTAGACTTAGAAACTCATAAATATAGGGTCCGATGATCCAACCTAGAAATCACATGGACAAACATCTTTTGGGGGTTTTCACGACCCAAAACTGGACGTGATGACACTCGTCTTATCTCACCAAGACAAGTCAGCCTAAAACTCAACTATTACGATAAAATGTGGAAAATTTACTAGCAACTTACATTATATTCCAAAACATGGTTGTCACGTGTACAAGTCTCTAATGTATTACAATTGAATCAAAAGAAAATATAAGTCTCATATGATATTGCTTCTAGAGTAGAGCAAAATCATAAACGGGAGTAAGAAGGTATGCTGAGATGACCAACATCTACCTCACAAATCTCCAGGAAGCCTCAGAAAAGAAGAGAATATATCATAAAGGTCCGGGCTAGTAACCTACAAAAAATTGTAGAATCAAGGGGTGAGTACCAAACCACACGGTACTCAGCATGTAAACCTCTAAACACAAGCTAAGTAGGTGAAATACCGGTACTCATACCACCCCCAACCGAACCTCCACGCTACAACCTGCATAAAAATCAGTCCAATCTAACAGCTCACAATTTACATAGCACGTAACTCAACAAAAACACTTAGACAAATTTCATATCCTCCACAACAACAGTTTAACAAATTTCAGATCCTCAACAACAACACTTTAACAAATTATATATCCTCAACAACAATACCTCAACAAATTACATATCCTCAACAACAACACTTCAACAAATTACATATCTTCAATAACAAGCTCAGTATTCAACAATCACAAGTTCCGCAAAGAGGAAATCAAAAGATCAGCAAAACACAATATCAAGTTCACTAACGATAAGTATGTATAATGCAATGGAATGCAATGTCAAGTATAATGATGCATGTCTGACCTAGTGATACACACCCGCTATCTCTCAGTCCGGGACCCATGGGGGACATATCTGTCCATGTATCTGTTGCGGCGCATGACACGACCCTCGATAATAGTAACCATCGCGGCGCGCGATATGTCCTTTGAAATACAGTATACATCGCGGCGCGCCATACGTCCCTCGAAATGGTACATCCTATTTAAGTTCTCATTCTTTCTTAATGCACATAACACTTGTCACAATCATGTCTCAAAATAATGCAAATGACATGTTCACACGAATAAAGAGGATATGACCATTTTCATAACATTGCACAATTCACAACAACATCAACAATGATTCAACAAGCCTTTCAAACCATTCTCCATTATCAACACATCACACACAAGCAATTATTCACATTGCCTTTTATTACCCTTAGTTTTCATCATTAGAATTAATCAATGTGGACAAGTCAACTCATCACCAAGTCCCATTACTCCACAAATATACCTCAAGGAAATACACCCATTTCATACACTTAGCAAGAGTTTAGAAATCCACTTGCCTTTGACAATCGAATAATCACTCAGGGATTTGAGCCTTCCCTTTCTGTTGAACTTCCGAATCGATGCGATCTATTCAAGTATAACAATAAGGTTTCAGAACTAACAACACTTACATGACTATAGGTTTAGTGTAGACCCCAAAACTCACCCAATTCTATAATCTAGTTCTTAAGTCTTGATTCCAACCAATAGGTCAAATCTCATATTTACTAAATTTCTAGTCTAAGGTTAAGTCATAATTTCTCCAAACACTACAACTTTAAGAGTTCTCATATAATATAATATACCCAATATTCAATTTCACATCTTAATATATTAAAACTTGAATCATAATGTGATAACTAGGTAATTAACTAATGTCAAAATATTAGTGATGTGCCTCAAAACAATTTGCAGATTAACAACATCAATTCACTAAACTATTAGCTCCATAATCACATCCAATGATCAGGCCATCATTGTCCAATGATTAGGTCATCACTGGACAATGATTAGGCATTAGATTTCAACGTACTTACCCCAACTTCAATGCATATGCCACTGATTTTCTTTCCAATTTTCTATTCAATTTTCTTACATTCTTTCACAAAAAACATTGCAGGAATAATAAAAAAAAAATACTTCATAAGCCAACAAAAGTTTCCAACAATCAATAGCACTATATAATATATAATATAATAATATGCCCCTTTGTTTCAATTTCATAAAGTACAAAGGTTGAAGAGGCAATTTAGTCGCCGAATTATAACGTCCTTCGGTGAGGTTTTTCCTCCTTTATTCATCCGCCTATTGTCTCTCTCTATTTTCTAAATTAATTATGTATTAAAATTGATAACCCTATTTACTTATTTTAATATGGGTTATATAGTATAGGATATTAATTATGTATTTGGCCCATTAATAATCAACTAAATAAATAAATTATTTAATATATACCCATCAATTAAACAATCGTAGCTATTGAATAATTTAAATTTTCAAATCAATGTCATCGACTAATAGAAAAAAATAAAATTGGGACAACTACAAAGAGGGTTAAAACGCTAATTTTCTGAATGTTTTCAAAAATAAATTTCGGGTCATTACATTATCCACCACTAAAAACTATGTTCGTCCCCGAACATAAGAAGAAAGAATGGAACCAACATTACTAGAAGCTTGAGGTATAATTTCTAGAGTTAGTATTTATCTCTCCAAGTTAGTTCATCCTTAAGACCATTCCATCAAGATCAACTACTAAGAACTGAACTTTTGAATCAAACTTTGTAAGATCTATAGATCTAGAGTGGTTATCAAGCCACAAACTAATCAATGAACTCAACCAAAAGTGAAACCCATTATACCATGACACAATTATCATAACGAGTCTTTTCTCACATAACCAAGATAACATTCTCAATCGATACCCGCTATAACCAGAAGTGAACTTTAACAAACCACCATACCCATAATGCACAAACCATCACATCTCTTATCAAGATTTCCTTTTCACAACACAATCCTTTCACGAATTTAAGTTATAACAATTCGTTCCTTAGACAATGGGTACCCATCAAGGGAGAATCAAATTTATCTAACCCAAAAAAAAAAGATCAAATAAACATCCAACAAGTGATACACTTCAAAATATGGAACATCTAACTACACTCTTAGACAATTGTAACTCCTCATAGTAGCTCTTATATAAGTTCTTATAAGTAAGATTGTGCCTGTAGATACATTGAAATACTTTAACTATACCAACAAGACCAATCATAACTGAAATGACCAAGTCTGCCCAAGGATCCTACCCTATCAAGAGGATATAAAAGGATCGGTACATCCGATCCACCACTAGAAACTCTCCTATAGATGTAGAAACACACACGAGCATATGCAACGAATCACACTTCAAATCATTTCTGAAACGAAGTAGCTGGTCAGACAAAAAGGTGTAAAACCAAGGTTGGATAAAATTAGATACTTATTCCATAGTGAACATATCAAATAATTATATTTATATGACTCCATATCTCAATTTTTATCCACCCACAATCAACCAACCTGATCTCATTACACACATACTCAATATATCAAACCTCACATACTTCTCACAGTACTCCATTTAAGTCAACACTCTTAGTATCAAAAAACATCATAACCACACCATCCATTTACCTTACTCTCAAACCATCACTAGTATCAAAATCTTCTTATAAAAAATACATTATAGCCTCCAAAACAATTTGAACTATGACTCTCTCTTTCCACTTAAGCATCACATGATCAATAAGATTCTCATCCAAGGATGTTACATTAATTTCAAATCTGATAGTACTTTTTCATCGAGATGAAGCTATTGAATCATGACTAATATGAAATCCATGTAACCTTTTAGATATCAAATTTCAACTACTATTTCAAACCATCACATAACTCATTCTGAAATTCATAGAAATCCCTGGTCACTCAATAATTTTGTATATTATAAGAACATAACCCCTATTTACCAAGTGTATATGTAACAGATTACATCAGTCTATGTAATCCTATTTAAAAGAGTAGTTTCAATCCCCTCAAATCTTCATTAATCATGTAAAACTATAGGTCCTCACCGTTGAACACCAATAAGTTATCCGTCATAATTTGAACAATTTAACTCCACATAACCACATAAAATCTTTCACACGTATTTACTTGTCACCTAACCAATACTCAATTTTTATCAAAAGTCGTTGATAACCCCTTGTAAGACTGTACCTAACCACTTCATATCTCATAGTAATATCTTAATTAAAAGGTTAAAATCCATATAACCTTAAATTCTTACCAAGGATCTATACGAGAGGTCTTACTCTTTAACCTTTCTTAAATTATTCCCATGATGCAAATATTAAATACCTTAAACCCCTTAATATATTAAAAAAAAATTCTTTCGCTGACTTGCTTACCAATCTCATCATTTTACCAACAACTCATTATATTTTTACATTACCCTCTAAGCCAAAACATTACATGAAAACCCCCTTAGGCATAAAAATCAAAAGTAACCAAATTTACTACTCAAATTATTTTTAAGTCCTTCCAAATATTTCATACTCAATGTTATCGATCATTTCTTACCTTACCAATTCATACCTTGACAAAATTACACACTACTACAAACCTAAACTCACAATGAAAAACTTAAATTTTGATCTAACTATGTAACCCAATTCCTTTATCTATCAACATTGGCTTATACCGTGAAGATTTTTATCAATTCACGTATCTTAGTTTATCATTGATTGTCCCTCCATTAAATTTATCATATCATTCATTAAAAATTCAACCATACTCATTTTCAAACTTAAAACCACAATGAACTAATCATTATACACGATTTGAACGTTAGTATACTCTTTTCTCAAGTTTTATCTAATAGTTTTTTTTTAACCAATCTATTGATCTTGTGACATTATATATCATCATAATCAAGGAGAAACAGGTAAAATCACATTTCTCTGAACCCAATTCGCCAAAATCCTGTGAAGATACATCCTTAACCCTTGCAATCAAAGTAAATATCTTAATTCTCCCCTCGCTCTGAAAGTTAAATTACAGACCACTAGTTCTTTTCATTATGGCTCTAGCTCTTTTCAATTTTATTCGAGTGACATCCCAAATCCTCCTAAAATTTACCATACAACCATGCCACTCACAAAATAGTAGTGAACGATAATTTAAACATTCTAAAGGCACCATTACAATACAAAAGTCTTTTAACCGACAAAACTTATCACATAGTTGCATCCTAATCACAATCCACCACGAACTCTTATTATTACTATGCGCAGTCAGCCCTTCTCATCAACAAAAAGTCAACCTTGTCATCGACATGACATCTCAAACCCAACTATACCAATCAAATTCAACAAACTAACTTAACTTCATACACATTTTCTTACTAAAATTTTAAATTGCCTTCTCCCAAATATACTCGTTGGGCTTTCTTTACATATAAGTTTATCATCCTAGTGTCGGTCCACTTCCATGGAGCCTATGGTGAAATCAACACTCATTTAAAATCAACAAAATAATTTCACACCTGAACACATCAATATCATATCAAAGATCCACCACTAAAAGCTTCCTTATAAAGAATGCTTAACATATCCATCTGTATGAACAAGCTAGTTGGTTTCTCAAATATGAATTCAACACCAAATCTTATCATATGAGCATGTAATACAATAGATAACTCCTTAAGTAGTTAGTATTTGCACTTAACATCAACGTATTCATTTTAATTTACAACTAGTACCACATTGTGAAGTCTGTTAAATCCACCACTAGAACACATCATACCTATCGAGAAGATTATACCCAAATAGCCCACACATTTCTACCCATTAATTAACTATATATAAACGCTACCAAATTGGTTCGGGTTCTAATCTAAGCGATACATATTTCTTCATCGATAACAAGGGTAACACATTCTAAACAAATAAGAAATAGTACCCTTTTGATATGTACTCAATTTATGAAAGGTTTTAGCCTTGATTGACGCAACATCATTCACTAAGAAACCCATATATATTATGACAACTTTTCTTACTGTGTTTTCTCAAGTTGCATTGTTCATTATCTTGCCATGAATTTAATTCGTCCACTTTCAATTATCGAACCACACATGTACTATTTCTTTCACTAAGGTAACTAACCTTACAAAACCCTTTCAAATTGTTGAACATTTTAAATCCAACCATACATATTTTCCATAAATAAATTACTTCCACCTTAATACCATATCTAACATTCAAATCATACACGACATCAACTACTCACATGAGGAACAAAGCACGAGTAATCACTATAACTCAGAGTGAATGAAGTGAAACGATAAGAACCAAATTGGACTAAGGAATCACGATAGAGATTCAAAAAGTGAATATTTTTCCTAAAAGTCACTGTAGCCTCTCGAAGATAAGTACAGACGTCTCCGTACCGATATTCGAGACTCCATTTAGACTCGACTTTTACACACGTGAGACCTATAAACTTGTGGCTCTGATATTATTTTGTCACGATCCAAAAATGGACGTGATGACACTCGTCTTATCCCACCAAGACAAGTCAGCATGAAATTCAACTATTACGATAAAATGCGGAAAATTTACTATCAACTTATATTATACCCCAAAACCTGGTTGTCACGTGTACAAGCCTCTAAAGTATTACAATTGAATCAAAAGAAAATATAAGTCTCATATGATATTGCGTCTAGAGTAGAACAAAATCATAAACGAGAGTAAGAAGGTATGCTGAGATGACCAACAACTACCTCACAAATCTCCAGGAAGCCTCGGAAAAGAAGAAAATATATCATAAAGTCCGGGCTAGTAACCTACAAAAAAATTGTAGAAGCAAGGGGTGAGTACCAAACCACACGGTACTCAGCAAGTAAACCTCTAAACACAAGCTAAAGGGATGAAATACGGGTACTCCTACCACCCCCAACCGAACCTCCACAACTACAACCTGCATAAAAATCAGCCCAACCTAACAGCTCACAGTTTACATAGCACGTAACTCAACAAAAACACTTAGACAAATCACATATCCTCCACAACAACAGTTTAACAAATTTCAGATCCTCAACAACAACACTTTAACAAATTATATATCCTCAACAACAACACTTCAACAAATTACATATCCTCAACAACAACACTTCAACAAATTACATATCTTCAATAACAAGCTCAGTATTCAACAATCACAAGTTCCGCAGAAAGGCAATCACAAGTTCAGCAAAACACAATATCAAGTTTGCTAACGATAAGTATGTATAATGCAATGGAATGCAATGTCAAGTATAATGATGCATGTCTGACCTAGTGATACACACCCGCTGTCTCTTAGTCTAGGACCCATGGGGGACATATCTGTCCATGCATCTGTCACGGCGCACGACACGACCCTCGATAATAGTAATCATCGCGGCGCGCGATACATCCCTCGAAATATAGTATCCATCGCGGCGCGCCATACGTCCCTCGAAATGGTACATCCTATTTAAGTTCTCATTCTTTCTCAATGCACATAACATTTGTCACAATCATGTCTCAAAATAATGAAATGACATGTTCACACAAATAAAGAGGATATGACCATTTTCATAACATTGCACAATTCACAACAACATCAACAATGATTCAACAAGCCTTTCAAACCATTCTCCATTATCAACACATCACACACAAGCAATTATTCACATTGCCTTTTATTATCCTTTATTTTCATCATTAAAATTAATCAATGTGGACAAGTCAACTCATCACCAAGTCCCATTACTCCCACACATATACCACAAGGAAATACACGCATTTCATACACTTAGCAAGAGTTTAGAAATCCACTTGCCTTTGCCAATCGAATAATCACTATGGGATTTGAGTCTTCCCTTTCCGTTGAGCTTTCGAATCGATGCGATCTATTCAAGTATAACAATAAGGTTTCAGAACTAACAACACCTACATGTCTATAGGTTTAGTGTAGACCCCAAAACTCACCCAATTCTATAATTTAGTTCTTAAGTATTGATTCCAACCAATAGGTCAAATTTTATATTTTCTAAATTTCTAGTCTAAGGTTAAGTCATGATTTCTCCAAACACTACAACTGTAAGAGTTCTCATATAATATAATATACCCAATATTCAATTTCACATCATAATATATCAAAACTTGAATCATAATGTGATAACTAGGTAATTAACTAATGTCAAATATTAGTGATGTGCCTCAAAACAATTTGCAGATTAACAACATCAATTCACTAAACTATTAGCTCCACAATCACATCCAATGATCAGGCCATCATTGTCCAATGATTAGGTCATCACTGGACAATGATTAGGCATAAGATTTCAACGTACTTACCCCAACTTCAATCCATATGCCACTAATTTTCTTTCCAATTTTCCTATTCAATTTTCTTACATTCTTTCACAAACAACATTGCAGGAATAATTAAAAAAATATATACTTCATAAGCCAACAAAAGTTTCCAACAATCAATATCACTATATAATATATAATATCATAATATGCCCCTTTTTTTCAATTTCATAAAGTACAAAGGTTGAAGGCTACCAGAGGCAATTTAGTCGCCGAATTATAACGTCCTTCGGTGCGGTTTTTCCTCTTGTATTCATCCGCCTATTGTCTCTCTCTATTTTCTAATTTAATTATGTATTAAATTGATAACCCTAATTACTTATTTTAATATGGGTTATATAGTATAAGATATTAATTATGTACTTGGCCCATTAACAATCAACTAATTAAATAAATTATTTAATATATACTCATCAATTAAACAATCGTACCTATTGAATAATTTTAAATTTTCAAATAAATTTCATCTACTAATAAAAAAAAAATTGGGACAACTATAAAGAGGGGTAAAACGCTAATTTTTTGAATGTTTCCAAAAATAAATTATGTGTCATTACAGGGGTGCTTCAACTGGATTAGTGAGTCTTCATATTACGAGGATCAAAATATTTCATAGACTTATGTCATTTCTAGTTTTCGGACTTTATATGTGATGTATGAGTTATGTCCTAATCACTTTCATATGATGTATTAGATGACTTTGATACTTATGTTATACATTAGCTTTGACAACACTTTTGATGTATAAAATGTTTTCTCTAAAGTATTTATTTCTATTATTCTATATGTTATTCTAAGGTTATCCCTTGGTTCGTGACATAATAAAGAAATAAGTATAGAAACAAATAAACCATGTCCCCATATAACGAATACTAAGCAATTGTTTAATTGTGAATAACTACTCAACACTTGAGATTGAGAAAGATCACGTGGATCTACATCACAAGAAAAGTATAACGCACAATAAGTATGTGATAAATCTAGGGATAGTAATGGGTATCTAGAAATAAAACTAAATATATAAATTTAACTCTATCAAACGTTGTGAGTGGGATTAGAATGAATCTTTCAATGATAGCTAAAAATCAAGTGAGGAACAATGTAGTGAACGATCATAAATAAACATTTCTCAAATAGAATTATAAATTCGAGACAATGCTTAACAGAATGATAACTGAAAGGATGCATCAGTGAAAATAATGTTATTTGACATCGTATCTATGAATACATCCACCACATCCATGAACATATATATTTGGACTTCAAAAGTATATATGAACTATAATTTGTTACCGTGAATATTTGTATATGCGACATACACAATGTGTGTTCATGAGGACGAAGAATAAAATAATTATTGAAGCACTAGAAAATTATGATCTATAACTTACAAAAAATTATTTTAACCTATATCAATTATTGACATTAAATATATATTAAGGTGTTTGGTAGGAAGAAAATATTTATACATAAGTACAAAAGAATATGAAAAGTTTATAACTTGATGAAAGTTGACATGCAATGGGACTTCTCATTTAGTCTTCTTCTTTATTTATATAACCTAAAAAGGTAAATAAGTTAAGGTTATAGATGACTTTATAAAATCTCACCCTGTAATATATCTAACCTTAAAAAGTAAATAAGTTAAGGTTATGGAAAATTTTATAAACTAATTAGATAAGAATAAGAATGATTTCGTAAACTTTTATCCTTTCATTTATGTAATCTAAAAAGGAAAATCAAACAATTATATAGATGATTTTAATATCTCTAGTCCTTTATTTTATCTAGCCATAAAAATTTTATCAGATAAAGATATGAATGAAGCAATGAACTCTTTTTCTTTCATTTATCCAATCTAAAAAGGCAAGCTAAATAAGGAAATGCATTATTTCATAAAATCTTTTCCATTTATTTATCTAACATAAAAAGTAAAATCAGCTAAGAATAAGGTTATTTCCTTTGTGGTAATCCTTTATAATATATTATATATATTATTTCCCCTTTTTGCCTCTGATTTACTTATAATTAGTATTCTTATTATGTAAATGCAGTGTAGATAAAACACTAGCTGTCAATTGTTAAATATGTTACTATTTATGGTCTTGTGAACTAACATTCTGGACTAGCATCCCAAAATTTATAAAAGCCAAAGAAATA
The DNA here is from genome assembly GCA_016801875.1 of Solanum sitiens. NCBI lineage: Eukaryota > Viridiplantae > Streptophyta > Magnoliopsida > Solanales > Solanaceae > Solanum > Solanum sitiens. The sequence goes on along the minus strand of JABWTJ010000187.1, from coordinate 1,465,199 downwards.
CACAAAGAAGTTCCACTCTAACTTTCCTTCTTTATTTGATTAGTGAAATATTTTCTTGGTTAATACAAATATGAGTTCCAATAACAATAAAATTGTTGGGAAGCTATAGAATAACTCATCAAAGAATAATTCTATTAGTGAGAGAAATGATGACTACATTGTTTGTACAAGAAGGTCTGACAATCAGGATGAAAAAAGTAGTATTGGAAAGATTCCATGGATTTCTCAGAAACCCATTTCAGGACATTTGAAAAACAAGAATAGTACTTGTGGTCATCAAACTATTAAAAGATTGGATTTGCTTAACAATGTTGGATCATCTAATGCAATGGATTTTTCTGATGATGAAAGCGATCATGATGGGTTTTTCAGTGAAGATGAATTAGATGAGCACCCCGATATAACAGGGATGAATTATGAGGAGCGAAAGAAATGTTTTTGGTTCAAAAAATTCTTCGAATGTTTTGAAAAATTAACTATTAATATGATTAATGATCCTAAGAGACAATGGCATTGCCCTGCCTGCAAAAATGGTCCTGGTGCAATTAGGTGGTTCACCGGATATCAGTCAATATTGTCCCATACAAAAACAAAAGGTGGATCGAGGTATAAAGTACACAGAGAGCTTGCTCACCTTTTAGAGGAGGAGCTACGTATGAAGAGTTGCATATGAGAGGAATACATCTCTTTGAGTTTAAACAAGTTTCATGATATTTTAGTTCTTCTTCATGAATAATCTATCAATATATTTTTTAACCTAAAATTTACTATTTCTCTATGGTAATTCCCTTGGGCCCTCAAAATATAGAAAATTCATGTCTTTGAACCTTAGTTTACTAAATTCCATACTCTTTAGTTATGACATTCGTCATGACCAATTGAACATTCAACTTTATAAAGCACCAAGAAGACATAGGAATGAAGCCTCACCATCCATTAAGATATAGACCTTTAGTAGAAATCTTTATGTCCCAAACCTATATGTCAACATGGGTAATAAAGGATGAATTCACGGTGTTGGCAGAACAAGTTAGTCCTTTTTCATCATATTAGTGGATTCATGTCATCTAGTTGTGTGCACTTGGCAAGGTACAAAGCGCTCTTTCAATTGGGGTACAAGTTTGACTTCATTTAGCTTTGAGAAAGTATGATGGTATTAGTATTTTACCATAATTGAGTCTCATAATTTTTCATTGATATTGTATTCAATTGTTTTCATTATGTATTTATAAAATGAATGTCTATTTGAATGGTTGGCACATCATTTCATGTATTGATTCTCCATTTTTAACCATTTAAGATTTATAATATCTGGTTTACTCGAACTGGGGCACATATCTAACACTCGATAATTTTCAAAGTAATGACCATATACCTTCACGTGCTATATTATTTTATAATGTAGTTTCTAAAGATAAAAAAAAAGCTTGCGATTAGTACAATTTCCAATTAGGTCACAAGCGTGTTGGTATGTCCTTATCTTTTGAGAGAAACCCCTTATTTCATTTATTTAGTCTTCTTGGTTTCAAACAATTACAGTTTGTCATAGACCTATCCCTACAACTCATTTTCATACAGGCTTTCGGATATATTTTGAGGCTTATGTTTTTTGGTTATTTTTTTTAGTTATCTATTTGGTATTTTGAATTTAATATGTCTTCTATATTCAGCTTCTGCATCAATTACTTTTAGTCGTTATTTATACAAACCTTAATTTATGTTAGATAGTGGGTTTGCTTATGTTCACTTGTGGTGCCCATTTATAATGATTAATTATGCCTTAAGAAGAAATTATTATGTCCTTTAAGGGTGAAACATTGTCGCAACCTTAGTTGCTTAAGTTAACCCACCTTTAGTCGCTTCAGAGGACTTGGTAAAAGACAAGGGTTGGTTTCTTAAGCGACCACGGCCCCTCCAATGTTGTTCTCTTAAGTAGCCCCCTTGGTCTCTTAGCCAACATCACATAATTAGGCTTTAAGGACAAACTATTATGTCCTTTATGGGTTGAACATTATTGCTTTGTTAATGGTTAGCTATGATTTTCTACAACGCACCAAAAAGGCCGCTAAACTTATTTTTATATCGACCGAGTTTGTATCCATTTATAAGGAAAAAGTTATGAAAAGTCATTTCTTGTAAGGGGCTTTTGGGTCTTTTCCCTATTTAATTTAAATCAAAACAATATAATTTTACATTCTATACTAATCCCTATATAATGTTTTATGCACCAAATTACCCACTTTGATTCTCGTAAATTCCCCAAACTTTACCAAATCCATCCTCCCACAATTCCCTGAACCTAAGGAAGAAGAAAAAGTGCTAGGATTCCATTCAAGTCTTCAATTCTCCATTGTTCTTGGGTATAATGGAACAAGTTACATGGTTGTTCACCCATGGATTCCTTTCCTCCATTGGGTCCCTAGGTTTTACGATCCCTTATTTCAATTTCAATTAATTCAAGTTAGGATTTTCAATTCAATCTTTTTCGGTTTCATTCAAGTTTGATTGGTCATTGTTAATTAATTCTTCTAATGCATGATACAATAAATACATGATATTTAGTAGAATTTATGTTGACCCATGCCTATTCAACTATTAACCTATGATAAACTCATGAACTTTTGAATTATGAACTTATAAAGATATGCATGTTTTTATGAAGTTATTGTAAATGATCATGAGAAGCTTTTGATGCAATGAATTAATGTTATTGTGAAAGGTTTTCTCAATTATTATTTTGATCATGATTGTGAAAGGTATTTCTCAAATATTAATTCACATTAGTGAAAGGTTTTCTCATCTATGTTGAATTAGTTTTAAGGATTCATTTTGTGTTTTGATCTTGAATAATGTGCCTAGGTGTTGATCATTTTATTTTCCATGTTATATTAGTATTTGACTTTTATCTATTCCGTTGGGACTTAGACTTAGAAACTCATAAATATAGGGTCCGATGATCCAACCTAGAAAACTCATGGACAAACATCTTTTGTGGGTACTTCAAGTGGATTAGTGAGTCTTCATATTATGAGGACCAAAATATTTCATAGACTTATGTCATTTCTAGTTTTCGAACTTTATATGTGATGTATGAGTTATGTCCTAATAACTTTCATATGATGTATTAGATGACTTTGAGACTTATGTTATACATTAGCTTTGACAACTCTTTTGATGTATAAAATGTTTTCTCTAAAGTATTTATTTCTATTATTCTATATGTTATTTTAAGGTTATCCCTTGGTTCGTGACATAATAAATAAATAAGTATAGAAACAAATAAACCATGTCCCCATATAATGAATACTAAGCAATTGTTTAATTGTGAATAACTACTCAACACTTTGAGATTGATAAAGATCACGTGGATCTACATCACAAGAAAAATATAACGCACAATAAGTATGTGATAAATCTAGGGATAGTAATGGGTATCTAGAAATAAAACTAAATATATAAATCTAAATCTATGATACGTTGTGAGTGGGATTAAAATGAATCTTTCAATTATAGCTAAAAATCAAATGAGGAACAATGTAGTGAACGATCATAAATAAACATTTCTCAAATAGAATTATAAATTCGAGACAATGCATAACAGAATGATAATTGAATGGATGCATAAGTGAAAATAATGTTATTTGACATCGTATCTATGAATACATCCACCACATCCATGAACATATATTGAATTTCAAAAGTATATATGAACTATAATTTGTTACTGTGAATATTTTTATATGCGACATACACAATGTGTGTTGATGAGGATGAAGAATAAAATAATTATTGAAGCACTAGAAAATTATGATCTATAACTTACAAAAATTTATTTTAACCTCTATCAATTATTGACATTAAATATATATTAAGGTGTTTGGTAGGAAGAAAATATTCATACATAAGTACAAAAGAATATGAAAAGTTTATCAACTGATGAAAGTTGACATGCAATGGGACTTCTCATTTAGTCTTCTTCTTTAATTTATATAACCTAAAAAGCTAAATAAGTTAAGGTTATAGATTAGTTTATAAAATCTCACCCTTTAATATATCTAACCTTAAAAAGTAAATAAGTTAAGGTTATGGAAAATTTTATAAACTAATTAGATAAGAATAAGAATGATTTCGTAAACTTTTATCCTTTCATTTATGTAATCTAAAAAGGAAAATCAAACAATTATATAGATGATTTTAATATCTCTAGTCCTTTATTTTATCTAACCATAAAAATTTTATTAGATAAAGATATGAATGAAGCAATGAACTCTTTTTCTTTCATTTATCCAATCTAAAAAGGCAAGCTAAATAAGGAAATGCATTATTTCATAAAATCTTTTCCATTTATTTATCTAACATAAAAAGTAAAATCAGCTAAGAATAAGGTTATTTCCTTTGTGGTAATCCTTTATAATATATTATATATATTATTTTGCCTTTTTGCCTCTGATTTACTTATAATTAGTATTCTTATTATGTAAATGCAGTGTAGATAAAACACTAGCTTTCAATTGTTAAATATGTTACTATTTATGGTCTTGTGAACTAACATTCTGGACTAGCATCCCAAAATTTATAAAAGCCAAAGAAATACACAAAGAAGTTCCACTCTAACTTTCCTTCTTTATTTGATTAGTGAAATATTTTCTTGGTTAATACAAATATGAGTTCCAACAACAATAAAATTGTTGGGAAGCTTTGGAATAACTCATCAAAGAATAATTCTATTAGTGAGAGAAATGATGACTACGTTGTTTGTACAAGAAGGTCTGACAATCAGGATGAAAAAAAGTAGTATTGGAAAGATTCCATGGATTTCTGAGAAACCCATTTCAGGACATTTGAAAAACAAGAATAGTACTTGTGGTCATCAAACTATTAAAAGATTGGATTTGCTTAACAATATTGGATCATCTAATGAAATGGATTTTTCTGATGATGAAAGCGATCATGATGGGTTTTTCAGTGATGATGAATTAGATGAGCACCCCGATATAACAGGGATGAATTATGAGGAGCGAAAGAAATGTTTTTGGTTCAAAAAATTCTTCGAATGTTTTGAAAAATTAACTATTAATATGATTAATGATCCTAAGAGACAATGGCATTGCCCTGCCTGCAAAGATGGTCCTGGTGCAATTAGGTGGTTCACCGGATATCAGTCAATATTGTCCCATACAAAAACAAAAGGTGGATCGAGGTATAAAGTACACAGAGAGCTTGCTCACCTTTTAGAGGAGGAGCTACGTATGAAGAGTTGCATATGAGAGGAATACATCTCTTTGAGTTTGAACAAGTTTCATGATATTTTATTTCTTCTTCATGAATAATCTATCAATATATTTTTTAACCTAAAATTTACTATTTCTCTATGGTAATTCCCATGGGCCCTCAAAATATAGAAAATTCATGTCCTTGAACCGTAGTTTGCTAAATTTCATACTCTTTAATTATGGCATTCATCATGATCAATTGAACATTCAACTTTATAAAGCACCAAGAAGATATAGGAATGAAGGCTCATCATTCATTAAGATATAGACCTTTAGTAGTAATCATTATGTCCCAAACCTATATGTCAACATGGGTAATAAAGGATGAATCCACGGTGTTGGCAGAACAAGTTAGTCCTTTTTCATCATATTAATGGATTCATTTCAGCTAGTTGTGTGCACTTGGCAAGGTACAAAACGCTCTTTACATTGGGGTACAAGTTTGACTCCATTTAGCTTTGAGAAAGTATGATGGTATTAGTATTTTACCATAATTGAGTCTCATAATTTTTCATTGATATTGTATTCAATTGTTTTCATTATGTATTATAAAATGAATGTCTATTTGAATGGTTGGCACATCATTTCATGTATTGATTCTCCTTTTTTAACCATTTAAGCTTTATAATATCTGGTTTACTCGAACTGGGGCACATATCTAACACTCGCTAATTTTCAAAGTAATGACCATATACCTTCACATGCTATATTATTTTATAATGTAGTTTCTAAAGCTCAAAAAAAAGCTCGCGATTAGTACAATTTCCAATTAGGTCACAAGCGTGTTGGTATGTCCTTATCTTTTGAGAGAAACCCCTTATTTCATTTATTTAGTCTTCTTGGTTTCAAACAATTACAGTTTGTCATAGACCTATCCCTACAACTCATTTTCATACAGGCTTTCGGATATATTTTGAGGCTTATCTATTTTGGTTATTTTTTTTAGTTATCTATTTGGTATTTTGAATTTAATATGCCTTCTATATTCAGCTTCTGCATCAATTACTTTTAGTCGTTATTTATACAAACCTTAGTTTCATGTTAGATAGTGGATTTGCTTATGTTCACTTGTGGTGCCCATTTATAATGATTAATTATGCTTTAAGAAGAGATAATTATGTCCTTTAAGGGTGAAACATTGTCGCAGCCTTAGTTGCTTAAGTTAACCCTAATTTGTTTAAGCGGACCTTTAGTCGCTTCAGAGGACTTGGTAAAAGACAAGGGTTGGTTGCTTAAGCGACCACGGCCCCTCCAATGTTGTTCTCTTAAGTAGCACCCTTGGTCTCTTAGACAACATCACATAATTAGGCTTTAAGGACAAACTATTATGTCCTTTAAGGGTGGAACACTATCGCTTTGTTAATGGTTAGCTATGATTTTCTGTAACGCCCCAAAAAGGCCGCTAAACTTATTTTTATATCGACCGAGATGAAAAGTCATTTCTTGTAAGGGGAATTTGGGTCTTTTCCCTATTTAATTTAAATCAAAACAATATAATTTTACATTCTATACTAATCCCTATATAATGTTTTATGTACCAAATTACCCACTTTGATTCTCGTAAATTCCCCAAATTTTACAAAATCCATCCTCCCACAATTCCCTCAACCTAAGGAAGAGGAAAAAGTGCTAGGATTCCATTCAAGTCTTCAATTCTCCATTGTTCTTGGGTATAATGGAACAAGTTACATGGTTATTCACCCATATGGATTCCTTTCCTCCATTGGGTCCCTAGGTTTTACAATCCCTTCTTTCAATTTCAATTGTTCAGGTTAGGATTTTCAATTCAATCTTTATCAGTTTCATTCAAGTTTGATTGGTCATTGTTAATTAATTCTTCTAATGCATGATTCAATGTTAATACATGCTATTTAGTAGAATTTATGTTGACCCATGCCTATTCAACTATTAACCTATGATAAACTCATGAACTTTCGAATTATGAACTTATAAAGATATGCATGTTTTTATGAAGTTATTGTAAATGATCATGAGAAGCTTTTGATGCAAAGAAATAATGTTATTGTGAAAGGTTTTCTCAATTATTATTTTGATCATGATTGTGAAAGGTATTTCTCAAATATTAATTCACATTAGTGAAAGGTTTTTTCATCTATGTTGAATTATTTTTAAGGATTCATTTTGTGTTTTGATCTTGAATGATGTGCCTAGTGTTGATCATTTTATTTTCCATATTATATTAGTGTTTGACTTTTATCTATTCCGTTGGGACTTAGACTTAGAAACTCATAAATATAGGGTCCGATGATCCAACCTACAAAACTCATGGACAAACATCTTTTGTGGGTGCTTCAAGTGGATTAGTTAGTCTTCATATTACGAGGACCAAAATATTTTATAGACATATGTCATTTCTAGTTTTCGGACTTTATATGTGATGTAAGAGTTATGTCCTAATCACTTTCATATGATGTATTATATGACTTTGAGACTTACGTTATACATTAGCTTTGACAACACTTTTGATGTATAAAATGTTTTCTCAAAAGTATTTATTTCTATTATTCTATATTTTATTTTAAGGTTATCCCTTGGTTTGTGACATAATAAATAAATAAGTATAGAGACAAATAAACCATGTCCCCATATAATGAATACTAAACAATTGTTTAATTGTGAATAACTACTCAACACTTGAGATTGAGAAAGATCGCGTGGATCTACATCACAAGAAAAATATAACGCACAATAAGTATGTAATAAATCTAGGGATAGTAATGGGTATCTAGAAATAAAACTAAATATATAAATTTAAATCTATCATATGTTGTGAGTGGGATTAGATGAATCTTTCAATGATAGCTAAAAATCAAATGAGGAACAATATAGTGAACGATCATAAATAAACATTTCTCAAATAGAATTATAAATTCGAGACAATTCTTAACAGAATGATAATTGAAAGGATGCATAAGTGAAAATAATGTTATTTGACATCGTATCTATGAATACATACACCACATCCATGAACATATATATTTGAACTTCAAAAGTATATATGAACTATAATTTGTTACTGTGAATATTTTTATATGCGACATACACAATGTGTGTTCATGAGGATGAAGAATAAAATAATTATTGAAGCACCAGAAAATTATGATCTATAACTTACAAAAATTTATTTTAAACTATATCAATTATTGACATTAAATATATATTAAGGTGTTTGGTAGGAAGAAAATATTCATACGTAACTACAAAAGAATATGAAAAGTTTATCAACTGATGAAAGTTGACATGCAATGGAACTTCTCATTTAGTCTTCTTCTTTAATTTATATAACCTAAAAAGGTAAATAAGTTAAGGTTATAGATGACTTTATAAAATCTCACCCTTTAATATATCTAACCTTAAAAAGTAAATAAGTTAAGGTTATGGAAAATTTCATAAACTAATTAGATAAGGATATGAATGATTTCGTAAACTTTTATACTTTTATTTATCTAATCTAAAAAGGAAAATCAAACAATTATATGGATGATTTTAATATCTCTAGTCCTTTATTTTATCTAACCATAAAAATTTTATCAGTTAAAGATATGAATGAAGCAATGAACTCTTTTTCTTTCATTTATCCAATCTAAAAAGGCAAGCTAAATAATGAAATGCATTATTTCTTAAAATCTTTTCCATTTATTTATCTAACATAAAAAGTAAAATCAGCTAAGAATAAGGTTATTTCCTTTGTGGTAATCCTTTATAATATATTATATATATTATTTTCCCTTTTTGCCTTTGATTTACTTATAATTAGTATTCTTATTATGTAAATGCAGTGTAGAAAAAACACTAGCTTTCAATTGTTAAATATGTTACTATTTATGGTCTTGTGAACTAACATTCTGGACTAGCACCCCAAAAGTTATAAAAGCAAAAGAAATACACAAAGAAGTTCCACTCTAACTTTCCTTTTTTATTTGATTAGTGAAATATTTTCTTGGTTAATACAAATATGAGTTCCAACAACAATAAAATTGTTGGGAAGCTTTGTAATAACTCATCAAAGAATAATTCTATTTGTGAGAGAAATGATGACTACGTTGTTTGTACAAGAAGGTCGGACAATCAGGATGAAAAAAGTAGTATTGGAAAGATTCCATGGATTTCTGAGAATCCCATTTCAGGACATTTGGAAAATAAGAATAGTACTTATGGTCATCAAACTATTAAAAGATTGGATTTGCTTAACAATGTTGGATCATCTAATGAAATGGATTTTTCTGATGATGAAAGCGACCATGATGGGTTTTTCAGTGATGATGAATTAGATGAGCACCTCGATAGAAGATATTTTTTTGGTTCAAGAAATTCTTCGAATGTTTTGAAAAATTAACTATTAATATGATTAATGATCCTAGGAGACAATGGCATTGCCCTGCCTGCAAAGATGGTCCTGGTGCAATTAGGTGGTTCACCGGATATCAGTCAATTTTGTCCCATAGAAAAACAAAAGGTGGATCGAGGTATAAAGTACACAGAGAGCTTGCTCACCTTTTAGAGGAGGAGCTACGTATGAAGAGTTGCATATGAGAGGAATACATCTCTTTGAGTTTAAACAAGTTTCATGATATTTTAGTTCTTCTTCATGAATAATCTATCGATATATGTTATAACCTAAAATTTAGTATTTCTCTATGGTAATTCCCATGGGCCCTCAAAATATAGAAAATTCATGTCCTTGAACCTTAGTTTGCTAAATTTCATACTCTTTAGTTATGGCATTCGTCATGATCAATTAAACATTCAACTTTATAAAGCACCAAGAAGACATAGGAATGAAGGCTCACCGTCCATTAAGATATAGGACTTTAGTAGAAATCTTTATGTCCCAAACCTATATGTCAACATGGGTAGTAAAGGATGAATACACGGTGTTGGCAGAACAAGTTAGTCCTTTTTCATCATATTAGTGGATTCATGTCAGCTAGGTGTGTGTACTTGGCAAGGTACAAAGCGCTCTTTCAATTGGGGTACAAGTTTGACTCCATTTAGCTTTGAGAAAGTATGATGGTATTAGTATTTTACCATAATTGAGTCTCATAATTTTTCATTGATATTGTATTCAATTGTTTTCATTATGTATTATAAAATGAATGTCTATTTGAATGGTTGGCACATCATTTCATGAATTGATTCTCCTTTTTTAACCATTTAAGCTTTATAATATCTGGTTTACTCGAACTGGGGCACATATCTAACACTCGATAATTTTCAAAGTAATGACCATATACCTTCACATGCTATATTATTTTATAATGTAGTTTCTAAAGCTCAAAAAAAAGCTCGCGATTAGTACAATTTCCAATTAGGTCACAAGCGTGTTGGTATGTCCTTATCTTTTGAGAGAAACCCCATATTTCATTTATTTAGTCTTCTTGGTTTCAAACAATTACAGTTAGTCATAGACCTATCCCTACAACTCATTTTCATACATGCTTTCGGATATATTTTGAGGCTCATGTTTTTTGGTTATTTTTTTTAGTTATCTATTTGGTATTTTGAATTCAATATGTCTTCTATATTCATCTTCTGCATCAATTATTTTTAGTCGTTATTTATACAAACCTTAGTTTCATGTTAGATAGTGGGTTTGCTGATGTTCACTTGTGGTGCCCATTTATAATGATTAATTATGCTTTAAGAAGAAATTACTATGTCCTTTAAGGGTGAAACATTGTCGCAGCCTTAGTTTCTTAAGTTAACCCTAATTTGTTTAAGCGGACCTTTAGTCGCTTCAGAGGACTTGGTAAAAGACAAGGGTTGGTTGCTTAAGCGACCACGGCCCCTCCAATGTTGTTCTCTTAAGTAGCCACCTTGGTCTTTTATCCAACATCACATAATTAGGCTTTATGGACAAACTATTATGTCCTTTAAGGGTGGAACATTATCGCTTTGTTAATGGTTAGCTATGTTTTTCAATAACGCCCCAAAAAGGCCGCTAAACTTATTTTTATATCGACCGAGTTTGTATCCATTTATTGGGAAATAGTTATGAAAAGTCATTTCTTGTAAGGAGCTTTTGGGTCTTTTCCCTATTTAATTTAAATCAAAACAATATAATTTACATTCTATACTAATCCCTATATAATCTTTTATGCACCAACTTACCCACTTTGATTCTCGTAAATTCCCCAAACTTTATCAAATCCATTCTCCCACAATTCCATCAACCTAAGGAAGAGGAAAAAGTGCTAGAAATCCATTCAAGTCTTCAATTCTCCATTGTTCTTGGGTATAATGGAACAAGTTACATGGTTATTCACCCATGGATTCCTTTCCTCCATTGGGTCCCTAGGTTTTACGATACCTTCTTTCAATTTCAATTGATTCAAGTTAGGATTTTCAATTCAAGTTTGATTGGTCATTGTTAATTAATTCTTCTAATGCATGATTCAATGTTAATACATGATATTTAGTAGAATTTATGTTGACCCATGCCTATATAACTATTAACCTGTGATAAACTCATGAACTTTCGAATTATGAACTTATAAAGATATGCATGTTTTTATGAAGTTATTGTAAATGATCATGAGAAGCTTTTGATGCAAAGAATTAATGTTATTGTGAAAGGTTTTCTCAATTATTATTTTGATCATGATTGTGAAAGGTATTTCTCAAATATTAATTCACATTAGTGAAAGGTTTTCTCATTTATGTTGAATTATTTTTAAGGATTCATGTAACGACCTGCTTAGTCGTTTTGAGCAGCAGATTTTATTTCTGGAAAAACTGTCTGAGACGACGTATCCAACGACGGACCGTCATGGGCACGACGGACCGTCGAGGGTGTCTCGTTCCAAACACTTGGAATTCTTATATTTGAGTGCTGAAATCGACTCTCTGAACTCTGTGACGGACCTGCAGGACGGACCGTCACAGACACGACGGACCGTTGTGAGGTTCCGTTTCAAAACACTTCAACTCTTGAGAATTGGGTACTAGGAGCAATTCTCTGTCCGTCGTGACGGAAGTGCAGGACGGACCATCGCAGGCACGACGGGCCGTCACAGGTTGCGTAATCCCAGTCTGGGTCGGATTTTTGGGTAAGTTTTAAAGGGGCGTTTTGGACTATTCCTGCTATAATTATGAATTTCGTGGGTTAATATTAATAACTCAAATTCTTGGGGGTGTAAAGGAGATGACCTTGAGTTACTTAGTGGGTTATTTCCTCATCTTTTATACCTAATTATATGCTAATTAGGGAAAAGAGAGAGGGTTTTTGAAGAAGAAAAATAGAGAGAACAAGGAGAGAAAGAAACGATCGATAGAGAGAGACAAGCAAAGAGGAAACAAAAAGCTTTGAGAGATTGCTTGCTTGATCAAGAATCCTTGGTGAAGGTAGGTTATGGTTTTGATACTATTCGTAGTAAACTCTTAATAGTGAATGATATGTATTGGTAGTATTGTAAACCCTTCTATATGCTTAATTGTATGCTTGCATGAATGTGATTATGTGATTGTGATAAAATAAGCATAATAAAGCTTTTTGAATCCAAAATCTTGAAGAACCTAATGCACCTTGTTATTTGAGTGATGCCCTTGGTATAAAGAAGGCTTGATTGAATTGATAGAATGATGTTAGGGGATTGGAGTGTCACGTTCCGACACATAGAATTAGGGGATCGGTCACGAACCGACACGTAGAATTAGGGGATCGGAGTGTCACGTTCCGACACATAGTATTAGGGGATCGGGTGTCACGAACCGACACGTAGAATTAGGGGATCGGAGTGTCACGTACCGACACAAGAGGAAGAAAGATAATGAATCTTGAAAGATGATAAATATACTCAACATAATGAACTTAATTTCCCAAATGAGTATGGTATTGAGGCTTGAGTCCTCATGGATGAACTTGATAGTACTTGTTGATGATTATAGTACTTGTTATTGCTACATGTTGAGTTTTATAGTTGATTTATGATATTATTGATATATATTGTTTTCTATTTTGAGTTGGCCGATGATATCTACTCAGTACTTGTGGTTGTACTGACCCCCTACTTTTATGTTTCCTTCTTGTTATTTGTGTAATGCAGCAAACGTTCCGTCAACTTCAACTCAGCAGTAAATCAAGCCAGTCTTCGTCACACCGGATCTTCAGGGTGAGCTAATGCTTCTAGCTTGGACTGGGTCTTCTTCTTCAAGTCTTGATGCCTTGAACTTCCGGCATGGACTAGCTTTTATTTGTTTTAGCTTCTTAGACATTTTTAGTTTAGTAATTTGAGATAGATGTTCTTGTGATGATGACTTCCAGATTTTGGGGATATTAATAATAGTTTTGAATTGTTTTATTAATGAGTTTAAGTCTTCCGCATTTCTTTTGTTGATATTGTATTAAAATGTTAAAGGTTAGATTGGTTGGTTCGCTCACATAGGAGGGTAAATGTGGGTGCCAGTCGCCGGTCCCCCGGTTTTGGGTCGTGACACACGTGGTATCAAAGCGTTCGTTCGTTGGTCTCATCCACCCCCAGCACGAGTCCTAGTCGAGTCTTAAAAAATGTCCAGGAACGGTAGGGGGACGCCTTTACTTTTCTTTGAGAGGCTATAAGACTTTAGGAAAATTCCATTCTTTCATTCTTTCTTTCGTGCTACTACTTGAGTCCAATTGGTATCTAGGTGATACAAATTGGTATCTGACCATCTTCACTCTATTTCGCAGATGGTTAGAACTAGAGCAACGACCGCACCAGCAGCAACAACGGAAAGACAAGAAACGACTGAGCCAGCCACTGGGGCTGTGGCTCGAGGGAGAACAACGGCACGAGGCCGTGGAAGAGGTCGTGGGAGGACGTCCTCTAGAGGGAGAGGACGAGCCCCTAGCCCGTCTGATACTAGGGCAGTTACTCCTCCACCGACCGAGGATGTGGTAAGAGAGGGTGAGGAAGGGGAGACTGAACAAGTGCAACATGAGGAAATGCCACCCCAACCTACCCCAGAGATGATCAACCAGGTACTTGCTTATCTTAGCGGGTTATCCGATCAGGGTCAGGCACCTCCAGTGGTTTCTGCACCAACACCTCCGGCTTCAGAGATACGACATGCGGCTACTATGGCTCCCCGCATGGATGCACCATTGGGAATAGGCACATTTCCACGTCTGACTGCTGGGCCTATTATGACAAACGATCAACATGAACTTTTCAGTAAGTTCTTGAAATTGAAACCTCCAGTCTTTAAGGGTGCAGAATCAGAGGATGCCTACGATTTTCTGGTTGATTGTCATGAGCTACTACACAAGATGGGTATAGTAGAGAGGTTTGGTGTCGAGTTCGTGAGCTATCAGTTTCAAGGGAACGCCAAAATGTGGTGGCGTTCACATGTTGAGTGTCAATCAACAGAGGCACCACCTATGACTTGGGAATCATTCTCTAGTTTGTTCATGGAAAAGTATATCCCCCGGACTTTGAGGGATAGGAAGAGGGATGAGTTCTTGAGTCTAGAGCAAGGTAGAATGACGGTTAATGCATACGAGGCTAAATTTCGCGCACTATCCAGATATGCCACCCAACTCTGTTTCAGTCCACAAGAACGGATCCGCCGTTTTGTGAAGGGTTTGAGGTCAGAATTGCGGATTTCAGCCTTACAGATAGCGGCAACGGCAACATCCTTCCAAGAGGTGGTAGACTTTGTGATAGAGGTGGAAGGAGTGAAACCAGATGACTTCACCACGACATCGACATCAAAGAGGTTTCGAAAGGGAGGTGAGTTCAACGGTTCATATACTAGAGGACAGAGTTCTGGAGGTTACTCAGTTCGACCCATTCAGTCTTCACTACAGACTGTAGTTGGGGGTCCACCTCAGAACGGTCAACACTTCTCCGAGAGACCTATGCCTGACTCCAGAGAGTGTTATGGATGTGGGGAGATGGGACATATTAGGAGAAATTGTCCAAAACAGAGTTACAGACCCCCGATAGCTAGAGGCAGAGGTGGTAATGGTAGAGGCCGCTTTTCTGGAGGACGTGGTGGTCGAGGTAATGGTGGTCACCAAAACGGCAGAGGAGATGGGCAAACTGGAGCCACTACTACGCAACATGGTAGGGGCAACGGACAAACAAATAATGGGGCCCATTGTTACGCTTTTCCTGGGAGATCTGAAGCGGAGGCATCAGATGCTGTCATCACAGGTAACCTTTTGATTTGTGATTGCATGGCTTCCGTATTGTTTGATCCCGGATCCACATTTTCTTATGTATCTTCCTCATTTGCTAATGGTCTAAATTTACATTGTGAATTACTTGACACGCCTATTCGTGTTTCTACTCCGGTGGGTGAGTCTGTAATAGTTGAAAAGGTGTATAGGTCTTGTTGGGTAAATTTTGTGGGGAGCAACACGTATGTAGATTTGGTTATTTTAGAAATGGGTGACTTTGATGTAATTCTGGGTATGACTTGGCTTTCTCCAAATTTTGCGATTTTGGATTGTAATGCTAAAACGGTGACGTTAGCCAAGCCTGGGGCAGATCCGTTAGTGTGGGAGGGCGACTACACTTCCAATCCGGTTCGTATCGTGTCCTTTCTTCGTGCTAGGAGAATGGTTAGTAAGGGGTGTTTAGCTTTCTTGGCACATCTCAAGGATGACACTACTCAAGTTCCTTCAATTGAGTCAGTTTCGGTAGTCCGTGAGTTTCTGGATGTGTTCCCTGCAGATCTTCCTGGTATGCCACCGGATAGGGATATCGACTTTTGCATTGATTTGGAACCGGGCACTCGCCCCATTTCTATACCCCCTTATAGAATGGCTCCCGCGGAGTTAAGAGAGTTAAAAGCACAACTTCAAGAGTTGTTGAGCAAAGGCTTCATTAGACCAAGTGCATCTCCTTGGGGTGCTCCGGTGTTATTTGTGAAGAAGAAGGATGGGAGTTTTCGGATGTGCATAGACTACAGACAACTGAACAAGGTAACGATTAAGAACAAGTATCCTCTTCCTCGCATTGATGACTTGTTCGATCAGTTACAAGGTGCTTGTGTCTTCTCAAAAATCGACTTGAGATCCGGTTATCATCAATTGAAAATACGGGCAGCGGATGTACCAAAGACTGCATTTCGAACTAGGTATGGGCACTACGAATTTGTGGTAATGTCTTTTGGTCTTACGAATGCCCCCGCCGCGTTCATGAGCTTGATGAACGGGATTTTTAAGCCATATCTGGATCTCTTTGTGATCGTGTTTATTGATGACATACTGATATACTCCAAGAGTAAGAAAGAACATGAGGAGCATTTGAGAATGGTGTTAGAGTTGTTGAGGAAGAAGAAGCTTTATGCCAAGTTCTCCAAGTGTGAGTTTTGGCTAGATTCAGTGTCCTTCTTGGGGCACGTGGTTTCCAAGATGGAGTGATGGTGGATCCATCTAAGATCGAACGGTGAAGAATTGGGTAAGACCTACTAATGTGTCAGAAATAAGGAGTTTTGTTGGGTTAGCTAGTTACTACCGCCGATTCGTCAAGGGATTCTCTTCCATTGCTTCCCAATTGACGAACTTGACTAAGCAGAATGTCCCATTTGTATGGTCAGATGAATGTGAGGAAAGCTTTCAGAAGCTTAAGACCTTGTTGACTACCGCCCCAATTCTTACTTTGCCGGTAGAGGGTAAGAACTTCATTGTTTATTGTGATGCATCCTATTCTGGTTTGGGTGCAGTGCTAATGCAAGAGAAAAATGTGATTGCCTATGCTTCGAGGCAATTAAAGGTGCATGAACGTAACTATCCGACTCATGATTTGGAGTTGGCCGCGGTAGTATTTGCACTAAAGCAATGGAGACACTATTTGTATGGGGTTAAGTGTGAGGTCTATACGGATCATCGTAGCCTACAGTATGTGTTTACTCAGAAAGATTTGAACTTGAGACAGAGGAGATGGATGGAACTACTGAAGGACTACGACATCACTATTTTGTATCATCCGGGGAAGGCTAATGTTGTAGCGGATGCTTTGAGTAGAAAGGCGGTAAGCATGGGAAGTCTAGCTCATTTGCAAGTTTCTAGACGCCCATTGGCTAGAGAGGTTCAGAATCTGGCTAATGACCTTATGAGGTTAGAAATAAATGAGAAGGGAGGATTTTTGGCTTGTGTGGAGGCGAGATCTTCTTTTCTTGACCAGATTAAAGGGAAGCAGTTTGATGATGAGAAACTAAGTCGAATCCGAGATAAAGTGTTACAAGGAGAGGCTAAAGAAGCAACAATCGATAAGGAAGGTGTTTTGAGGATTAAGGGAAGGGTATGTGTACCCCGCATCGATGATTTGATCAACACTATTCTGACAGAAGCTCATAGTTCCGGATATTCTATACATCCTGGTGCAACCAAGATGTATCGTGACCTAAAGCAACACTTCTGGTGGAGTAGAATGAAGCGAGATATTGTTGAGTTTGTTGCCAAATGTCCAAATTGTCAACAAGTAAAGTATGAACACCAGAGGCCCGGAGGAACACTTCAGAGAATGCCCATTCCTGAATGGAAGTGGGAGAGAATCGCGATGGACTTCGTGGTTGGACTTCCTAAGACACTGGGTAAGTATGACTCCATTTGGGTGATTGTGGACAGATTAACCAAATCTGCTCACTTCATTCCGGTCAAAGTGACCTACAATGCAGAAAAATTGGCCAAAATCTACATCTCAGAAATCGTTCGGTTACATGGGGTTCCACTCTCCATCATATCAGATAGAGGTACGCAGTTTACTTCTAAGTTTTGGAGAACATTGCATGCCGAGTTAGGTACTAGATTGGACCTTAGTACTGCATTTCATCCTCAGACCGATGGTCAGTCTGAGCGAACGATTCAAGTGTTGGAGGATATGCTTCGTGCGTGTGTGATAGAGTTTGGTGGCCATTGGGATAGCTTCTTACCTTTGGCAGAGTTTTCATACAATAATAGCTATCACTCCAGTATTGATATGGCTCCATTTGAAGCATTGTATGGGAGGAGGTGTAGATCTCCCATTGGTTGGTTTGATGCATTTGAGGTTAGACCTTGGGGTACTGATCTGTTGAGAGATTCTATGGAGAAGGTGAAAGCCATTCAAGGAAAGCTTCTAGCGGCGCAAAGTAGACAAAAGGAGTATGCAGATCGGAAGGTTAGAGACTTGGAGTTCATGGAAGGTGAACAAGTCTTGTTGAAGGTTTCACCCATGAAAGGGGTGATGCGGTTTGGAAAAAGGGGTAAGCTAAGTCCAAGGTATATTGGACCATTTGAAGTGCTTAAGCGAATAGGGGAGGTGGCTTATGAATTAGCCTTGCCCCCAGGGCTGTCCGGAGTGCATCCGGTATTCCATGTGTCCATGTTGAAAAGATACCACGGAGATGGAAACTACATTATCCGTTGGGATTCAGTTTTGCTTGATGAGAACTTGACCTATGAGGAGGAACCGATTGCTATATTAGATAGAGAAGTTCGCAAGTTGAGGTCGAGAGAGATTGCATCCATCAAGGTTCAATGGAAGAATCGACCGGTTGAAGAAGCTACTTGGGAGAAGGAGGCAGATATGCAAGAAAAATACCCACATCTGTTTA
>JABWTJ010000186.1:1293680-1515240 GCA_016801875.1 Solanum sitiens | reverse complement strand
GGCCATTCGACCCATTTTCAAGGTCAAAATAGCCCCGAAGCGCGCATACACCCATTTCGACGATTTTTCGTGTGCTATAGCACACCATTTTTTGTGTGATCCGGATCCCGATGTCAAAAGTGCCAAAAAAATTTGTGGATGTCCGTCAAGACATTGGCTATGCATCCGGTTGGCCCTTACGGCCATTATGACCCATTTTCAAGGTCAAAATAGCCCCGAAGCGCGCATACCCCCATTTCGACGATTTTTCGTGTGCTATAGCACACCATTTTTTGGGTGATCCGGATCCCGACGTCAAAAGTGCCAAATAATTTTGTGGACGTCCATCAAGATGTTCGCTATGCATCCGGTTGGCCCTGACGTCCATTCCAAACCATTTTGAAGGTCAAAATAGCCCCGAAGCGCGCATACCCCCATTTCGACGATTTTTCGTGTGCTATAGCACACTATTTTTTGGGTGATCCGGATCCCGACGTCAAAAATGCCAAAAAATTTTGTGGACGTCCATCAAGATGTTGGCTATGCATCCGGTTGGCCCTCATGGCCATTCCGACCCATTTTCAAGGTCAAAATAGCTCCGAAGCGCGCATACCCCCATTTCGACGATTTTTCATGTGCTATAGCACACCATTTTTTGGGTGATCCGGATCCCGACGTCAAAAGTGCCAAAAAAATTTATGGACGTCCGTCAAGACGTTGGCTATGCATCCGATTGGCCCTGACGGCAATTCCGAATTATTTTGAAGGTCAAAATAGCCCCGAAGCGCGCTTACCCCCATTTCGACGATTTTTCGTGTGCTATAGCACACCATTTTTTGGGTGATCCGGATCCCGACGTCAAAAGTGCCAAAAATTTTGTGGACGTTCGTCAAGATGTTGGCTATGCATCCGGTTGGTCCTCACGGCCATTCTGACCCATTTTCAAGGTCAAAATAGCCCCGAAGCGCGCATACCCCCATTTCGACGATTTTTCATGTGCTATAGCACACCATTTTGGGGGTGATCTGGATCCCGACGTCAAAAGTGCCAAAATTTTTTGTGGACGTCCGTCAAGACGTTGGATATGCATCCGATTGGCCCTGACGGCCATTCCTACCCATTTTCAAGGTCAAAATAGCCCCGAAGCGCATACCCCTATTTCGACGATTTTTCGTGTGCTATAGCACACCATTTTTTGGGTGATCCGGATCCCGACGTCAAAAGTGCCAAACTTCTTTGTGGACGTCCGTCAAGACGTTGGCTATCCATCCGGTTGGCCCTGACGGCCATTCCGACCCATTTTCAAGGTCAAAATAAACCCGAAGCGCGAATACCCCCATTTCGACGATTTTTCGTGTGCTATAGCACACCATTTTTTGGGTGATCCGTCAAAAGTGCCAAAAATTGTTGTGGACGTCCGTAAAAAAGTTGGCTATCCATCCGGTTGGCCCTCACGGCCATTCCGACCCATTTTCAAGGACAAAATAGCCCCGAAGCGCTCATACCCCCATTTCGACAATTTTTCGTGTGCTATAGCACACCATTTTTTGGATGATCCGGATCCCGACGTCAAAAGTGCCAAAACATTTTGTGGACGTCCGTCAAGACGTTGGCTATGCATCCGATTGGCCCTCACGGCCATTCCGACCCATTTTCAAGGTCAAAATAGCCCCGAAGCGCACATAACCCCATTTCGATGATTTTTCGTGTGCTATAGCACACCATTTTTTTGGTAATCCGGATCCCGACGTCAAAAGTGCCAAAACTTTTTGTGGACGTCCGTTAAGACGTTGGCTATGCATCCGGTTGGCCCTCACGTCCATTCCGACCCATTTTCAAGGTCAAAATAGCCCTGAAGCGCATACCCTCATTTCGACGATTTTTCGTGTGCTATAGCACACCATTTTTTGGGTGATCCGGATCCCGACATCAAAAGTGCCAAAATTTTTTGTGGACGTCCGTCAATATGTTAGTTATGCATCCGGTTGGCCCTCACGGCCATTCCGACCCATTTTCAAGGTCAAAATAGCCGCGAAGCGCGCATACCCCCATTTCGACGATTTTTCGTGTGCTATAGCACACCATTTTTTTAGTGATTCGGATTCCAACGTCAAAACTGTCAAAATTTTTTGTGGACGTCCGTCAAGACGTTGGCTATGCATCCGGTTGGCCCTCACGGCCATTCCAACCCATTTTCAAGGTCAAAACAACCTCGAAGTGCGCATACTCCTATTTCGACGATTTTTCGTGTGCTATAGCAAACCATTTTTTGGGTGATAAGGATCCCGATGTCAAAACTGCCAAAAATATTTATGGACATCCATCAAGACCTTGTCTATGCATTCGGTTGGACCTCACGGCCATTCCGACCCATTTTACAAGGACAAAATAGCCCCAAAGCGCGCATTCCCATATTTTGATGATTTTTGTGTGCTATAGCAAATCATTTTTTGGGTGATCCGGATTCCGACGTCAAAAGTTCTAAAAAATTTTGTGGACGTCCGTCAAGACTTTGTCTATGCATACGGTTGGCCCTCACGGCCATTCTAACCCATTTTCAAGGTCAAAATAGCCCCGAAGCGCGCATAACCCCATTTCGACGATTTTTCTTGTGCTATAGCAAACCATTTTTTGGATGATCCAGATCCCGACGTCAAAAGTGCAAAAAAATTTTGTGGACGTCCGTGAAGACCTTGGCTATGCATACGGTTGGCCCTCACGGCCATTTTGACCCATTTTCAAGGTCAAAATAGCCCCGAAGCGCGCATACCCCCATTTCGACGATTTTTCGTATGCTATAGCAAACCATTTTTTGGGTGATCTGGATTCTGACGTCAAAACTACCAAAATTTTTTGTGGACGTCCTTGAAGACCTTGGCTATGCATCTGATTGGCCCTCACGTCCATTTTGACCCATTTTCAAGGTCAAAATAGTCCCAAAGCGCGCATACCCCCATTTCGATAATTTTTCGTATGCTATAGCAAATCATTTTTTGTGTGATGTGGATCCCGACGTCAAAAGTGCTTAAATTTTTTGTGGAAGTCCGTCAAGACCTTGTCAATGCATCCGGTTGGCCCTCACGGCCATTCCAACCCATTTTCAAGGTCAAAATAGCCCCGAAGCGCGCATACCCCCATTTCGAATATTTTTCATGTGCTTTAGCAAACCATTTTTTGACTGATCCAGGTCCCGACATCAAAACTGCCAAATATTTTTGTAGATGTCCGTCAAGACCTTAGCTATGCATCCGGTTGGCCCTCACGGCCATTTCGATCCATTTTCAAAGTCAAAATAGCCCCGAATCACACATACCCCCATTTTGATGATTGTTTGGGTGTTATAGCAAACCATTTTTTGGGTGATCAGGATCCCGACGTCAAAAGTGCCAAAAAATTTTGTGGACGTCCGTCAAGGCCTATGCTATGCATCCGGTTGGCCCTCATGGCCAGTCCGACCCATTTTCAAGGTCAAAATAGTCCCGAAGCGCGCATACCCCCCCCCCATTTCGATGATTTTTCGTGTGCTATTGCAAATTATTTTTTGGGTGATCCGGATTCCGATGTCAAAAGCGCCAAATTTTTATGTAGACGTCCGTCAAGACCTTGGATATACATCCGGTTGGCCCTCATGGTCAGTCCGACCCATTTTCAAGGTCAAAATAGCCCCGAAGCGCGCATACCCCCCATTTCGACGATTTTTCGTATGCTATAGCAAACCATTTTTTGGGTGGTCCGGATTCTGACGTCAAAACTGCCAAAACTTTTTGTGGACGTCCTTGAAGACCTTGGCTATGCATCCGATTGGCCCTCACGTCCATTTCGACCCATTTTCAAGGTCAAAATAGTCCCAAAGCGCGCATATCCCCATTTTGATGATTTTTCGTGTGCTATAGCACACCATATTTTGGGTGATCCGGATCCCGACGTCAAAAGTGCCAAAAAATTTTGTGGATGTCCGTCAAGACGTTGGCTATGCATTCGGTTGGACCTCATGGCTATTTCGACCCATTTTCAAGGTCAAAATAGCCCCAAAGCGCGCATACCCCCATTTTGACTATTTTTCGTGTGCAATAGCAAACTATTTTTTGAGTGATCCGGGTCCCGACGTTAAAACTGCTAAAATTTTTTGTGGAAGTCCGTTAAGACCTTAGCTATGCATCCGGTTGGCCCTTACGGCCATTCCGACCCATTTTCAAAGTCAAAATAGCCCCGAAGCACACATACC
The DNA here is from genome assembly GCA_016801875.1 of Solanum sitiens. Lineage (NCBI taxonomy): Eukaryota > Viridiplantae > Streptophyta > Magnoliopsida > Solanales > Solanaceae > Solanum > Solanum sitiens. The sequence goes on along the minus strand of JABWTJ010000186.1, from coordinate 1,511,036 downwards.
CCCATTTTGATGATTTTTTGGATGTTATAGCAAACCATTTTTTGGGTGATCAGGATCCCGACGTCAAAAGTGCCAAAAAATTTTGTGGACGTCCGTCAAGGCCTTTGATATGCATCCGGTTGGCCCTCACGGCCAGTCCGACCCATTTTCAAGGTCAAAATAGCCCCGAAGCGCGCATACCCCCCATTTCGATGATTTTTTGTGTGCTATTGCAAACTATTTTTTGGGTGATCCGGATCTCGATGTCAAAAGCGCCAAATTTTTCTGTAGACGTCCGTCAAGAACTTGGATATACATCCGGTTGGCCCTCATGGTCAGTACGACCCATTTTCAAGGTCAAAATAGCCCCGAAGCGCGCATACCCCCCATTTCGATAATTTTCTTGTGCTATAACAAACCTTTTTTTGGGTGATCCGGATCCCGACGTCAAAAATGCCAAAAGTTTTTGTGGAGGTCCGTCAAAACCTTGTCTATGCATACGATTGGCGCTCATGGCCAGTCCAACCCATTTTCAAGGTCAAAATAGCCCCGAAGCGCGCATACCCCCTATTTCGACGATTTTCGCGTGCTATAGCAAACCAATTTTTGGGTGATCCGGATCCCAATGTCAAAAATGCCAAAAAACATTATGGACGTCCATCAAGACCTTGGCTATGCATCCGGTTGGCCCTCACGGCCAGTCCGATCCATTTTCAAGGCTAAAATAGCCCTGAAGCGCGCATACCCCTCATTTCGATGATTTTTCGTGTGCTATAGCAAACCATTTTTTGGGTGATCCAAATTCCGACGTCAAAATTGACAAAATTTTTGTGGACGTACGTCAAGACCTTGGCTATGCATCCGGTTGGCCCTCACGGTCAGTCCGACCCATTTTCAAGGTCAAAATAACCCTGAAGCGTGCATACCCCTCATTTCGACGATTTTTTGTGTGCTATAGAAAACCATTTTTTGGGTGATCCGAATTCCAACGTCGAAAGTGCAAAAACAATTTTGGACGTACGTCAAGACCTTGGTTATGCATCCGGTTGGCCCTCACGCTTAGTCCGACCAATTTTCAAGGTCAAAATAACTCTGAAGCGCGCATACCCCCCATTTCGACGATTTTCGTGTGCTATAGCAAATCATTTTTTGGGTGATCCGGATCCCGACGTCAAAAATGCCAAAAAAAATTTTGGACGTCCGTCAAGACCATGGCAATGCATTCGGTTGGCCCTCACGGCCAGTCCAACCCATTTTCAAGGTCAAAACAGCCCCAAAGCGCGCATACCCCCCATTTCGATGATTTTCGTGTGCTGTAGCAAACCATTTTTGGGGTGATCCGGATCCTGACGTCAAAAATGCCAAAAATTTTGTGACGTCCGTCAAGACTTTGGCTATGCATCCGGTTGGCCCTCACGGCCATTCCGATCCATTTTCAAGGTCAAAATAGCCCCGAAGCATGCATACCTCCCATTGCGATAATTTTCGTGTGCTATAGCAAACCATTTTTGGGTGATCCGGATCCCGATGCCAAAAGTGTCAAAAAATTTTGTGGAGGTCTGTCAAGACCTTGGCTATGCAGCCGGTTGGCCCTCACGGCCATTCCGACCCATTTTCAAGGTCAAAATAGCCCGAAGCGCACATACCCCTCATTTGAATGATTTTACGTGTGCTATAGCAAACCATTTATTGGGTGATCCGGATCATGACGTCACAAGTGCGAAAATTTTTTGTGGACGTCCGTCAAGACCTTGATTATGCAAGTATTATATTGTGTTTATATTTTAAGGTTAGTATAGTGAAAGAGAGAGTTGAAACATAAATAATATTACAAGTGTTCAACTTATTTATCAGCCAAAAGAGATAAATTTTATACCGAAGGAATGTATTCTTTTGGTAGAATTTTGAACATAATATTATTGGAATGTGATATTCTAGAGGACACAAGTCAAAATAGATTTATGGGATAATGCACAAGTACCCCCTCAACCTATGCTCAAAATCTCAGAGACACACTTATACTATATTAAGGTCCTATTACCCGTTGAACTTATTTTATTAATAATTTTCTACTCCTTTTTGACCTATGTGGCACTGTCTTGTGGGCCCAATGCTGTTTGACTTTTTTTTCCAAGCTAGTGCCACGTAGGCCGAAAAGGAGTAGAAAATTACTTATAAAATAAGTTCAGGGGGGTAATAGGATCTTAGTATAGTATAAGTGTGTCTCTGGGATTTCAGGCATATGTTGAGGGGGTACTTGTGCATTTTCCCTAAATTGATAGTAGTGGATTTGAATCTTCTTAAATAGAGCGAGATACATGTGTCTTAGCTTAAATATGTAATTATTCATTTTTGTTTATTTTATTAAGATAAGTGAAAAAAAATACCTAAACTATTCATTTTTTGAGTTTCTAATCTAAACTATTGAGAGTGTAAATTTCATACATAAATTATCATTTATTAGTTTGAGACGCACACTCCAGTGCTGTTTGTAACATACTCTCTCTATTTTTGAAAAAATAATAATAATGGCACATGGTAATCCACATGCCGTAGATTAGTCTCGTGGATTGAACTTAGAGGTTGAAATTTAGTCTCAATTCGACGGACGAAATCTACGGACCTTCAATGCCGCAAGTGTATCTCATGGAAAGTTTCGACGGTTTTTATTTCAAGATTAGTTTGGCCTTTTCCACTCTTTAATTTCTATAATATGTTATTTTTCTTATTCTAAATGGGATTAGGGGGAACATGTGACTAATTCCCCACCCCCCCACCCACCCCCACCCCACACAAATATGCCAAACACTTTGGAATTAAGACGGTGCAATCAAACTCTTCTTAAGCAAGAAACTAGAGTTCTGCATCTCGAAGCGTCAGTTTAAGAATTCCATCAGATATTTTAGTTGCAAGTATCAACGATTTTATCAATGAATATTCTTTTACCCATTAAATCTCAAAGAAAACCTAAAATGTTCGTTATCAGACTTGTGGCTAGAAAGATTTTAGCTTTCCAATTAGTAGTTTATATGTGCTTCTCATTTGAGGACTTCATGAATTAGTTAGTAGTTAGACTTGTTGCTAGTTTTGTTATTTATTATAAGGTAGCTAGGGGTTATGTCCCAACAAATAGTTGACACTTTATTCAGACATTAGTTGTGCAGTTTTATTGATTTTTGAATTATTTTACTCAAACTTATATATAGTACATGTTCGGTTAACTATATTTCAGCTTACACTCATATTTCATAAAATGTCTATTCAATTCATTAGCAGCATATCAATATCAGGGTCCACCCCCGGTCATATATGATTTTGATGTAGGTCATACTTAAGGTATAGACTCGGATGTGACAATAATAAATATGCAAATTGAATCTAGAATTCAACACAAAATAAACGTCCACATGTTTTAGAGGTTAACTCCAACAGGGACAAGAGTAGTCTTAACCTCTAACACTAATTAGAAGTTTCGTTAAAAAATCGAAGTTTCATTTGTAGGCTATCGATCGAAATAAAATTTATGCTATACGCGTTTCTATAAAATTCTTCAAGAGTTAATCAATAAAAATATGATAAGATAATACACCTCAATCTAGATAGTTTCCTTGATAGTCACAGTTCTCCCAAATTAGATCTTATCTTTTCAATTGAAGGTCTATTATAAAATTTACCTATAATAGTTAATCGACTAGTTTTGGCATGCTCTTTCTTTGAAAAACTCACTTTGGTAGTTTTCGACTACCAACTCATAGGGCCGATGCTCTAGTTGTTATTGTTAGAGACAAAGATGAAAAATGAAGAACAAAAAATGTAGATTGTTGGATCGATTTGACAAATACTGTAAAATAGTCGTAAAAGTGCTTTGATTACAAACTTTGAGAATAATCAAAATGTATTAACCTAACTTAGAGCACAATTTGTATTTTTCCATTTCTATAATACATTTTCTGTGTATTTATTTGATATTTCATAAATGCATTAGAGCCAGACTAATTTAGATGTCGCATACGACTCTATTCTAAGAGAAAGCTCATTACCAATTTTCTTTTAGGGAAATTGAATATTATAGCAAACTACTAATTCAAATTAAATGTCATAATTACAGTTTGATTTAATTGTACCCCGTAGAAAACTGTTGCTATTTTGCCTCTCTCCTTGGTGAATCTCGCTCGCTACTCTCGGCGGTCTCTCCCTCGCCTCTCTTGCTTTTATACAAACATAAATGTATAAAACGCATTGTGTTTGTGTTCGAGAGAAAATTGTATATACAAATACAAACACACATATTTTCGTCCAATACACTTATGATAATACAAATATAGATCTTCCTCTGCCCATTTTTTTTGTCTTTGTCTCTTTTCTCGCTTTATACAAATACAAATTATACAATTGATTCTTTTATATATGTATACCTAAATAGATTATACAATTGCTTCTTTTTGTATATATGTATAGCAAAATATATAGACATATTATGGAGCGCAATTATGCAAACTATAATTATAGCATACAAATATGATTTTGGTGTTTGCTATATGTGAAAGTTGCTCTTTTTTTAAAAAATAATTAAAATGGATAAATTTTAGGATTCACATAATTTTAATATGAAATTATAATCTATCTCTCTTTAGTTTATAATTACATTAATCTCTTAAAAAGTAACGCAAGCCGGATACATAATATGTAGTTCAGATACATTAAAGAGTATCTCGAATACATTATAACATAAATCGGATACATAATATGTAGTTCGAATATATAATATGTAGCTCATATACATAATAAAATAAGTCAAATACATAATATATAGCTTAATTATATTAAATACTGACTCGAATATATTAATATGTAACTCGAATATATTAAAGAAATAAAATTTTTTAGGACATAAAGAAAACATAAAAAGTGTATCATTTAAAATTGAGGGTCAAATTTGAGACATTTCTACTTTATTCCTCACCTCCTTCTGGAAGGCAAAAAGCAAAGAATAGTCTGAATAATAAGAAAAATAAAAAAGCAAAGCTGCTGTTGGAAGTACGAACTTGTTCTCCCTTAAGACTTTCCTTTCTCCTGAACCCTACACCATTGATTCTTTAGGTCAAAAACTCCTTCTCGATTTATATGTAAGAGATCTACTTTATCGCCACCCTCTTAACTTTCTTTTTTTTTTTTACAGGACCAAATCTACGATGCTGGGCGTTTTAAGGCGCAAGGTTGCTTCTGCTTCGGTATGTTTTTTTTTTTTTTTTTTTTGAAGTTGTATACTTTGTTCGGAGCATTATGATGAGATGAATATGTGGAGTTTTTTGTTTATTTTTTTGGGCAGGGTTTAGGGAAATCTATGTATGCAGTCCGACCTACCTCTAGAATTTCATCTACTGCAACTGAAGAGGTAATGTCTATTTATAGCTGGATGTAAATGTAAATGTTTCTTATCTTATTATCTTATAAAAAAAATGATTTTCGGTTTTTGCTGAATTCTATTTTGGAACATTTTTACCTGAAATTCTTGCACCTATGACATTTGGTCAGTTTTAAGATAAATACATTATTGAGCTAGCACCCATGGTAATGAGCTTTTAGACCTTCACTAGAGGTGTCTGGGAGAATAGATGGAGTGGTCAATGAAGTGAGTTAAGCACCATGGTGTCTTAGGTTCAAATCCCAGCAAAGACAAAAACAAAAGGTGATTTCATTCCATCCGTATTCCTTCCTTGGCAGTATGGGAAGTCTATATCTATAAGGAAGTCTCGGAGGTCATCTGTCCTTGACTTGGTGGACAGAGTTACCTAATACTTGTTGCTGGTGGGAGGTGACAAATATCATATATATTGGTTGAGAATCGAGATGTGTGCGAGCTGGCTCGGATATCATGGTTATCAAAAAAGATGTTCATTATTGAGCTATCGGGTTTAAGTACTCGATGATCATTTGTCAATAGTCTATCTTGGCCTATGAAATGACAACATTGTTTTGATAAGAATATCAGGTTATCCAAACAGAGGAGTACTGTTCATCACATTGTTTTCCTTTAATTTAGTAGGTTTTTAGGCTGGTTTGCTAAATAGGTAAATTGGTTTGGAACTGTATGATGTCAGTCCTTAGACCTCACCTGCAGTTTACGTTATCATGTCTTTTTCCTTCTACTTCTCGTTATCTACTGTGATATTTCTAGCTTTCGGCTATGATTGTGTTCTAAATTAGGTAGTTTCCAGAGTTCACGATATGATGTTTTGAGATAAACCATCTGATAGTTATCCACGTAATATATATATATATATATATATATATATATATATATATATATATATATGTTTTGTCCTCTAATTCCGGGATGCTATTTGTCTTTTGAAATTCCAGTCTCATATATTGGACTGGATATGCTCCTTACGTTTGCTTGTATACTTTGTTCTATTTGAGATTTTAGGCATAACATGCTTTTCACATGTCAACAGATATTACTTCTTCCTAGGCAATACGGTCATGCTCGGCATTTCAGTCATCTTGTTTTACCTGGTAATTGTGGTGGCTCAATCACAAAATTCAAAATATTCATCTCATGTTGCTATTGTTACTAACTCCTAATTTGTGATACAGGATGCTCAGTGAACTTGAGGCCAGAAAGGTTAGTAACCAGTTTCATTACTAAGAGACCTGCTTTGTAAAGGTGTATAGCATGAAAAAATGCACCATATGTTTCCTCCAATTAGTGTTCCCATTTTCCTCATAGGACAACCATGCTTTAGTTCTATGTTTGGGGTGAAATTAACAATTGTTTTTTTAATCTCTGCATATCTTAGTATTGTTGTTAGCTATACAACTTGATCATTGTTTTTTGTCATTATACTTTGCTAGAAGACCAGACCTTGTTTTTGGCAGCTGCCTATGTGTCTTCCTGTACATAAATGAGAAATCAAGAGCTGAGGCAGTTCGAGGCCTCACTTGTTCACATTAGGATTAAGACTTCTTAATCTAAATGATTAAAATTGTCTCTAGATCTAAACACTAATTGATTAAGATTGTTTATTTTCTAACATCTCAATATGCATAATTTTTTATTTTGTAAAATAAAAAAAAATCATTATTTGATATAAAAATGAAACATTTATGCTCTTAAGTTGATCTTGAAAAGTGGATCTTAAAAAGAAACATTAATCTGCTTTAGTGTGTGTGTCTGTTACATATATTATCTATTATTTCAGCAGTTGACCTGTATCAATAATGCAGCACTGACCACAAAGATATTCACTTTTATACCCTTAAAGTCATTCTTAAATTGTAGCTTAAAGAAAGGAAAACAGAATAAAACGCTGGATATGCAGTAAATTAACTGAAATCATTTTTGATTATTATTCTCCCATTTTCGTCACCAACCTTATAACAAAAGATGAGATAATACGCCTTGAAGTATGTGCACACTTTCTTATGCTGTACCCTGTTATGATGTAATTCTTTCTTTGGTGGATTAGTGAGTAAAGAGCAAGTGAAATTGATGATTATGTTACGTTTTGCTGCTTGTACTTTTCTTTCCCCCCTTTTTTTGTTGGTCTACATGAATTATTTTGCTGTCTGCAGGGGAGCTGTGGTTAATTCTCACTTAAGTCTATCACAACAGATTTGCATCAGGCCTTTTTGTTCAAATAGTGGTATATCTTCTCTAATAGTGATTAACCTTGTCTTGTCTTGAATCCTGATAATAATTCAGCATCTGCTAATGTACAACATGTAGCTATTTAAAATCAACATTTCTTCTCTAGTTTTGTTCACCTGAAATGATTATTACCTATTCGTAATCTTTGAGAAGATACCATTTCCTTCTCTTTTTTATTATTGAGATCTTATACAGATATTAATTGAACTTTGCAGGTTCTTTTGTTATTTCTATTGTGATCTCTAACTTTTAACATGTTAATCTGCAAATTCCTATTTAAGATTGAATGGTTAATTTGCATCATCTATCTAACCATACAGAGCTAGCTACTTGGAATGAAGGTGAAGTTACATATTCATTTGAAATTTAAAATTGCTTTATACTCCATATGTTGCGAAATGATGTATTGGTTGGATGTTTACTCTTATTCATCTTCCTGTTTCCATTTCTAGTCTTCTCTTCAGTGCTATCCCTTTTAGTTTTTCTATTGGGTTTGGTTGGGATTAAATATGAATACACAGGAACATTAGGACGTTTACCCTTCTATTTTCATTATTAGTACATAAATTCAGCTGATGGATATTTTGAAATACGTTAATCCAAAGTGGAGGGATCAGCTATACATGTACTGCAATAATGGAGAATAATGATGACTACCAGTTTTTTGTCTAGCAAGTTCATAATAGACACTTTTAACCCATGTATTCATTGTGCGCACAATTAGTTGTCTCTCACTTGTTGAATGAACGACTATCAGTGAGATGACTGGCAATTTTATTAATAGTTCAGAAATTGCTTAAATTGCTGTGTCCTACTGTGATCAATTGACTTTGCAATGTAATACAATTACTAACATTTTGTGCCTTCGTTTGCCTCATCTGAATTTCTGCCAAAGGTGATCTGGTCGATGCTGTTGTTCCTTATATGGGCGAATCCATAAGCGACGGCACACTGGCTAAATTACTGAAGAGTATGTTTTTTGTGATTGTGTCCACATATTTTTTCTTTATAACTTGGTTATTTTAATCTCATTCTTTTTGTGCAGATCCTGGTGACAAAGTAGAAGTTGATGAGCCAATTGCTCAGATTGAAACAGACAAGGTATTTGAACATTTTTAACTTATTAAGTCCAATTTATGGGTTTCTGTGGAGGTTAATGGCTTACATGTCCCCCAGGTAACAATTGATGTAACCAGTCCTGAGGCCGGTGTAATCCAAAAGGTAGAATATCGTTTTAATACTGGGACTCTTCATTTTCTTTCCCAGGTTTCTTGTTCATTTGTTATTTTGATATCAATTGATTTTGCATTTGCTTTTGAACATTGATAGTTTGTAGCTAAGGAAGGAGATACTGTGGAACCAGGCTTCAAGGTTGCTATCATTTCAAAATCCGGTGAGGGTGTGGAGAGTGTAGATCATGTTTCTCCATCTGAGAAGCCATCTGAAAAAGAAGCTCAAAAGCCAACTTCTCCCATTCAAGAGAAAAAGGCGGAAGAGGTGAAATCCAAAGTTGAGGTGGCTCCTGTGAAGGAGAAGTCTAAGGGAACTGCACCGCCCCCTAAACGGTCTGCTACAGAACCCCAACTTCCACCCAAAGAACGGGAAAGACGAGTAAGTCTCTTAGACTTTTGAAAGCTTTTGTCATGACACTATTCATTTGAGATCCGTCTCAGTTACTGAGTAGCAACATCTGAATCTCTCTTGATGATAGGTTCCCATGACTAGGCTCAGGAAAAGAGTTGCCACTCGATTGAAAGATTCTCAGAACACATTCGCATTGTTGACTACATTCAATGAAGTTGATATGTAAGTTTGGATTGTTATTTTGATAAACAAATTTGTGAGCTTCTTTGTCATATGTTGTAGCTTAACCCTTCTGTTATCAGAAAGATAACCAAGTCCTTTGACAACTTGATCTATGTTGCATGGATTCATGTAAGGGTACATATTCAGTATGTGTCCGGTATTGACTTGTTAATTTTTGCCAACTTTGTATTTTGAAGAAGGGAAAAAGGACAAATATACCCCGGAACTATCGTAAATGGGGTATGCAGATACCCCCGTCATACTTTTGGAACATTGGTGCCCTTGCCATCCAAAAACTAGAGCATATATGCCCTTCACTCTAATAGAAGACTAAATAGGGACACGTAGCGCAATCTTATCCGTCGATCCAATATTTAATGAATGTCGATCGGTGGATAAGATTATGACAGATGTATGTCCCTTAGTATAAAGGGTATATATCCAATAGTTTTTGGACGGCAGGGGCACCAATGTCTCAAAAGTATGACGGAGGGTATCTGCATACCGTAAATGGTATGCACGACAGTTTGGGATATATTTGTCTTTTTCCCCTTTGAAGAATCCACATGAAAAAACATGCTGATATCACACCTGTTTGACATTGTTACGCCAGTGAAAATGGAAGGGTCCATATATGGTGTAACAGGTTTTATAGATGAGTAAAACTGGTTTACTTGAGTGATTTAGAAGGTCCAAATCTTAGTACTTCTTTCTTTCTGGGGATATATTTTGTAGCTAGTGACATTTGAGGTTATAACTTAAGTATCTTTCTCTAGTTAATATCCTGTAAGTAGAAACAGTTCTGTTTCTGTTCTTCTGATACTTTAGAGATGTAGGAGCCATTTGTCATAGCCCATGAAGTGAAGCTACACACCCGTTATATTAGTTGTATTCACTTTCTTCCATCTTTCTTATTGCAGGACAAATTTGATGAAGCTCCGATCTGAGTACAAAGACACGTTTGTTGAAAAGCACGGTGTGAAGTTAGGACTCATGTCCGGATTTGTGAAGGTATGAAAAGTATCAATGTTGATAATATTTTTAGTATATTTTCGTTGACTAACTACAATGGAAAAGATCTTCTATAAATTTCAGGCAGCTGTTAGTGCACTCCAGAATCAACCTATAGTAAATGCAGTTATTGATGGTGACGACATCATATATCGGGACTATGTAGACATCAGTATAGCTGTTGGCACCCCAAAGGCATGGGCACCCCTTTCTTTGACTCAATATTTTGAATTAAATTGACAGTTTTTAGACAACCTGTAATGTGATGGCTCAAATTTGTCCTTTTACCTGTTTTTGAGACCCTACTCTTTGTGTTTATTTGCCAATGTTCAAGTATCCTTTTCCAATTGTTCAGGGTCTGGTTGTCCCTGTTCTCCGAGATGTTGACCGGATGAATTTTGCTGAGATAGAAAAGACAATAAACGAGCTTGCTAAGAAGGCAACTAATGGAACCATCTCTATTGATGAAATGGCTGGAGGATCGTTTACAATATCCAATGGTGGTGTGTATGGAAGTCTTCTAAGTACTCCCATCATAAATCCTCCTCAGGTACTTGTCCTTATTGAGACTGGAGACATGATGGTTTGAACTTTGAAATTCCCCAATAGAGCTGTCTGACAATTGATGTTTTTGTTGCTTGATTTTGTAGTCTGCTATCTTGGGAATGCATTCAATAGTGAATCGCCCAATGGTTGTTGGAGGCGACATTGTCTCAAGACCAATGATGTACATTGCGCTGACATATGATCATAGGCTGATTGATGGAAGAGAGGCAGTATACTTTTTGAGAAGGATTAAAGATGTGGTAGAAGATCCACGCCGCCTACTCCTTGATGTTTGAAGATTTAAGATATACAACCATCCCTGGCTTTTGATACTTTTCGTGGTATACCCAAGTGTTTGCGCAAGCTGAAAACCAGAAAATAAACATTTGTCAAAGTTATTGAGGCCTTTGACATTGCTTTTGTCCCTGATTATTTAATCAAGTTGCAACGCAAATAGAGATATGTAACAAACAATTCAATATTCATCCTTTTACACAACTCTTATATGTTTTTCACATGATGCCCAAGGATTGCTTGAGTATATTTTACCAGCTTGAACTGTTTTTATGCATTTTGTATTTGTCTTGTTGATTTGCCTTTTTTAGAACTGTATTGGAATTCACTTGTGTTTCAGATCCGCCCATACAACAATAATTGGTTTTATGCTATGTCAATTATGTACTTGTCCATCTAGCACCGAGTACAACTCATGCATAACAGTCTCAAAACAATAACTATGGATCTATCTATTATTAGAGATGAAATATGTAATAGCAATACTTAATGTGTATTCATAGGTCCCAAGCGCTTCTTAGAAAGGTCCCTTACCGCTTCCATGTTAAGAGAAAAAGCATATTGCTTGATTTAATCATTCTACTTCTCTTCCATGTCAAATATACCCAAGGCACTACCATTTCCAAAACATCTAAGACAGACAGCGTTCACTCTCTCTTCGTTTTGCTATCTCCAGTTGGGGACAAGTGAAGTAAAATTTGACAAAAGGTGAATTCTTTTTAACAGTAAATCCAAATAAGCTACACAACACTTTTGCAGAACATGTTATTTCCTGCTTTTTACATCTTTCCCCTTTGCACAAGTCCACGGTTGTTGAGAAACTCTATTGTAGACTGAAGATATTTGTTGTTAGAGCTCAAAGACAGCTTGGCAGTTTCGACCAGCTTGGAGGAAATTTCTGATGCTCCTTGACATACCTACTTAACAAGCAATCAAGGATTAGACAACGGAACTTTGCCTATTTACTTGCATCAACCTTACAAACAATCCAACATTTTAACGTCCATCCATAAGAGATAGGAAGATCTGAAAAAAGCTCTCTTTCATAATTGGTACTGGTACTAACTTGAATGTCTTGGAGATTAGGTGCAGTTTTATATACCAACTAGGACGGCAGGTCCTTCAGTCAATGATTTCAGGAAAAAAAAACACAAAACTGTGACTTACTTCAAAAGAAGATGCAATAGCATTGCAAGCATCAAGTGCGAGATTTCCTCGGGCAGCCTTCAAAGACAGTACTCAGATTTAGCTTATTAACGGCTCCCTAATTCTTTTATCTTTCATGGAAGAGCAAAGGATAAGCAAGGTATTACCTGTATTGGTTCTTGTACAACAGTATCAATTAAGCTCTGAAGAAGAACTGTAGAAAATGAATAAAGCTCTTGCAGATATTGTTGATCACAATAGAACAAAGAGTCATTGCCCATAACCTGGATGCGCGATAAATTAATGTAGAGAGGGTAAAGCACTAGGAAATTTATTAAAGAAAGATGAAAAATATATAGATATCCAAATCAAGGGAATAAAAAACTAGTAAGAGAGTGAAGGCGGTTCCTTTTTTAGGATAATCTTTCACATATCCATCATTTATTAACATAGTACCAGAAACTGCAAGTTGTTATGCCCACAACAATAACTGTAACCGACAATCTGACCTTCCTCAAAAGAAAAAATATATTTATAACAGACATTTCTTCCGGTAAATGAAATGCCCACATGTATAGTTTCTCATTCCACCCATAAATAAAATGGATGCATGTAGGATGACCTTACCTGATGAAATGTCAATATACACACCTTGTTTTTATCAAGTTATACAGTATACTCGTGCACCATTCATCCTACACACCCGCTGTAAGGGACACCCGAGATATTTCCGTAGAAAGCAAACTTTTAGAACTATCTCGGTGAGAAAATAAGAGAAGAGAAGGGTGATGACCTGATGTATACAAGACACCTGTTTATAGATGTCAAACACAGCACACATGATAATTTATTGACATAAGATTGGCCCCTCAAAACTGGAGTCAACCTTACAAACAAAAGTGAGCACATATGGGGTACTCGTATTCCTTCGTCATCTCGTAAGGAATCTAAGAGATCAAAAATAGGAACATGATCTTCTAATACATCCCTCTACACCATACTATCTTCAAAAAACATCCCCTGTTCCTTTACTCACAAATTCTCCACCAGATACAAGCTTGAGAATTGAATATTCTCCACCCCCCGCCCCATAACAACTTTCTGCTAGCTCCTAACCTCGCCACAGTTCTCAGAAACAGTGTACTTGATTTAAGCATATATCAAATCCAAAGAAACCTACAATGTAAAAGCAGGTGTGTTGCTTCCATCCTTGAAGCTCTAGATCTGCATAATGATTTCCAATCGGGCATTGCTTTTACACATTGAACATAACTGAACAAGATAGTATGACTTCACTGTGAAGTATTTACTAGATCACCCTTTCAAAAATCTGAAAATCATCCTCTCTGAACTGTGTGGGAAGAGGGATGTATAACCTCTGGGAGAATGTTTAACCTCACCTCAATCCCAGCTCTGTAAGGGTCTTACAAGAATAATCTCAAGTCACCTGCACACCTCCACTTTTATGGACCTCCATACCATGAACTTGTCACTCATAACAAAAAATGAACTTCGGAAGCCTTACGATACATCAAGCCAGAACCGTATTCAGTTTTAGAGTTCCCACATAGAATCCAATAAGCTTTGGAAAGATCAAATTCCCTTCATAATCCATTTGCCGTCCCCATAAGTAGTTGTCACCTCCTTAACATTCATATCAGTCACATCCATACTTCACCCAAATCACTTTCTTCCCATAGCATTCTCCTCACATGCGAATCTCCTAAACTGTCTTCCCATAGTAAAAGTATCTAATGTACGAAGAGCTAGCTCATCCAGATGACGGGAATGAATCATTTCGTTTAACCTATCTCATTCTTAATAAGCTGACTTTAGCAGGAATATAATGTTTTCCTACTTGGCTACAGCTGATGCATTCACAGCAGTGACACCTATGCCTTGGATCAAATTCATCTCTAATCATCACTAGTGTAAATGTAAGATGTGGCTGCTATAAATTCATTTCGCCGCTGCCATTAAAAGTAATATTCCCAAGAGAAGGAGAATAGCCATCCTGTCTGCTAAGCCGGATAACAGGATATCAACGTGCTTGACTTACATACTTAATCAGAAAGGACCTGAGCATATCGGAGTAGATACTGAAAGATGATGATGCAGCGCATCTTTAGGGAAATGTTCCCTGTCTTAAGAATATATATTAGAATATATATAACACTCTAAACCTCAATATTTCCAAGACTAAATCTGCTAGGGACTAATAATAACTGCAGGAAGGTTACCTACATAAATCATCTTTAATTGCTTTAGCACAAATGATGTCCTTCTACAAGCTTGACCACAAACTACCTGTTTTCTTGCACGGAATACTATACATCTGAAAATTGATGTAATATACAACCAAGTTCATAATTATGAAACAGCAGGAATACCTCATCATGTGTTGCATGGTACAGGAGATTATTCTGGGACAATGCAGCAACTGTTAAGATGAGTGCACATAACATCTTTGCCTTCATACTTGGCAGCATCCTACAACCCAATAATAGAACATTAATAGAGGATGAAAAGCAAATGATAAAAGAAGATATAAGGATGTCTCACCATGACAAGGAGCTGAGGATGGAAAACATATTCCTGGGGATGCTAGTGACTCCTCGCTCAATGTTACCTAGAATGAAAATCCAGGAGATAAGGCAGTGCCACAAAGCTCATTGGAAGTATAACGTGATCCTCTATCGAAATTTTTTGACATCTAAACATCTAAGCACACTTGTATCAATATCTTTTTGCCTATATTAATTATTAGTTAGGAAGATGTTACCTAACTCAATTTACTTTTCCATAAACTTCAGGCAGAAAACCGATTAATTCTTATCAAAAAAGAAAATTCACTTTATGCAGTTCTTTGACAACGTTCTAGGACCTTAAGCAGAGTCAAATTATTTGTTCTCAATGCCAAATATATATCCAAATTAGATACTAACTGTGGTCAATCTTATAAAAATGCTTATAAAGATGAGCAAAGCAAATTGGATACCAACTGTGGCAAATCTTATGCAAGTGCTTATAAAGATGAGCAAAAAAGGCACACGTTCATCTCAAAGAGTTCCACAACTCCATACTGGCAGCATAATTTCTACAAAATATAGAACCATAACTGATTAAAAACTATCTTCATCACATTAAAAGCTCTATATTTCCATTTCTCCAGAGTTACCAAGAGACATTTCATGATCCTACTCCACAACTTTTTGTTTCTCCATCAATGAGTTTTAGGGACCATCAGACCTAGTGGCTAGTAGTACTCTCTAGTCTCTCTTTACACAAGACACTAGACCCTCACTATTAAGAATATTGTAAACAATATCGCTAATCAATTAGAAATAATAGTCCAATTAATTAGATTGATTCTTTCCTGTTTTGGCACTTGTATATTCACTATTTGAATTACAATAGCTTGAAGGAATAATTAAGCTGACTTGTCATTCAATTCTTCCTTTCTTGTCTTATTTTTCTAACATGATATCTCATCATTGGTGAGAAAATGTTGATTGATACTAATAGGTTAATTACATGAGCAAAATGATAGTGTATTGAATGTAATTGATAATGTGATATTTTCTTTCCTTATTTAGTCTTAGGACTCATTGTATAAAACCCATTCTCATGGGTTGTATATTCACAAAGAAATACAAAGAAGCCTTTTCTTCTTTAAATCTTCATGGTATCAAAGCATGGTTTATCCCAATTATTGTTACCGATGTTGTGCCACCATATTAATGTTTCCACGCTCCAGATGTCCAGCCCTGGACATGAGGTGGGTGTTGAAGAGTCCCACATTGGATTAAAAAGGGATGAGTGGTCTCCTTATAGCCTTGCGCAATCCTCCCCTCATCAGCTAGCTTTTGAGGTTGAGTTAATTTCACGATTCATTTCTTTGCATGATATCAAAGCCATTGTTGCCTTTTTGAGGTGAGTTATCTCCCTCGCAACACTAGGGTTCCGTATTTTGTCAAAGAGGTCCAGTTTTCTCTTTCTTGGTTGGCTGTCCGCAACACAATCTCCTTCCGATCAGTTCCTTTTGGAATTGTTTTTTTCTCCATTGGGTCGCTGGAACGTTCCGAGCCTATTCCTACCAGCTTTGATTTATTTCGGCCACCATAATTAGGGTTCTGGAGTGGCAGCTACATTTAATGTGGGATATACTTTTCTAACAATTTTTTCCCTTTTTTTTTCCATTTCTCACTTCAAAGGCTTGTTCCGAGTACATACCTACTGATATTGATTCTTTACCGATCACCAAAGTAAGGGTTCTGACCCAACAACTAGCTTTCCAACGACTTCTCCCAGAAATATTTTTCAGATCCGGGTCGAAAACCTATTCCAAACCTTCCAATCCAAGTTCTGGAAGATTTGGTCCAGCCGTGTAGGCATAATTTTTCCGGCTAGATCAGGCAGATTCTATCACAGGAAGGTTATTGTTTATTTCTGAATATCCGTGCTCAATTTTTGACACCAAGGATCATTACTCGTTCAAACTATGGGTGATATGAAAATCATATATATATATATGGCGCCACCACAAACAAGAATTCCCTTTTAATTTATTTATTTCCAAAATTAGCCTTTTCTTCCGTGAAAAGTTGTGACTTTCAAAAAGAGTAGCGACTTTTACGAAGAGTTGCGACTTTTATGAAGAGTTGTGATCATTCCGATAAGGCACAATAATCATTTGTCCACACTACCTGAGGGATTTCCTCTCATTTTGAAACAACGAAAATTCTGAATTTCTTCTTCGTCGCACAATTAAATATTCGTGTACTTTGCTCTTGTTGAGTGGTTTACTGACATCATTGTTTTTATATCAATACACTGGTGAATAAAATCGTCTATCCTGAGAGGATCTATTTCTTTAAACTCGAGAACTAGAGGGAAATAATTTCCTTAAGGGGAAAATATGCATTCACTAGGCTCAATTTTTTCCTTTTGGTTTCATTCTATTGTTCAGATACTGGTATGATTTTTATAGTCATTAATTAATGCTTATGTTATTAATTGTTTTTAGTACATATTTTAAACTTTGTTGTTTATGTTTATGCTTTTGATCATTATGTTGAAATAAAAATATGTTAATCAAGAGTTTGATGTAACCATTAGATTATTGGTGTCATGTAGATTAGAATTCTTTAACTTGTAAAATAAATGACTTTGATCTTTATAGAGTTTTTAGTGGCTAAAAGATCCATGAGATGTTTAAAAAGGGACTTTTGAGTGTTCAGAAGTTATGGTTGTTCCACATTACCTTGGAGTTTTAGTAATTCAACTTTCTATCTTATCGAGGTATTCAATCGATTAGTGACATCGAAAATAAAACAAGAACGTAGTGGAATGGTAAGTATTTTACTCAACCTTATCAAAAGTTTGGAGTTCAAATTTCAGATTGGAGTCACTGATTTACCCCTCAAAGTAGGATGAATCCATATTAATCAAATCTTAAAGAAGTAATTATCCCCTTATAAAGATTAGATTAAAAGTCACAATTTTTTTAAAAAAAGTTTTTACCATATTGATCGAAACATAAACAATAAAATACGTCTTTTGGCTATCACTCGAATGATTTTGAAAAAGGAACTTGCCGAGACATCATTTTATCCAAATTATTTGAGCGACATACGCTATTTCATTGAACTCTAAGACATGTGTTTTTAAATTTTAATTAACTTATCAAGTACAAAACTAATTACATAAGATGAGTAAAATGTTTATACCAGTTTTTGAAAATACGAATACAGACAATGAAACAATTATATATCTTTTCTAAAGACTTTGGTAATGAATAACTAGAGTAAAATGATGAGTTAATAACAAAATATTAAAAAAAATATTTCATTTCATCTCTACATAAAATATTCTCGACAATCTTTCGTAGGGCAGTACCCACTCGAAAACACTTAAATTATCAAATGTTCAGAAGTAGATTATTAACGTAGTTTACCGTCGCGCGAAGCGCGGTCAATGTACCTAGTAGATAATAATTCTGTCTCAAATTAGTGCTGTAAAATTGGATGTGTCAGAATATTTATCTTCTCCGTTTAGTAGTTCTATGAACTCTCATGGGATCATTAATCAAACATTTTACCCTTATACATCTCAACAAAGCTGAGAGGAGGAATAGGCATCTTATTGAGACTGCTCACATACTACTCATACAATCTCATGTTACATTACATTTTTGGGGATACAGTTCTCAAATCTTATTATCTTATTAATTGTATACTTTCCTCAAGTATCTCTAAATCAAGTTCCATATGCTGTTTTGTTTCGCTATTCATCTTGTTCTCTCTTCCACCTCATGTGTTTAATAGTATGTGTTTGGTCAATAACTTTACTCCGAGAAAAGACAAGTCAGCCAATCATGTTCTTAAGTGCACATGTTAGGTTACTCAAGGGTGCAAAATGTATAGTGACGTTACTCACTTGACCTCCAGTGGTACCTTATGCATGTTGATTCACCTTGTTGAACGCAACCATACTCAACTCTCCTCCTCTGACAACCTAAACATTTTTTAGGTGTTACCAGTTCCATGTTTGGGGAATTCTGTCATTATCTTTCCTTCATCTTGTCTCACAATTCCACCATCTATAGTTCACCGCCCACAGTTCCATCATTTACAAATTCACTACTCTTGATGTGAGCATGCAACATCAGGTAGATGATTCACGTCCTGTATCAGATCTTTCAACTACTACATACTCTTCTCATAGTCGACCCTTTGCACTTTGGAGAAGTATTTGATCCACTCATAACCTCAACCCCCTTTATAAATGTTTGAGTTGTCATCGGCTCTCATCAGCTCATTATGTCTTTGTGCCATGTTTATCCTATGTTTTTATCCTCATGTCTACAGGTAAAACAGTCTCTCACCCTGGAGTTCAACTTGTTTTTTTTATTTGAGAAGGTAACAGTCTTGTATTATATTCCAAAAAATAAAACCCGCCACAACTTGTTACAGGTTTACTAATTACGAATAAAAGGAGAGTATCAGGAAGATCTTCAATCCCAAATAACAAAAATTACAAGGTGCCTAAAGCATTCATTACTGATTCTAGATCTTCCATATACTCCTGTTTACACCAAAAATGAAATAAAACCAAACAATTCATCTTCATCTTCTGGATGCTGTTACTTTTGTTCTGGAAGCATCTGAGGTTCCTCTCTTTCCACACAGACCACCAGATACAGGTGGGGATGATCTTCCATCTTTCTTTGTGACCAGAAATGTAGGCAAAGCTACTCCATATCTTCAGGGCCTGGACAATATTTCTTGGCATCACCCAAAGTAGGTCCTTCGAATTGACGAAAATGATCCACAAAATATTAGTGATCCTACAGTGAAGAAAGAGGTGGTTGACTGTTTCAGCCTCTTCTCCACACAGGAAACACCTAGGACTCAGCTGGATACCCCTTTTCATGACGTTCTCCTGAGTCAAGACAGCCTGCTTCGCTAGTAGCCAAGTAAAGCAGGACACTTTAGGAGGTATTTTAACTTTCCAGATAAGTTTCCATGGCCAGCCAGTAACCTGATGGGTGAAAGAGTTGAACTTTTTGTAAGGTTCCTTCACCCTGAAATTTCCGTTGCAGTTATGATTCCAAAACAATCTATCTTGGGAGGTGGAGGTTCCTTTGAATTGTTCAAGGATTCCAAAGAAGTCTACTAGTCTTTGGATCTCCCAATCATTTAGGGGTCTTCTAAAACTCAAATTCCATCCCTGATTTGACCAAACTTCTGCCAGAGTGTCTTTTCGTTGTTGGTTCAGAATGTAGATATCTGGGAAGAGGGTTTTTAGGGAGCCTTGTTCTAACCAGTTGTCCTCCCAGAAGAAGACCTTCATGCCATTTCCTATTCTAATGCTGCAATTTTCTCTTAATTTTGGCCAAAGGTTTCTGATGGCCCTCCAGATGCTAGTTCCATAAGTACTAGTGACCATTTTGGTAGACCAGTTATCCTCCATTTCATACTTCTGCTTGATAAGTTCTTTCCATAGTGCTTGTTCATTGTATGCTAGTCCCCATAGGATTCCAACTTGTACTAATGAGGAGATATCTGCTTTACCCAATAATAGTACTTGGGATCTTGTTTCTCATTCGGGTGAATTTGAATTGGCTGTCCGCAGGTTTAGATAATCAAATAGTCCAGGTGATCAAACAGATAGACTTAAGACTTGCCTTGTGAGCAAAGATTACATTTCGATATTTGGGCTTTGATTACAATGATACTCTCACCCATGCAAAAATAATATATTTTCATCTTTTTTCCATCCACGGTGATATTTGTCATTGACCTCCTTATTTAGTTGGACATTAAGAATGTTTTTCTCCATGATCTTGAGGGTTGAGGTTTATATAGAGAAATCACCTGACTTTGTCTCTCTGGGGAGTCGCTTACTGCGACGATCACTTTCTCGTCTAAAACAGTCCCCTCAAGCCTGATTTGGTAAGTTCATCTCAATTATGCAGGAGTTGGCATGAATTTTAGTGCAACTGATCATTATGTGTTTTATACAGTATTCTTCTCTTAAGTCTTTGAATCAACTTAGTGGGTTATGTTTGATATAGTCATTATTGGCAATGATCAAGATGGTATCACTGGATTGAAGCAATATATCTTTCAGCACTTCCAAACTAAGGGTCTCCTGGATTGAAGTACTTTCTAGGTATTGAGTTTGCTCTGTCTAAGTCAGGTATTGTCAATTCACAACAGAATATGTACTAGACATTCTTTAGAAGACGGGAATAGCAGGCTGTAGACAGTCCCGTATGGAAGGGCTCTTGCTCAATTCACACTCTTATGGACCCAAATGCTAAGGTTCTGCAAAGATTGGGGAGCCCCTTAGTGATCCTGAAAGATATAGGCGACTGGTTAGTATGTTGAACTACCTTGTAGTGACTGGACCTGGCATTGTTAATCATGATAGTGTTATAAGTCTATTTATGGAATTTCCAAGTGCTGGTCATTGGAATGTAATTGTTCATATTTCTTCTATATGAAAAAGGACTAACTTTTGAGGATCAAAGTCATGCTCAGATCATAGGATACATAGACGTGGATGGGCAGGATCACATTCTTATAGACGATCTACGTTTGGATATTGTGTTCTACTAGGAGGTAATTTGATATTTTAGAAGAACAAGTAATAGAATATAGTTTCTCAAGCTAGTGCAGAAAAAATAAAATCAGGCAATGGTTGCGGGCAACTTGCCAACTAATTTGGATCAATCAATTGATCAGAAGTTAGAATTTGGAGATATCAATCAAATGAATCAAGCTTTGATTCATATTGTATCAGATCTGGTTTTCTATACCAGACTAAACACTTCCTCCTATAGAGTTTCCTACTTAATTAGAGCATTTTAGACCATGGTCATTGGGGTTTCGGAAAATTCAGACTTGTTCTGATTTGTTCTAGCCTACTACATATATCTATATGCAGTTTGTGCAAATTAACTCTTCACACTACAGGTTCACCAGGTGGCCATTCCCAAGCAATTGATATTACTATGTCTTGCTTACAACATGCTGTGCTAAGTTCAAAGATGACAAGACACAAAGACATAACAAAGGACAAGCAAAATAGAAGAATTGAAGTGGAACAGATCAAAAACCTGGAATCATAACAATAAGACTGCAAAATTTGCATAATGTTGATTGAAACCCATCAATGTCCTTGGGAATCCTTGAGCCTGCAGATAATGTTATTACAATTCAATATTTTACCACGGAAAACCATGATAAAGCTGGGGTGGAATATCTTAATCTGGTTGCTTCTTGATACAGCAGCATACATAACCTCTCAAATTCAGACAAAGAGGCTTCACAACAGATGCAAAAGACACGCTAGTTTGAGTATTTGATCAGGTTTTGAGCCAAAAATATACAGGATCAAACATGAAAAGATCTTGGAGAACTTAGGTAAAATGATTCAGCATATGCGCTCCACACAATTATTGCACCTTGTTACTGCTCTGACACTCAGAACTTTTGCCTTGTCTTTTACTCTTTATTATCTTGTCATCATATTCACTAACATTATCTCCAACAGTTCAAAAGGCAAACCCATCCCATTCCCCAACAACTCGAAAGCTCATATACAAAGGCTAGACTCACGGAGCATCTCCAAAACCTCTAAGCTGCACACACCATTTGGTGCAAGTAATTTTTTTTATTAGTTGTAAAATGTGAATAGTGGCAACAAGCACTTCAACTATCCTCCTAGAAGAGGAAATTATGTTATTTTTAACTGACCATGAGCAGAATGTGATTTTCTCATAAGCTCGACTTCATTGTTGTTCTCAATAATAAAATGAGATGCTTAATTATCCATTGCGGATGTTATGGTAGTAAGCTTTCTACTAATGTTAAAGCAAGTGAGAATGAAACTGTGTTACCTTTATTATTAAATATTTAGTCACCTATTATATATATCGTACTGGAGAGGCAATGACGATATAAACTTCCTCGGAATCAGGAAAGGAACTTAACTCCAAAGTCGGTTTCAAAATGTTATTGCAAGTGATACATTTACGGGATAGGGAGAGAAATAGAGAAGGCTCGATTTAATCTTGTTCAGTGCAAATCTACAATTTCCAGTCTACTACTAATATGCACTGAGCCATCTGGAGAATAATTCATAGACAAACCTTCAAATAAGTCAACATTGTGCAAGCACCTCAATGCTGAATCTACAAGTCCATCTGAGTTAGAAACTAAACCAGCCATTAATGCAACCTAAGAGACCAAACAAATTAAATTCATCTGAATTAACAGCAGCGCAAATTAAGAATAAAGAAAGAACTAACATTACCTCTGCAGTTTCCAAGTAGAGGTTTAACTGTTTCAGATGAGATGGGATAGATGGTATTGTAACTTCACTGCATGCTATACAAGATTTGACAAAAATGACATCACTAATGTCATTCCGTGTAGCTTTAACCACCAGTAAATTGCTGGAATGAACAATCATTTCCTGAAAAAGCAGAAGTTACATCTTACAGCCAGTACAATCTTGGTACTGATGAATACAAAGTTACCTTTCGCAAAATGAGAAGCAGAAGATACGAGACTCATCAACAAGGACTACTTGGAGAAATAATCAGTTTAAAAAGATCTAAACCAAGCTTAAAACTTTCTACTATGTCCAAATTCTACACCATGTTACCTAACAAGGCAGCCAAGTGGGAGCTTGATAGTACTGTTAAAAGGAAACAATGCAAAAACCTACCACCTCAGTCCCATGTTAGTTGGTGTCAGCTCTATGAACCCTAATATAAATAGCATTCATTTAGACTTGTTGCAGTCCAATATTCAATAATTTTGGTTTTGGAACACTAGAAATTTATCTATACTTTTAAACTCCCTTACAAATTTATAAGATTCCATGAGTCAATGTACTTATATCAGCATACCAATATGACCAAGCCATAAAATTAACTGCTCCCTTTGTTCCATTATATATGACACTCTTTCCTTTTTAGTATGTTCCAAGAAGAATGACACTTTTCTGTAACTGTATACTTTTTAACTTTAAACTTACTGTTTTACTTTAATGAAATGCTCTTAAAACCACATAAATGCCATGGCATGTTTAAATCCTTAAGTTGTAAAACCACATAAATGTCATGGCATGTTTAAATCCTTAAGTTGTAAAAGTCTTTCTTTCTTTCATAAACTTTTTGCCAAGTCAAATACCGCATATAAACTAACGGAAGTAGTTGATATCACCTATATGGATATTTTCCTTCTACTGTGTTCTAATTTTTGCTAAATCTACAAGGGATTCCAAGAAATTGTAGTTATTTTGAGACAATTTCCTATCACGCATGTGATTTTAGGTCCCTTTTAACACAGAGTGATGCAAGTAATGTAGAAAGCAAAGGGCCTTTTTGACTTGTTTATAAATAAAGAACCTTCAATAACGTTTTCATTTTTGTGGGAAAAAGGAGTAATTTTGCATGGATTAACTCATCAAACTTACGTTTATTACAAGTCATGAAGTGCAATTATAGAGAATTACACAAAAGAAGGAATTCTTTTACAAGCTCAACAGTTTTTGGAAAAAATGCTCCCAGGCACTTTTTTCGAGACTTCCTTTTAAAAGACCCCTTCAGGGTCTTTGATCCCTTTTCCGGTGGTCCTCAACCACCGGAATCTTTCCCTATCCTTCTTTTCTTTGAAAGCCTTTTTTTCACCATGGAAAATCGTATTTACTTTAGACTAGGTGGGAAATCTTTTGACATTACAGAGACTACAATGTATTCTAATACATGGTTTGAATGGGTGGGAAATTCTAGGCACTACCCAAGGAGGATGACTTTGAGCAAAGGGGCTCTGGGTTGGCTATGCAGAAGGTTGCGAGAAGCATCAGAAGTCAGGGGTAAAATGTTTAACACATGGAGAGGCAGAGATGTTTCAACTAATATCTTTTGCTCTTTGAAGTTCAACAAGTTTGGTCGTTTTTTGTCGATCATTATGGTTAATGGCCAAATGAGGTCTATTATTATTATTCCAGAAAACAAGGACAATGAGGGGTGGTTGGGACTTGTCAGACGGATTGAAAACTTCATTAATAGGAGGTCTTTAATGCAAGCTGGTACTCCAGCAGTAGGGGAGATAAATCATCCTTCAAAGAGGGGAGAAGGCAGCTACAAGGATGCTCTCTACAAAAACAGATGGATGGTGCAGGAAACAACTATCTCCAAGGTACAAGGCATTATGACAGCTTCTTCACACCATGATGGAAAGGATCTTTTACAGAGATTCCTAGTAGGAAGCTTTCCAGATTGCAATGAGATCCCAACAAGAAATGATGTGAGAAGGTGGATTCAACAAACTTGGAAAGGAGTTCACAATATTCAGGTTTTCGACATGAATGGCGTTCAATTCCTGTTCGAATTCCAGTCGAGGAAAGATTCACAACACATTCTTCTTGGTAATTGGAAAGACAGGGCAAACAACTTGAGCTTGACTGGTGGTCTCCGACATCTGGGGCTTATCCAGCCCACACCACCTTTCAATGGTTTTGGATTCTGAGTACTTGGGCTACCTCTCCAACTATGGTCTGAAAATATTATGAAAGAGATAGGAGATAAATGTGGGGGATGGCTTGCGACAGAAGAAGAAACCACGATAAAAAACCATCTGCGATGGGCTCGAATCAAAGTGAAAGGTCCCATTGAAAATATTCCCAGAGAAGTTGAAATTCAAGATGGTGGTTTGATTTTTTCCCTTCCAGTTTGGGTTGAAGCGCCAACAAGATTTCGCAGATCTGAGGCGATTGAGCTTGACAGCCAAGAAATCAATCCTAGGCTAGAAAAGGAAAGGGATAAAGCTGCTAACTCCATAAAGCAAATGTTGACTTCCCAGGTTTTAGGGCAAAGGAGAGAGAGAAAGGATCCTGTGGATAATGATATGCATTTAAGGAGTGTTGTGGGGTCCAGCAGCCATGTAGAAAAAGCTGATGATGCCATAAAGCAGATGTTGACTTCACAGAGAATTGGGCTAAGGAGAGAGGGAAATGATCTTGTGGATGTGATGGGACATGCATACGGGGGCCCCATTGCTGCAGGTCAAGTGAAACCCAAATCAAATTATTTGGGCCAGCCAACCCATTTAAATAGAAGCCCAACAAAGGTTGTTGAGCCTTTTATTAAAGATATAAACATTTGGCCTGCTAATACAGAAGCCCAAAATACTCTGTCAACATGCATAGAACAGAGTATGTGGAGTGGAGTGAAGTGTCAAGAAGCCAGCTGGACGATACAGAGAAGCGTCATTCAAAGTCGATTATGTCGGAAATAAGGGAGACAAGTGCTAAAACTAAGGAAGGGGAGGTACAGGGGAATTCTCAACAATTAATTCCTCTTAGTGATCCGACACCTCTCAATTGTGATGCCTCTGAATGCAGCAAAGAGGCAGAGGGGAGAACAAACCAATGGGTACAAGACAATATCCTCCGACTCAGCCAAAGGTTTGGAATGTCTTTTGATGGTTGTTCTGGCGAAGCTTTGACCCTTCTATTAAAAATTGATCAAAGAAGGGAAAAGGAAGGCTCCTTAGCCTCGAGTGCTACAGAACATAAGGACAATCAGATAATCCCTAAAGAGCTCAAAAATCTGATCTTCGATGTGAAGTTCAAGGATGGAGAACCTAGGAGTGAATCTAGGAGTAGGGGGAGAAATTATGCCACCCAGTTACAATGAATTTGAAAATTCTATCATGGAATGTTAGGGGTTTAAACATGGAAAACAAAAGGAATTTGGTGAAAAGCAGAATTCAACAGGAGGGAGTAGATATTATAGTTTTGATGGAGACAGCTAAATGGGGCAGTGGGGGATTATATACAACAATTAGGGGGGAATAGGTGGATAGGGGGAATATGGTTAGAAGCGATTGGTAGCAAGGGTGGAATTTTAGTTATGTGGGACAAAAGATCATGGAAAGGGGAGATGGTGGAGTATGGAAACCAATCAATTACTTGTAAATTATGTGGAGTTAATCAAGAACTAACTTGGTTTCTCACAGCAGTCTATGCATCATGTGATAGAAATGAAAGGATGGAGTTGTGGGAAGAATTAAGAGCTATGAGGAGTCTCTGTGAAGGGCCTTGGGTAATATGTGGGGATTTCAATACTACTAGATTTCCTTCGGAGAATACTTCTAGATTTCCTTCGGAAAAAACCAACTGTATCAGGCTTTCTAGAGCCATGATAGATCTGTCTAGTTGTATCAACGAATTGGAGCTGATTGACCCCCCTTTATTTGGGGGCTCATACACTTGGAGAGGAGGGGCAAATCATAGGAATGCCTCCAGGATTGACAGATTTTTATACTCGTTCTCATGGGATGAAATGTTCCTTCAAATTAGGCAAGGTACTCTGCCTAGCTTGGGGTCTGACCATAATCCCATTGTCTTAACTTGTGGGGATAAGGCCTACGGGGGATCTTATCTTAAGTTTGAAAAGTGGTGGCTTAATGTAGAGGGTTTCAAAAGTAAAGTTCATGAATGGTGGAGCTCCTTTGAAGTGCTGGGAAGACCGGACTACAAACTAGCTACTAAGTTGAGGTTGCTTAAAACAAAACTGAAGAAATGGAGCAGAGAGAATAGGGGAACTGGAAGGCAAGGAAGGAGCAAATTTTGAGTCAGATAAGGGACATGGAAGTTACTCAAGAGACTAGGTCTCTTGCTGGTGATGAACAACTTCTAAAGGTACACTTGGGCATGGAATACGAGAAGGTGGCAAAAAATGAAGAAATTTTTTGGAGACAGAGGTCCAGAATACAGTGGATCAAGAATGGCGATAAATATACGAAGTATTTCCACAGGATGGCAACAACTCACAAGAAAATCAACACCATTGAGTCATTAAAGATTAATGGAGAGTTATCCTCTGAGCCGGCGGAAATCAAGAACTCTATTGTGGATTTTTACCACCATTTGTGTAAGGAGGTGGAAAACTGGAGAGCCTCCTAAATATTCTTAACGTACAGAGAATAACAATGGAGGAGCAGAGCTGGTTATCTAGAGAATTCAGTGAGGATGAGGTGCTAGAAGGGATAAGATTGTGTGCTTGTGATAAAGCACCTGGGCCTGATGGTTATACCATGGCCTTCTTTCCGGCATTCTGGGAAACTATAAAGGAAGATCTGATGCAAACCTTCCAACACTTTCAGTGTCACCAAAGTTTTGAGAAGAGTTTCAATGCTACCTTTGTGGCTATAATTCCTAAGAAGGTGGGGGCAAATGATCTAAGAGACTTCAGACCAATCAGTCTCATTACTGGGGTTTATAAAATAATTGCCAAAGTGTTGGCAGAAAGACTGAAGAAGGTGATAGACAAGCTAGTCAACAAAAATCAAATGACTTTCATTAAAGGGAGACAAATAATGGATGCTGCTTTAATTGCTAGTCAATGTATTGATACTAGGATTAGAGGAGATGTGCCAGGGGTAATGTGCAAACTGGATATTGAAAAAGCCTATGACCATCTTAATTGGGAATTCCTGATCAACACTCTTAGGCAAATGGGTTTTGGCCCTACATGGCTCAAGTGGATTGAGTTTTGTATTAAAACCACCAGGTTCTCCATTTTGGTTAATGGAGAACCTGTAGGTTTTTTTCCTGCAGAAAGAGGTCTTAGACAAGGAGACCATTTGTCCTTTTTCCTGTTTATCATTGCCATGGAAGGGTTGGACAGTTTGATGAGGATAGCTTCTCTAAACAACTGGATTAGGGGTTTCAGAATCAAAAACAGGATTAATGAGGTTATGGATATGACTCATTTACTGTATGCGGATGACACAATAATTTTTTGTGAAGCAGAGCAAGAGCAGGAACAACTCTGTCACATCAGAATTATTCTGGTAATTTTTTAGGCATGCTCTGGACTTAAGGTGAATTGGAGGAAAAGTAGCATTTTTCCTATTAAAGAGGTCCAACAGATTCAAGCTTTGGCTAATATATTGAAGTGCAAGATAGAGAGGTTGCCTACCGTTTATCTAGGTATGCCACAGTTAGCATCTGGGATGATGTACTAGAAAAATCAGAGAGGAGACTGGCACTTTGGAAATCTCAATATCTGTCCTTGGGGGGAAGAGTCATTTTGATTAATTCTGTTTTAGACTCTTTGCCAACATATGTGATGTCACTTTTTCCGATTCCCGGCAAGGTAGTCAAAGCTATAGACTCATTGAGGAGAAACTTCCTTTGGGAAGGTAACAAGATTGAGAAGAGCTACAACTTAGTCAAATGGATGGCGGTTCAACAGTGCAAAAGATATGGGGGTTTGGGAGTAAGAAACCTAAAGGTACACAACAACAGCTTACTCACCAGATGGTTGTAGAGATACAATTTGGAAGATCAAGCTCTATGAAAGGAACTCATTCAACACAAGTATTGTCAGGAAGATCAATGGTGTTCAGAGGAAGTGACAGAAACATATGGTGTGGGAGTATGGAGGACTATAAGAAACTTATGGCTGGCTTTCAGAGACAATGTAAGGATAAAGGTTGGTCGAGGAAATAAGGCCCTGTTCTGGAAGGAAGAGTGGACTGGTCAAGGGTCCTTGGAAAATTTATTCCCTGGGTTGTTTTCCATTTGTCTGAATCCTGACAGCAAAATACAAGAGGTTTGGTCCCCACAAGGATGGAATTTGCTCTTTAGGAGATTTCTTAATGATTGGGAAATAGAGTGGGTAACGAATATGCTAGCTTTGATTGGAGATTTTCCTGGCACAAATCTGGAAACAGATAAATTGTTATGGAGGCATCATACTGATGGTCAATTCTTTGTGAACATATATATAAAAAATATCTAGCCACAATTGCGGGGAAGAAATCAGGGCCATGGAGTGCTATATGGAAGAGTGTAGCCCCTACTAAGGTGAAGTGTTTTACGTGGTTGGTAACTAGGAGAGCTTGCCTGACACATGATAAACTTCAAAAGAGGGGAAAAATTATTGCCTCAAGATGTTATCTTTGTAAAGAGGTCCTAGAAACCAACTATCATCTGTTTCTCCACTGCAAAGTAACAACACAAGTATGGGCTCTATTTACCAATATAATGAGTCTAAATTGGATTATGCCAGAACACACAGCAGACCTACTAAGTTGCTGGGTCAGAATGGGAGGTAGTAAAAGCCAAAGGAGGTGGTGGAGAACCGAACCTGCTTGTATCTGGTGGAGCATTTGGAAGGAGAGAAATCAGAGAATTTTTGTAGGGAAAGAATGCACTATAGAGAAGATTAAGTGGAATTGTGTAAAGAAATGAACATAGAAGAAGAAATTCAACTAGTGGATTTCATAGGAGCTTTGTAAGTAGTCCTGCTATTTTTTTGGTTGGTTTTTCTATGTAACTAACACTATTGGAGGTGGCCAGCACAACCCTTAATGCTGAGTAATACAATGTTACCAGTTTCAAAAAAAATAAAATGAATTACACAAAGTTGGTGTTGTCTAGTACAAATGTTTTACACATTACAAGTACATATTAAGCTTCCAAAAGTTCAACCAATATTTATACAAGTTGCAAGTCCTTGTTTATAGAAAAAATATAGTTTAGATAAAAGAGAACTCTTAATATGCAACGAGTTGTCAATCCTTTCAAAAGTTATTTGTTAACTTTACCCTCTACTTTTTCCATGAAAGATTAAGAAACAAATTTGTTAACTTGCAAAAGTCCATGTTGCTTGACCCAAAGTAAACACTCTTCTGGAAAAAATATTAATTCAAAGTTAATGACCTCCATTATTTTGCTATTAATTTGTTCTGCTTATCCTCCATGTCTGTAAAGGTTACAAGAGTTCACCATACTATCAAAGTTAGACTAATAACAGGAAACTTTTGTTTACATATTAAATAACTTATTATGTTCACTGCAGGATGACTATAGAGAAGCTTTTCTTCACTTACCTTATCATCAGATATTAAATAAATAAACGGATAAGCTTTTCTTTGCATATCCCATGGTTCAATTGTTCCTAACTATAATACAAGATTTAGGAAATACCCTAATAGAATATCAGTTATTTGAGACTCCAGCTTCCTGTGCACTGCACTTCCCTTTAAGTATACTGCTTTAGCTGCATAAGTTTGATCTTTTCTTTGGCAAATTATTACTACAATCCCTAAAACTAATCTAAATTTTCCTTGACATATCATGTGTGTTAGTTGAAACAATTGATTGTAGGTAAAAATGTGGACAGTCAAGATAAATATTTCCTAACATCCTTCAATATTTCTATGAAGGAAGACTTCATAGCTTTGTGAGGAAATACTCCACTACACTAGAGCACTTCTAATGTACAGGGCAAAACAGATTAGGGAGACGGCAAAGTGTCATAAGATCACTATTACATGCACCACATCCAGTAATAGACACACCAATATGCACACATACACAACTCAACGAGGAGAGGAAGTACATTAAAGGTCTTTCAGGTAAACTGGAAAGACTAGTTCTCTTCAAAAAGACACAAATAACATCATACCCCAACTGACAGGGATAAAAAGAACCGGGGAACAAGAAGTAAGAGTCGAGGATATTGTAAACCTCTACAAAGTGACGTCACATTCATATAACAGAAACATAAAAAAGAAATCACATAACCCAAAACTGTCCCCTATGCATAATTCATGGAAGCAGAGAATAAGCAAGATTTTTCAGTAATC
Source organism: Solanum sitiens (assembly GCA_016801875.1). NCBI lineage: Eukaryota > Viridiplantae > Streptophyta > Magnoliopsida > Solanales > Solanaceae > Solanum > Solanum sitiens. The sequence continues at coordinate 1,479,416 of JABWTJ010000186.1, read as the reverse complement.
CATTCAGGATATTTTAACATATTTTAGAGAACATTAACCTTGACTTCACTCATGCTTCCAAAAGCTCCACGGCACTGAACCAAAAAATCTAAGTGGAGTTCAACTTCAGAATCATAATCAACCTGAATATTATGATCAAGAAATGTATTAGAACAGGTAAAGGACTAATGTGTTGTAGTTCACATTTCTTGACCAATCAGCAAGAAAAGGAATATTATTTGCAAACAATATTTCATTACCATGTGTATAAAATGAGAAACTAAATGTGCTGAATGGTTGTTCTCCTTTTCCTTAATAGTTGAGAGATTTATGCTATCATGCAAGGACCTTGAAACTTCAAAAAGGAATTGAATGGTTGTAGGATCTCTAACACAAGAATTCCTAACAGAGAAAGAAGAAGATAATTGACAATTATATTTCCATCAGAGAAACTGCCGATTTGTTTTCATTTTTCAAAAAAGATTTCTTCCCAAGAAAACCATCAGTTACCTTTGCAGCAAATTAAACATCAGCTAAGTTCAATAGAAAGATTTTAAGGCCAACAATGTGGTATAAGGGCGAATGTTGGGCCTCTAAAGCACATGTCCACAAGGTTAGTTCGCACATATGCGAATATTAAGATGGATGTGCGGTCATACAAGGTCAGATAAGATCCGAAATTATCACATCCATCAGAAGGTGCAAGTAACGTATACAGAGAATAAAAAGAGAGAATTTCGCTTGAGCTAATTTGACATGTTAGGGTGGCCTGCCTCTAGATGCACCGGCTCTTAGATGTGAAAAAATGATGATTGCATGTTTTAAAATCAGTGTTGTGAAAGGCGATCGCCTCGTCGCCAATGGCGAGAGGCAAGGCGACCCTTCATCGCCTTTTAGCTTTGTGTCGAGGCGATCTTCAAAAGGCGACACGATGGTGACAAAGGTGAGAGGCAAGAAAGGCGTCATCTTTTGTATTTCTTTTAAAAAGGCGATCAATTTAGGGTTTTAAAAGTTAAAAGGTAATTTTATGTTTTCGACTAGACTCTTGGGGTGGCCAGCCAAAATTTTCCGACGACTCCAAAGTCCAATCAATACGTTGTTCTTCATTTTCTTTTTCCTTCTTCTTCTTCAGACTTCAGAGTCACTTCTACCCTTGTTTTTTTCACTGTTTTGACTTTTCCACTGTTTTTTCTCATTCAAGTTCCAAGTATGTATTATTTATTTTCAGTTTTTGAATTGAAATATTTTCTAATATGTTATTTCTATTGAGATTTTGATTATTTATATATACAATTTACATATTTTAATTTTTTGGTATTAATTGGGCCGCACTTCAAAAAGGCAAGCGTCTTGCCGCTCGCCTCGCCTTGTAGTGAGGCAGACCCTTGTTGCCTTTTATCGCCTTTCGCCGTCCACAACACTGGTTAAAAGAAGAGGAGGTAGATCTAAAATCACATGGAAAAAATTTAACTCAAAAGACTAAGAATGTTGGAATTCAGGGAGATCTAGCAATAGATAGAAACAATGGAAGTTGAGGATTTCTATCAGTGATGTCAACTCAGAGTATATTAGAGAACCCCTTAAATGAAACTTAAGTATGGTTACTGAAATTTTATGGACCAATTTTCAATAGAATCTTTCAGGATGTTCTGATAAGCAATTATGATAATGAAGATTTCAAACAATTGATCCAACTAGCTTGGGATTGAGGTGTGGTTTTTGTCGATATACTTTAATTTCTCATCAACAATGAGGAGGATGCGAACTTCCCCATCTGAGGGATCATAATTGTGTAGCCATCATACACATTCTAAAGATTCAGTATACTCTTTATGTAATATATACAAATACATACAGGTGACTACAGCAAAGAGAGAGCTCCAGCTTCATGTACCAGTATAAATGCTTAATGTACTTTCCTTAAAATGGTTAAGGGAATATTGTTTGGACAATCAAAATGGTCATTCCCTTCCCTCTTTTCTAAATACTGAACTTAGACAAAGGAGAAAAATATCCATTTTCTTATAGAGACCATGCATATCCTTAAGACTATACAAAACAACCCTGTTAGGCAGATTGACCAACAAGAAAATTTCGTGATCCATGATAGTTAATAGTATACTGTTTCTACATGGATCACAGAGTGCGAGAAGTGGTTATCATCTTAAAATTTCACCCAGGGTAGGTGAGTCATCCAGGTCTTACACACTGACTTTAAACAATAGGAGCTCTTGCTTTCCGTCTTAAATGGGGCAAGGGATATACCTATGTAGGAAGAAAGCAGATCATTGCTCGATAAAACAAAAATTGGAATTTAAACACACATTTGGTCAAAACAGTTATACCTTGCAGCAATACTAAGGATCTGCGTATTGACGATGGTCCTAGAGCTCCCCTGCATCACGCTTAATATTTGATTGAAATGGTTCTGCAAAATGATGATGGTAGATCGGCTCAACATTAAGTGATTCAGATCCCCTTCTACCACTATATTATAGAACTGATTGCAGGGCCCAATTTACAAGTAATCATGTCTATTGATGATTGTTTATCATATTTTTATCTCACAACAGCATAAGGTATGAAATGACTAGTAGAAGCATAGGACAACTAAGAAACAACAGTAAAAGGAAAATGACTTTAAGCAACCACAAAGACAAGTAGCCTACCAATCGCAATATGTTCTCAAGGTTATCAAAATGATTTAGAAGCTTCAGAAGAATTGATTGCAGGCTTGATAGTTCATTCTCACCAATCTCATCATCTAATGTGCGCTCAAATATTCCATCTAATATGCTGTCCAGATAACTATTCTGCGCAGAGGACAGAATTAGAAAAAATAGCTACACAAACAATTAGCAGCATGTTTTGGGGCTCTCATGTCCAAGGAGAAGATAACAATTAATATACCATCATCATATAGAAATATCAACAGATGCAATCAAGATAAATTTCATAGTTGGTAATTGGTGCAGTAGGCAAGTTGACCTGCTTTACTGTGAATAGTGGCCGCGAAAGACTAAATTACCTAATTAACCCCATGTCATATTACCAGCATGGGACACTCCAACTATTCTATCAGCTACTCAATCCTAACATGAGCTCCAAGATAGAAAACACTAGGTTGTACAAGCATAGGGATAACATATGGTCATCATAGATGTAGTATATGGTAAAAGGATAATGGTTGGTGATATTTTCTAGTATTAAAGCTGACAACAATATTTAAATATTAATTGAATCATTTCCACTGTATCAAACACATCCAAATAAGAAAACAAAGAAGAATATAATAAACACGTCAAACTTAACCAATCATCAAACTTCTCTCAACTTACCATGTGTTTCTGGAGAGCGATATCTACGTGAGCGTCTACAACATTGAGGTACTCATCAAGGCTATTAAACTGAGAAACAACCTGAAATTATAAATAAATTAAAACTTGGTGAAAAACCATTATAGTGGAGAACCAAGGCTGTACAAGCATAGGGAATCTTTTGAGATTAACATGTAGAAAACTGAACCCAGATAACAAAATAAAAATAAAATTAAGTGTGCATGCATTGAACTTTTTTTTTGTATGTATGTGGGTGGGTGGGGGTGGGGCTATAAGATTGTAAAAAGTTATGCTTCATGTAGTATAGAGTCAATGTCCTATGCCCAGTAAATATAGCTCATAAATTGTAAGTGAGACTGTAGTCTTTCAGCTCCTTGTTTATCATTTTGTGACCGATCCAACTTGCATGCACTTTGACTAATTCACTGAGTACAAATGTAGAGTAACTTTGCCACCAAACTTAGGCAGATGAAAAGGAATCTCTAAATTTTTAGCCTTTGTTAGGATTTGAACCAGTTTCTCCCCACGATCTTCATTTCAGCTTCACTAATAGCTAAGTCACACTCTTCGGTGCTTCTTGTTTATCTTGTTTCTCACATGGGATTAGACCTGAACCCGATGAATTTGACTGTACATAGGTGAAAAAGTCAAATCTTAAGATTTCGGGTTGAAAGCTTCCCTATCAACGAAGTTTCTGGTGTCAATTTGGGAAAAGTCCGACTTAAAACAACATATCTCCTAGAATATAAATTATAAAGTGTTACACAAACCATAACCCATCAACTTATAGGTTTTTGAGTCTAGTTTTCAACGCAGCAAACCTTTCCTCAATCCAATATTTGTGCAAGAAGTTATGCTCATTTTACTGGACACTGCACAGTCTGCGCGATCGTGCAGCCAATCTCGCAAGGAAAGCACTGCTACTTCCATTGTTGCGGATCAAGGTATCAGCTATGTGACCGCGCATGTGAAAACCACTATAAAAGCATACCAAGGTCATGGTTCACCCTCAAGTCCGAAAATTTTCCCTAAAAAGAGCAGCTCTCAAGAACCCAACTTTCCCCTAGGTTCATCTATCATCCAAGGTAAGATTTGACCATAGAATATTGATGATTTCTTCATCCTAACACAAATTAGTACCTCCAACTAATGGAATCCAAAGATTTTCAAGTAAACTTCTCAAGAACTCAAGTGAAGGATTTTGCAAAGGTTCTAGAGGTAAGACATCATCCACGAACTACCATGTAGACTTTAATGATTCTAACCTAAAGTTATGAAATTCTAACAAGGTTCTTCACTAGAACATCCTAGGGTTTTCAAAAAAAACCACCTCCAATGTTCAAGAAAAACTTCTTCCTATCTTTTCCTCCAAAGACCAGACCTTTCTCAAGAATTTGGAGCATTTAAGGTATGTAAGGTTATCCACTACGTGTGGGAACACCTTCTAATCTATAACTGGGATGGGGCCCACTATGAAACCATGTAAGGAAATGGATCTTGAGCCTAACTTAACCCCAAAAACTAGCTCATGAGAGGAGGATTGCTCAAATCCATTTACAAAGACCATCCATCCCTTTTTCATCCAATGTGGAACTCTTCAACAGTCTGCATTACTCCAACAAAAAGATTATTACAATAATCAAGAACATGAGCAATTGTTGGATATAAAGACGCAGATTAGACCTAGACGCCCTCTGAAAGACCCTCTACTTCTACTTCTGGATATTACTTTTTAGTTGGAGGAACTTTGGGATCATGGATGATCAAGAGAAGAAGCAGGAACTAAAACACAATTGCGAGCCTTGGTGTAAAAGAAAAATATCAAACAATGCTAGTGGCAACAATTTGCAAGCTTTGTTAATCATACAACTAATCAAAGATTTGGAGTTTGCATATTGGTCAAATGAAACTTGTTTGTGATAGTCATACTACAATGCATATTACATCAAATTCAGTCTTTCTCACAATGACTCGATGCAGTATTGTCTTCCTAGTAATTGTTGTAAAATAGTTATTGGACCCTCCGTGAGATGCTCATTCAGACACAATGGTCTGATCCTTTGGTTGACAATATCTACTCAAACAAAAATATTACTTTACAAGAATCAATGACATGAGAAAATTGCTAGGTATGTAGACACAGATTTGGCCAAGTCACCCTTTGAAAGACCTTCTACTTCTACAGGTGAATATTACATTCTAGTTGGAGGATATGCGGCATCATGGATGAGCAAGAGAAAAAACACGAAACAGAACACGATTGCAAGACTCGGTGCAAAAGCATGATATCGAACCATGGTCATGGGAATTTGCCAACCTTTTTGGTCAAACAATTAATCAAAGATTTGAAGTTTGTATATTGGTAAAATGGAACTTGTGCACAATAATCGGACTATGCCACATATTACATCAAATTTAGTATTTCATTAGAGAAGCAAGTGCATAATGTCAGTTTGTCAGAGAAAAGCTACTCTCATAAGACATTCCACTTAGTTGATAAAGTCAAATTACTCAACTTGCAGAAATATACCAAGTGCCTTGCAAGTCTTTACGTAAAACAAGTTTGGTACATACAAGTTGTATAGACCAACTACAGGGGAGTGCAAAATATAGTTAAGTTTAAATAAGTATACTAAGATGTAGCATAGAGTTACTATCCCACCTGTGATGATTACAGCTATGTACATTGTAAAATGTGACTATAAAAGGATTTAGGAAGAAACAGTAGTCTTCACGCCTCATTTCATTTCATAATTTATCGTAGTCCTCACAAAGATAAATTATTTAACAAAAAAAGAGAAAGAAAGAGAACCTCCCATCCCAGCCCTCAAAGAAACAGAGTACTAAACAAAGGCTTGAAGGGAGACACTGCACTACCTGGATAACCTTCTTCATCACGAGATTGACTTCATTCACATGAGATATGTTTTCGCATAGTCTGAGTCCCAGTAACTTATAATTCAAACACTGTATGGACAGAAATGATTTTAGGCATAAACAGAACCAAAAGCTTCAAGAAGCAGCAACACATGAATCTCAGGATAAAATACCTGATCGAAGGAGTAATCGTAGCTACACTCAATGAGATGAAGAATGTCCAAGGCATTAGAACAAACTATTCTCATAGGAAGTTCCCTTAATAAATGGTGGAGAACAAGTGAGACGCATGATGAGTTTCCAAATAACTCTGATTGATTCCTCGCAAGACCAAGCCCCATCAATATGTCTCCGATTTGCAACTGCTTCACATATGCATTACAAGTCAATAGGTTGTTACAAAGTATCTCGATATCTAATTTGCATTTCTTGTAACAGCAAGTGATGTGGACAAAAGAAAGAATTCCTCTCTACTCTAGCAACATTTTAGTTATTTATTACTCAAGATTTTGAGTCAAAAATCAAGCACACGAGGAAGGTGCTTCAAAGTTCTCTTTTTGTGCTTGTGCTTATCCGTAAAATCATTAATTGGTCACTGAATGTGCGCTAGAAGATTAAAGATTACTTTCTGCTGAGAAGAGAAGAAAGAGACCTAGGTTGGTCGATAGGGCAGTTCTGATTTGATATCTTGTCTAGCACTTGCTCTTTCTTTGGATAAAGTTATTTAGCCCTTCTCTAGATTGAGGTTTAAAAATTAATGAGAAAAAGTTGGTAATTAAGGAACGTGCAACACAATTTCATTCCCAGCAGGGGAGCTTTTTTTATTTCTTGTACTCATCATACAATTGTATTTCTTATTTGAAGTAATACTAATTGACATAGAGAGAAACTTTTGTATATCAATACATTAAATTATTTATCGGCACAATCTCGTTCCAAGAGAGAACAGGTCATACATCTCAACCTCACTCCATCTTGAAAAGGAATAGAGAACCTTATAACTTGTAAAGAAATGGATTTGGGCCTAACACAACCCCAAAAGCTAGCTCAAGAGGTGAGGATTGCCCAAGACATATCATTAAAGACACCACTCACCTCATAAAGGGCCGATGTGGAACTCTTCACAACCCCCACCACCTCCAACTGGACATTTGGTGCATGCGCAATTTGATACAGGGGGCCAATATAGGAAACGAGAGTTGGAATGGGTCCTTCTCTAATACCATGCTATGAAAATGGACATTGAGCCTAATTCAACTCCAAAAGCTATCTCATGAGGGGAGGATTGCTCAGGTCCATATAAGGAGCCCAATTGGGTAATTCTGTCATTGATACCATGTAAAAAAATGGATCTTGACTTAACTCCAAAGGTTAGCTCAACATGTGAGGATCACCCAAGCCAACTTAAAGATCACTCATCCCTAAAAGGGTCGACGTTGGACTCTTCACGTAACTTTTTAATAGGAGCACAAACTTTTTCAACTTGGGAAAACCTTCATAAGCCAATCTCCTTGTAATTTTCTGCTTTTGATGGAACTCAATGTCTTTTTCTCATGATTAGTTCCAACATCAAACATCTACAAGTCACCTGAATTATGAGGATACCCATGCAAGTGAGAAGATTAGGATATCTACATGTATTGTGGGAAATAGTCTACTCTGCTGCTAAGATAGACGTGTACCTATTTTTTTCCCAAATAACAATCCATTTTCTGAGCTTTTACATGATGTGTCCCTAACAAGTTTTTATTTCATCAACTTAGGTCTTTTTTGTTTGCATTTAATGTAGGTCGAAATCTGAATGCTTCAGACCTAAGGACATTAACCGCAAAGGGGCCAATAGAAACAAATCCTACAAACTTAAGGTCATGACTCATATATCGCTATGTTTTTATGAAATGACAATTACAAATCTAATTTTGTGGAAGTTTTTGCCTTTTGATCAAAGACAAACAGAACATATTTCAAAATTTAGAATTTCTTTTGTAGCTCAATTGAATAATTTTGAATTTTTTTAGCCGAATCCTAGCACCTGTATCCATACATGGATCCATACCCCTGAATCTTAAAATTTAGATTTTTCTGAATTCGAATTCGCACCTGAGTCCGAGTAACGGCCCCCAACATATACATCTCTTGCCCATTTCCCCTGTAACCCATCATTTCAGACCCCTCACCATCTGAATGCCCATATCTCTCTTCCCCCCACTCTATCGCGGCCAGCTACCTCAATTTCGAGTGGACCCTACCCTGTTCTCTCCTCCCTCTCTCAACCCACTTGTTTCCTTTTCCCCACTCCTTTATTTTTTTCACCCTCCCTTTACTACCCAACCTTACTTCACTATCTGTATCTTTTCCCTCCCTCCGTAGTCTGAATTTGCTCCCCGCTTCTTCTTCCCTTTCCTTCCCGAACCTGATCTCCCAAACAGAACCTTCTTTCCCTCTGTCTATCCACTCCACTGCTGTTGTGCCAACACTTTCCCCGTCCCACAGATAACCTACATCTGGCTCTGCCAATCACAATGCCCAACTCGCTGAACGCATCCTGATAATGCATCATATGTTTTGTTTTTGGTTTCTTAATGAGGTTATCATAACACCCTTTCACATATTAAAAGGACAGTTAATTCTACTAGTGGCATTAAAAAATTAAGTAACTAGTGATTCCAAACCTCAGACCTTGTTTAAATAGTAAATGCATCTTTCTGAATGTGAGAAAACATCAAGGCACAGCACGCCTTGCTGGAAGCAAAACAAGAAACAATAGCAGCTAATTACCAACCTCACATGACTCCTTGAACAAGCATTTCATAACATATTCTATAGCTGGTTCCATCAGGCCCAGTTTTGAACTTCGAGTTCCAGATGGTTTGTCCGTAGATGCAACATGTGCACCATTCATCAGAAGAGTTTTCATGTCATTCATAGAAATTATCAGAAGCCCTGTGAGAAAAAAAAAACATGAATCATTCAAAAAATACTAAACGATAGCATATCAGCTCACCACATATGTAATACTTCCCCCAAAATCTAAGCAATCAACTCCACCTTACATTAACAGGATCTGCATTTTCTGACACTCAGTTTACTCAATAAATGAATGCTCAAAAGTGGTTCAAAAATTGCATATAGTTCAGCAAAAGGTAGATATCCAGAGGGGCAAAAGTCAAAATCACATTTTCCCGTACTTATCAAAAGAACAAAAGAAAATCACATTTCCTATATCTTGGCTGCGAGATTAGGGTAGTGTGTGGATTGTCTACCATCTAGCAGTTCCAGCATTCTACTTCTTCAACACAAAACAACAACATACCCGGTGTAATCCTACAAGTGCAGCTGGAGGGTGGTGTGTATGCAGGACTTACCCCAACCTTTGAGGGGTAGAGAGACTTGTTCCAATATAGAAACTGTAAAGTCCTTGACACAGAAAGGATCGCAGAAGGAAAGAACTATTACTTTGTTCTTGACAGTGAATATACAATCCAAACGAACATTTTTATAGAAGAAGTTTGTTAAGAAACTGTAAATATGATTGGAGGCAGATTCAAGATTCAAATTTGAAAATTTTGACTTCAAGGTTTTTTGTGCGGAACTCATTGTATTTTTTTAATCTGACTGCAGATCTATTATTTATCAAAATTTGGTTTACTCTTCACATATATATTTACACTATGCGACGGAAATACTGGGTTCAGTTTAACCTGCTACTCAAAGGCTGCATCCGCACTGAAAAACATGGAAAGATTTAGAACTCCTCTTTCATAGAATTAGGAAGATTTATGTTGTATCACTTGTACTATATGATATTTATTTTCCTTTTCATATATCTTGTTATCACAAGACCCCACTTTGAGGATTACATTCGGTAATTAGGAAATGAGGATGTTGAGGTGGATTTGTGGTCAAACTAGGAGGGACAAGATTAGAAATGAGGATATCTGGAATAAGGTGGGTTGCCTCCATGGTGGACAAGATGAGAGAAGCGAGATTGAGATGGTTTGGACATGTTAAAAGAAGATGCATAGATGCACCAATAAGGAGGTGCGAGAGGTTGGCTATAGAACACACGAGGAGAGGCATAGGTAGGCGAAAGAAATATTGGGAAGAGATGATAAGACATGATAATTAATATGACGCAGCTTCAGGCAACCGAGGACATGACCCTAGACAGGAGGGTGTGGAGGACTAGCATTAGGTTAGAAGGGTAATAGGCACTGTAGTGTTTTCCTGCTTAGGGTGGCTGGCATTTGCAATGGTACTAGTGTATTATGGTAGTTTTTTTTACTTGTATCTTTTTAGTTTATGGTGTTTCGTTATCACATGATTTTATTAAAATAATTCCTATTCTAATAGGATTGTATAAACCTATTCATGTTCTAACACTCCCCCTCAAGCTAGTGCATACAATTCATGTACCTAGCTTGTTACAAATGTAATTAATACGAGGACCGATGAGGGGCTTGGTGAGATATCCGCAAGTTGATTGGTCGACTTCACAAAATTGACAGTCAATCTCAATGTGCTTGTCTTCTCATTAAATACTAGATTTGATGCATAATGTGAGTCAATCTCAATGTGCTTTATCTTCTATGCATAATACCGATAAAACACAGAGTGATAAAATTACAATGTTGAACTTCCCAAACCAAACTTCCAAAGACTTTTTCAGACCATAGAGTGACTTACACAATTGACATACAAAGCTACTGAACTCCTCCTCAACAACAAAGTGCTCAAAATCTAGTATAAAGTACATGGATCATGTTGGAATCAATAGATGAGTCTATATTAAACAAGAAAGTCACCCAAAAATTGGTTGGAACATGCGCATACGCCGGAGTATTAGATTTGATGGCTGAAAGTCTTCAATCTAACAAATAATATTATACGGGTAGGGTCGGAATGATGTCACGAACCAACTAGAAAATAGAAATTATATAGGATAAGTTCGAATTGATGGAACGACCCCATTGAAAAACAGAAATAATATGGGTAGATGGCACGACCTTACTGAAAAAGAAAAAAATATACAGGTAGGGTTGGAATGATGGCACAACCCTACGCAAAACAGATTTGAGGAGTCACCGGAAAGACGAAAGGAACTATGCAAATCAAATCTGAGGAGTCACTGAAAAGACACATCATGCTATGCAACTCAGATATGAGAAAGTAGTTCGGAAAAATCCACGGTACTACACAAATTCAATATGAAAAGTAGTGCGGAGAGATGCACGGTGCTATGCAAATCAATTATTCAAAAAAAGGTAGTCACCGGGAAGATGGCACGGTGCTACACAAACTATATGAAAAAGTAGTCAACGAAATGATGAGACAGTGCTACACAATTTAAATATGAAAAAAGTAGTCACCAGAAAGATGACACGGCTACAGAAATTAAATCTGAAAAAGTAGTTACCGTAAAGATGAAACGGTACTACACAAAGTAGATATAAGAAAGTAGTCACCGGAATGATGACACAGTGCTACACATATAGGATATGAAAAAGTAGTCACCAGAATGAAACACGGTGACCCAACTTTTGCTAACATAATCATTGATCGGACGGGCGACATATATGAGTAATCGCCACCCGCCGGCAGCGGAAGCTCTTTGATTTTCTACCAAGATCGTAGAGGCTCTGATACCATGTGATAAATATAGGAAAATAATATTATTGAACTGTTGTTGTGTCTACATTATTACATTGAGGCACTAGAATCCAATCCTTTCCAAGTAGGATACTATTTACTATTCCTATTTCTATTTGTCTTGCTATTCCTATTCTAAATAGGATTGTATAAATTATTCCTATTCTAATAGGATTGTATAAACCTATTCCTATTCTAATGGGATTGTATAAACCTATTCATATTCTAACAATGAATAAACAAGTAAACTACACAAATGTTACCTATGTCCCGTTGAGGCAATTTTTGTGCACAATGGGCCAAATATAAGCGGCAATAAAATGATGCTAGTGGATCTGCAATGCCTCTTGCCATCATAACTAGTCGTGGAAGATTATTGGCAGGTTGTTCTGAAAGGAAACGCCAGCAATGGTATATGGCCAGCTCCAAGTATCTGTTCACAAGAGTATTTGCCAAACAGAAGACCAACAGAAATATAAACTCGTGAACAGTTTTTCAATTTTAAGAAAGAAAAAAAATGAAAAAGGTGGTTTCGGTTTTCTCCATGCAATGATATCTTGTATAGGTTGCAGATACTTCGCTTTTCTAAAGAAAAAGAGAAGAAGAGATCTGGTAATTGATTTTACTCAATCAAGCATGTTGGTATTTAAATAGTTTTACAAGTTAAAACTTAAAAGGAAGAAAGAAATTTCGAGTTCTAATTACACAATCATAGGGATTCTAAAACCTTTTGCATATTTATAATGGACTCTTGACATACTAGCAATATTTAATTCTTAATAGCATCCAGAAACTGCTCAGCTGATATGGACATGAGCATGAAAGCACAAATACCAGAGGTGGAATTCTCATTGAAAACTTTAAATCATTTCAGTCTAGAGGGGGAGGCAGAATCTACCTTACTTTTATGATTCTGATGAAAGCAGTTGCATAGAAAAGCCACAAGGCAATGTATCCTAGATATCTTAAAATTCACCATGCAATGACAATACAGAGATAATCTACAGCTTGCATTCTAACAATTTTTCAATAGTGAACCAAAATTATCACTTCTGGAAAAATTCAAAGATCATTTCCTTAAATATGTCAATTTCCAATAACTCTATAATGCTTCCAAATCCATTCCAGCACCTCACCTAATGACATTATGTTAATAAATAATAGGCACCTTAAGATAAATTAAAGTAAAAAAAAAAAAAGTAGAATCACGAGCTATAAGGACAGAGGATAGAAATTGCAAGAACTGAGGACCTCACATGCGTGGTAGTAGCTCGCGGATGGAACCAACTTTGCAAAACCAGTTATAGCAGGTTTCTTTGGCTTCAGCACAGATATGAGTTGCTTGAAAGTTATCTGTTACAGATAAAGTGCGTCTTTTAAGAAGAAATGTGACTCAAGAAATCAGAACAATTACATCAAGGATATCAGAATACTGAAAACAAAGAAGAAACAGAATTTGGACTGATATCTTAGAGATTGGTATACTAAAGACATTGAAACCTTGTCCTTCAACTTAAAAATAAATTTTACAAATGAAAAAAAAATCCGCCCAATTGTGATTTGGAATGTTTACAAAACCACAATTAACTTATCCAGCATCGCTTCTCCATATAACCATCCTCTTTGACTGTGATTAATTATAATCAGAATTGGAGATCCTTAAGGTGCCAATGTCAGGCTTAGCAATAAGACAAATTTCACAACTTACCGAGATATCTACTATTCTAACCGTGGGCCTAAGGATTCTACAGTCTTCCATTACAATTAACAGTTGCAGACAGCAGACTGCTCTAAGTCATCCAAACAAAATCAATTAGAAAATCTAACAAATTATTTCCAAGTTGATTTATACACAAGAATGATGACAAACTTATTTTACACAAACAGTACATTAGCGACTAAATTTGAGTCACAGTAAAAACACATGACAGCAGTGGACACCGGATACTGGAAATTAGGTGCCAGTTGGCCACGAGGAAGTAGAGCTAGAGATAAATGTGAGGGATATACCTGGTAAATGGACTAATGTCCCATTTTCAGTGTATTCAGCTTTCTGCCTGATGCGTTCCCATACCATATCCCCTAACATATCTAGTATTTCTGTAGCTAGAACAAAAAGTGTTGGATACGATTGTAGTACAGATGTGTCCGACAGTAACTTAGCAACCTATTCAAGAGAAGTCAAGACAAAATTAGCTCAGAAATGAAAGTAGAATTGCCAACAGGCCACGTGATGTTATAGAAGAGTCTTAAGTTATTATATCTGTGGCTCCATTAGACCAGTTAATTAATTTGATCCTTCATATTTTTATTATTTGTTTTACTGTTGAAATCAATGAGAAGAGAAGAAACGTATACTGTTAAATGATTTATAAGAAAGCAATTCAATCATGTCCTTTTTACTGTTTATTTTGCTTGAAATTATGTTGGTCTATCAGAATAACAGGTTAAAGTGTGTTGTACCTTAACAGATGAATTCATCTTTTCAGTAACAGGTGTCATCAGTTGGAAGCAGAAAATAAGGGAATAGTCTGCAATGTTTGCCTCAAATCAATGTGGAGATAGCACTAAATTGGTCTTATTGTCGGTTGTTTGGTTTTTAGAAGTTGTTCCGGTTTTTCGGTTTATGGTTTGGTAAAAATGAAAACCGAAATCAATCTGAAATTAGTTTGGTTTGTTCTTTTGTATTTGTTTTGGTTCGGATTTCGGGTTTAGCTTTATCATGTTAGCCTTTTTCAAAATCTTCTCCTGACTGGTCATTCAATTCATCAGAACTTGTGGTAGCACCGTAACTTTTGCTTCCTACCAATGTAGTTTTGTCAGATAACAAAACAAATTGGGAAATACTTCTACACTTGATAGTTCAAAACTAACACTAATATTGCACCACCACTCATGTTTTCCTTATTCTGAAAAGTATATAGACAAACACTGGAGGGAAGATATGAATATTTGAAAAGAAACAAAGTGAAGATATGAGAACACAGAAAATTAAGAATAAAAATCCCCGTTCTTAATTTACGGCTCACAATGACTCAATGAATGTAAAGGAAATAAATCAGCAAACAAATAACATAAACAAACAAATAAATTATTTTCCTTAAACTTACTCTATTGGCCCACTTGTCGAATGTTTTCTTAGATTTAGAGGAATGAAATAATAACTTCTTTCAGTTATCCTCCCAATTCTTTACAATATCCCTTCTTCCTTTGGATTCATGTCAATTTCTCACACTATTAGATCACAATGATTGAGCACGTTACTTACAAGTACAAATTTCGATTTTTCAGTTTGACCAATTTTATTTCCTTAAGAAAGAAGACCGAACCGAATAACCCGAATTTTAAAAAATTAAAACTGAAAAAAAATATTCTGTTCAGAGGGTTTTTTTTTGGCTTGAAAAAGCCCATCCCTAGCAAACTTGAAACGGACGGGTACATAATTAAAACAGAAGTCAGCCAAGTATTACTAAATGGAAAACTTGAAAGTTGAAACTGACTTTTCGAACAAATACGAAATAAATGTTTAAACGGCGGGTACTTATCCAAAAAGACTGATCACTTGATCAGGAATAACCTGAGTGAACCTGACTGAGCTATGAGCCCAGTATTAAATACTCCATTTGTTTCAATTTGTTCGTCTTACTTTCCTTTTTGGTCTATTTTTAAAAAAATGTCTCTTTCTTAATTTGACAACTCTTTAATTTCAGAATTTCACATGACATATGTAGGACCACAAGATTTCAAGGGGGGATGTTGGTACATTATGCACATCTTTAGTTTAAGGCCACAAGATTCAAAAGTCTTTTTTATTTTCTAAATTCTATGCCGAGTCAAACTAAGACAAACATATT
Source organism: Solanum sitiens (assembly GCA_016801875.1). Classification (NCBI taxonomy): domain Eukaryota; kingdom Viridiplantae; phylum Streptophyta; class Magnoliopsida; order Solanales; family Solanaceae; genus Solanum; species Solanum sitiens. The sequence goes on along the minus strand of JABWTJ010000186.1, from coordinate 1,463,719 downwards.
GATAGGGAGAGAGCAGCAACTTAGAAATTGACTTACTGTACGAATACCAAATAAAATTGTTAAATTGAGAGGTACATATCCAAAAAGAATGATCACTTGATTGGAAAGTTCAGAATCCAGTAAGAAGCAAATGTGAAACAGCTTAGAACAAAAACTACCTTGATTGACAAATTAAAGGAGGTTACACGGTCACTTGCATGCCAGGCACGACTAATTTCATCTTTAAGTTCAGTTAAGCATGAGACATACTCCTGCAGGGTGATATATTTAACACCTTCTTCAGCAAATCTTTGAGGATCATCTAGCTCCTCTAGATGTACATCTGTCGAGGGTTTCTCAGGGCCTACAATATTTTATCATCATAGCAATTATTGCCGAGAAAATAAGATAGCTAGTCTAACATATCAAACAAGTTCAAATGATACCCCCTTTACATTTTTCTTAGCTGCCTTAGAAAATAAAAGGATGATAGGACTTTAAAGTCCATGAAAATAAAGAAAAAAGCTTTATAATCACTTCTTTTGTCCTATTTTGTATGACAATCTTTGATTGAGCCACACAGATTAAGGAACCAGATGACTTAATATTGATTTTGCACAGGTAGAAAACATTTGAAGTAGATTTGGATTAGGTATGCAAGTCATATTAAATGAAATAATGTATCACAAGCTTAAATCAAAATGTTTTAAACCTTGTAAAATGTAGAATATTATTGGGTGACAACATATGTAATTAATTTGGAACACTTCAAACTAAATAATGAGCCACATAAAGAAAATATAGTGAGGATATATCATACCCTTGCCTGTCTTCATAATTGAGCCTGACAGCTGTAAGGAGCAATAAAAAAAGGTCATACTGAAACCCAGAACAGTATTAAAACTAAACACAATAAAACACTGATTAATAATTTTGTAAATCTTTTTTTGTTGACACCCTAATGTTTCTTCTTCTTAAATTTTTCCTTCTCTTTTCTGTTGTTCTTTTTAAGTAAAAAGCTTCTGATTTGATCCCAAAGGTAGACAATGAAAACATATTAATCATAAGGTAAAAAAACCAAGAAATTCACAACTATTTGAAATTTGCTGCAGTGTTAATAACGTCCAGAACCCTCCACCCAAAAAGAAAAACTTAAAAGAAAAGAAGGAAACCAAAGCACTTTGGGACAAAACAAACATAATTTCATTATAAGATGCAGCTAGCAACTGCAGCATAATAAAAGAATTTCCATCTAATTCATTGAACATAAATAGAAATTGATAATTAAACCTCAAAACAAATTTAGGGTGTGTTAGGTATGAAGGAAAATATTTTCCACAGATTTGTTTCTTAAACTAGAAGTGATTTTCTTAGTTGTTTGTAAGCAAAAATATTTTGTCCTAAGAGCATTTCTATGTAATCTAGGAAACACAATGGGTTGGGACGGTCAAGAGGTGATGGGGGTAGGGGTTGGGACGCTGTGGTGAGGAAGAGGAAACGATCTTAATATGTCATTCATGGAACTTGTTTTTCATACTCGCTCTAGGGAATGTATTTTCTTATTTATAAAGAACTTGATTTACAAAATATTTTGATCAACCAAGCATGAGAAAATTGAAAAGCATTGAAAAAGGGTTTTCTCCGTACCAAACTCACCCTTATACCTCAAACTATAAGAAGACCACTGACTAAGGATCCACTAAGATCACCTTTCTTTTGGACAATTTGTAAGTAGCTCAATAGCGTGTGTGTGAAGATTAAAGTGGCATACTAACCGAAGAAATAGAGATCATTTTGGAGACAGGAAATTTTTGCATCAAGACTTTCTTGTAAGATGTCCACTCCTTGCCCAGAAAATGAATAGCAATATCTCTATATGGTTCACCTGCAATTTCAGTAGACGTTCTTCCTAAACCCTTCATGGAATCCTCTGGTTTTCCATGATCCCCCCTTAATGGATCAAAGAACTCGTCCCTGCCATAATCCGTAACATCAACCTACAGACTCAACCAAGTGATGGAAAAATTAGGAAATGACAAAACATCTGAATATGCTAAGAAAAACAGAGCCCGTGATCAATCATAGAGTAAGGTTATCGACTTAACAATTGATGAACCATGGTGGTATATTGGTATCACCATTATAATCTTTTAAAATATTGAAGCACTAACAGCGGGTACAAGTTTAGCTACATATATGGCATACACAATCATCTGATTTCTTTTCCTGTGCTGGTTTACTCTTCTCTTATAGGAGTAGTTTCTTTTTGTCTTAAGTATGTCTTCTCTATTTCTGAGAATTATGGAGTGTGGATCTCACTGATGGGAAAGAGAATATGGTTTCGTAACAGGTTCATGCATAAGGGGACTGTATAGAGATGAATTACATGAGCAATGAGAGACATGCAATGCCATCGTACCGTCTTGGCTGATGAGTACAATCAGTGAGGAACTTCTTAGCGGAGTTGTATATCATACCAGTGCTTTTGCAGTTTGGGCAGATTTGAAGGAACGATTTGACAAAGTAAATCCAATGAGAATTTATCAGTTGCACAGGGAAATCACAACTCTCTCACAAGGTACTGATTCTGTTTCGACCTATTTCCCAAAATTGAAAAACTTATGGGGTGAATATGATGCTATTGTACCTTCACCAAGTTGTGGTTGTCCTAAATCAAAAGACTATGAGGACCATCTATATCATTTGAGGTTAATACAATTTTTAAGTGGATTGAATGAATCATATGAACAAGCACATACAAAGAGCTTGATGAAAGGCACTACTCCATCTATAAACCAGCTTATGCTATAATAATAATTGAGAATGAGATTCAGCATTCAGCTTGTTTAGTTACTGCAAATGAGAAACCAGATCCAATAGCTATGCGAGCCTGTAGAAATCAAGGAACTCAAAACTATAATCAAGGAAATTCGAACTATAGAGGAAGAAAGGTGCTTTCACAATGTGACTATTGTCATTTCACTGGACATACCAACGAGAATTGTTACAAATTGATTGGCTACCCTGCTGATTGGAGATAAAGGAGGAATATTGGAAATGGTAATGGCTATCTTAAGGGAACATCTGGTCATGGTAATTCTGTAGGATGTGGGAACTTTGGAACACATGGAGGTCAGTCTAGTAATTCTGGAGGATATGGAAACTTTGGACCACATGGAGGTCAGTCTAGCAACAATGGCCAACACTCTTTTGCTTAAGCGAAAAACATTTCTGGAAGCCATGGTGATCATAATCAGATTGATTCAACTAGTCATGATGTGAATAATGCTTTTGTGCCCAAAGGAAAAGTTTCACAGATGGTGCGTACAAGCAGATATTGAATCTATCGAGTAAGGACACAAAGGAGATCAAGACAAACAACAAGCATCACAACTCGTTTAATGGCTAATGTTTTCTCAAATGACTGGATAGCAGATTCTGGTGCTAATCATTGGAAGCAATGTTCAAATGATTCATGAGGCCAAAGAAGTAGTGCATCAGCAGTTCAAGTTGAAAGATTTGGGAGAGCTCAAGATTCTTTTGGGCATTCAAGTCCTGAGATCCAAAACTGAGGTCATTCTGCACCAAAGGAAGTACATATTAGAGCTCATTTCGAACATAGGTCTCACTGGTGCAAAGCCAGTGTCTATTCATTTAGAATTCAACTTGAGGATGACTACCTTAGAGTTTGATTAAGCTACTGCCAATATAGGAGATGCATTCTTGAATGATATCACTTCTTATCAGAGGTTGATTGCGAAGCTTATGTATGCTACCATCACTAGACCTGATATCAGTTATGCTGTCCAAACTTTCAGTAAGTTTATGCAACATCCCAAGAAGTCACACTGGGAGGCTACCACTAGAGTGGTTAGATATTTGAAAGGTATAGTTGGTCAAGGAGTGTGATTGCAAGCTCATCCTACTGAAGAATTGACTTGTAGGTGTGACTCAGATTGGGCTACGTGGCCCTAATACAAGAATATCAGTAACAGGTTATGTGGTTATTTGGGGAGTTTCTAGCTTAGTTGTGCGGACTCTTCACTTTTGATGCCGCACCCGTCTCGGATTCTTCAAAAAAATACACTACTTTTGGCGAATCCGACACGCACCCGTTGACATTTTTGAAGAGTCCGAGCAACATAGGTTTCTAGTGTCCTGGAAATCAAAGAAGCGGCAGACCATTTCTAGATATTCAACTGAGGCTGAATACAGGAGTATGGCCACAGTTGTGGCAGAGGTAACCTGGTTGCTTAGGTTGTTCACTAAACGAGATATTCACTATCGGATGCCTGTCACAGTATTGACTGATAGCCAGCAATGCAGATGCCAGATAGCAGCCAACCTAATCCTCCATTAGAGGACTAAGAACATAGAGATTGACTGCATCTCATGTGAGATAAGATTAAGGATGATTTGGTGGAAATAGTGCATGTTCCAACACAGCAACAAATAGCAGATTTGTTGACTACGGGTCTGGGACAAAAACAATATCATCACCTGTTGGCAAGCTTGGTGTTCTTAACTATTACACCCTCAATCTTGTTGGGAAGTGTGGAAATATTGATTTGAACATGTGGCTTGTAAGCACTGGACATTGTTCCATTGGGTGTGTCCATTAAGCTGTTGAGCTGCTAATTCTGTTAAGCTGTTAACTCTGTTGTATTAAGCTTAGCTGCCAATCAGCTATCAAAAGATTATTGGCTGATTAGTGAGTAGATATTTTAGGAGTAGTCCACACATGTATATAAGGGTATAGATACAGTTGTAAAGAGCAGTTCTGCTCATTTTCTCAATATAGAATTTCCTTTCTCTTCTTCTTCTTCCTCTTCTGATATCCTTCATTAATGAGTTTGTGAGCTTCATGCTCAGATTATATCAGAGCACAAAAGAACTTGAATGCAATTTTAACTTATCTACTTCTTAATAACTTTTTTTTTTTCATAATGAACCACTTCACCTATGACTATTTAACTTAAAAATTTCAAATTGAAATTTCATTATTTTGGCTAATCTATACAGAAATATAGAAGATTTAATCATGATAATGAGTAGTTTGGCCATGAAATTTGATCCTGGCATTTGGCCATGAATTTTTTACTTTTCCCCATAGTTCAACTCCAGAAAACACGTTTGGCCAATTAAATTTCAACTTCAAGTTGAATTCTACTAGAAGTCCAAAAACAACAAAAAAAAAAACACTTTTTTCACTCCAAATTATTCCCAAGAAAAACTCTCCAATTTCTATTAATCATGACCAAATACAAAAGGTTTGAATTTCACAAGGAAATAATATGTAGTTTGGTTCATTACTTTGTTTAAAACCCTGATCATACTGAAATTGTTCACCCTAGATTCCACTTTTTGGTACAATTGATCAAAAACTTAATACTTTACAACATTCTCCATTGATTCAAATGCAAGCAGTAGCCTAATAAGTTGCTGCGATTAATATAGACAATGAAGAGAAAAACAATGAACCTGGTCACGCGACGGTGATTGAAGTGAGAGAGGATGAGTCACTGCTGCCACCCGATGGAGAGAGTGAACTTGTTCTTCAGTTTTGTAATCTCGATGTCGAAATTTGAGTTCCATGAAGCCAAATTTGTGCAATTAGCTACAGTATGCTATGCGAATTTAAGAGAAAAGAGTCAATTTTGGTAAGGAATAGTTATATATATATATATATATATATATATATATATATATATATTAAAGTAGGTAAATTGTCCGCTTCGCAGGTTGTGAACTACGTCAATAATCTATTTTTGAACATATGATAATACATGTGTTTTTGAGAGGGTACAATATGATAAATTGTGAAGAATATTTTCTCCAAAGACGAAATAAAATGTTTTTTAATCATAAATCGAAAAAGATTTGATTCTAATTAAGTGTTTACGTATAGGAAAAATTTCAAAACAACAATATTTTAGCATTTAATAAGACCCTTGTCAACACTTTCATATTTAAAATGACAATATTTTAATTTGTTATAATGTTGATTTTGTATTTATTTAATTTGAAAGAATACAAACATTTAATAACAGAATAGAGAGAATTATGGGAGAAAATATTTCAAAAACGGTAAAAGTATTTCCCTTAGTTTTTTATCCTTACTTTTTTGAACTTTTTTAAATATAATTTTATTTGAAATGTATTCGGATGAACTTCTTTAAATACGATTTTGTGTATTCGGATGAACTTCTTTAAATACGATTTTGTGTATTCGGATGAACTTCTTTAAATACGATTTTGTGTATTCGGATGAACTTTATTAAATATGATTTTGTGTATTCAAAAATTCGGATGAACTTCTTTTTACAAACTGAGCATGATAAATACTCATTTCAAGTGAAAAGTTAGACCATACAATTCAAAACATGTATACCATTAGGACGAATACGAATTCAAATATAAATACAAACTAGTTGATATACAAAGTGATATTGAAAATACAAAATGAATCAAACGAAATACAAAATCTATTTTACTAAGCAATTAGTATGAATACTTATTTAATGAATACGTAGATAAACTGTATTTTGATTATTTAGAATTGAAAATGAATACAACATCAAATCTAAATATAAACTATTTGGTATACAAAGTGATTTTGAAAATATAAAATGAGCAAAATAAAATACAAAATTTGTTTTATTGATGCAATTAGACGAAATACATATATAGCATAAATAAATTGTATTTTAGTTATTTAGAATTGAGAATGAATACAAAATCAAATATAAATACTGGTATATCATTATGACGAATACGAAATCAAAGCAAAATACAAGCTATTTGATATACAAAGTGGTATAGTAAATACAAAATAAATAAAAATAAATTAAAAAATTCGTTTTACATATGCAATTAGGATGAATACCTAAATAATGAATACGTACTTTGGTTCTTTAGAATTGAGAATGATGGATAATTAAGAACTTTGATTCGACAATTGATTCATCAAGTTTCATGGATTCAAGAAGAGTCTTTTGAAATCATCCATAGAGCAGCGGCGGAGATCTAGAACTCGACAAGAAAACCGCTCGAACCTAATAAGCAGAGAAGTTGTGCTCGTTGTAGAGCAGGTCTGACTCTTAATCAGACGTAAGAGAGAGCAAATCAAATATTAAGGAGATAACAGTGGTGGAAAGAGTAGAGAGAGTGAAGAGATTTAGGATTAAAAAAACTAGAGAGAATATTAAAATGTGGGTCTTCTTTTTTATTTTTTAATTGATAGTAGAGTCGAATTAGGTAACTGATTTGAAAAATAAAAGGATAGTAAATCAATTATATTAGCATACATTATATTTGTCAAAATAATGACATAATGACATTTTTAATAATTATTTCATAATGTAGATGTTTTGACTAATTATGTTAGAAATTTTGACTACTTTATTAATTTTCCCTAACATATATTGTTATTAAATTTAAATTTTACTGTTCATCATCAATTGATATGTAACTGTTTCACTGTCTATATTTGTATGTTCAAAAAGTTGTACAAATATTATATTCATCAATTGCGAGAGTTTTTTTCCTACTCAAGGTCGTTACATACAAAATTTAATTATTATACATCTTATATAATTAGTTGTGTACTTGATAAGTTAATTAAAATATAAAAACACATTTCTTGGAGTTCAATGAAATAATGCATGCTGCTCAAATTATTTCGATTAAACGATGTCTTGGCAAGTCCCTTATTCAAAATTATACGCAACCGATGACACTACTTTGATAGCCAAAAGACATATTTTATTGTTTATGTTTCAATCAATATGGTTAAAACTGTATTCTTTTTAGGACTTTTAATCTAAAGTTTATAAAGAGGTAATTATTTCTTTAATATTTGATTAATATAGATTCATCCTACTTTGAGGGGTAATTCATTGACTTCAACCCAACATTTGAACCTCAAGCATTTGCTAATTTGCATAACACCAATAGTCTAAAAAAAACTATTTTTTTTACTTTGAGGGGTAATTCACGACTCCAATCTAACATTTGGGACCACCATAACTTTTGAACACTCAAAGTCCTTTCTTGGACATCCCATGGATCCTTTAGCTACTAAAACTCTATAAAGGTTAAAGTCATTTATTTTTCAAGTTTAAGAATTCTAATTTGCATAACACCAATAGTCTAATGATTACATCAAACTCTTGATTAACATATCTTTACTTCAACATAATGATCAAAAACATAAACAACAAAGTTTAAAACATGTACATAAAAAAAAAATAAGCATAAATTAATGACAGTAAAAAATATACCAGGATCTGTAATAATAAAATGAAACATAAAGGAAAATCGAGCCAACTGAATGCACATTCTTCCCTTAAGTAAATTATTTCATTCTAGTACCCGAAGTTTAAAGGAATAAATCCTCTCATGACGGAGTCATTCTATTCACCAGTGTGATGATACAAAAATAATGGTGTGTGTCAGTCACTCAACATGAGCAAAGTAGACGAATATATAATTCTGCAAAAGAAGAAGATGAAGCTCAAAATTTTCGTTGTTTTTAAATGAGAGAAAATCCCTTTATTTATAGACAACAAAGGGTGATATGAATAAAAAATTATTGTGCCTAATCAGAAAGGTCACAACTCTTTGGACAAGTCACAATTTTTCATAAAAGTTGCAACTCTTCATAAAATTTGCAACTCGTCATTACACTTGCAACTCTTCGTAAAAGTCGCAACTCTTCGTAAAAGTCACAACTTTTCATAAAAACTCACAATTGTTTTTGTAAAAGTCGCAAGTTTTCATAAAAAGTCACAACTTTTCATGAAAGAGAGGGCTAATTTTTGAAATACATAAGTTAAAAGAGAATCTTGGTTTGTGGTTGCGCCACATAGGCGGGCCTAAGATTCTCTTTTATATAAATATATGATTAGTTTCACGGGACGTGTTGTATCGTATATATAGTATACGATGTTGTAAAACATAAGTAATATTAGTAAATTAAAGCTTTTAGTAAAACTAAAGAACATCAAGATTACAAAACTGAAGAAAATTGATTTTTGAGATCGAAACACTTTGATAAGAATCTGATAAAAGAAAATTGAGTTTTGAGTTTGAAACACTTTGATAATGCATATAAGAATGTCAATTTAAATGTTAGATAATCAATTTTATGATAAGCAACTTTTATCCCGAAAATTTAAATTTTCCCCTAATTTTGCATAAGAATTTTTGTTCCTTATATAGGTAGGTATATGAACAAGATTTGATTAAACAAAATGAATTTGGAGTTGGAAATATCATTTTAATACATAAGTGAAGTCCATTTTAATATCAGGCTTTTGACCGAGCCGAATTTTTGAAACACAACTTTAAGCCAATCAAATTTTGAATTTCCCCAATTTTGTAGACAATTGTAATCCTTTTTTTGCTAAGAATCTGATAAAATATAATTGATTTTTGAGTTCAAAATACCTTGGTAATGTATGTGTGAATGTTAATTTTACATGAGGATTTTTCGTTCTTTTATACAAACATGAATGAAATTGATTTTGGAGGGTATATCTGCTTCAACGCTCAGTTGACCTTGAAAATGAGTCATTTTGTTCGTCAAGGCAACTGGATCCATAACTAACATCTTAACGAACGTCCATAAAAAATTTGGGCAAAAAAAACGTTGGAATTTCAGATCACCAAAAATTCATGGAGTATAGCACACGAAAATCGGTAAAATGAGGGGTTTACCTATTTTGGGGTTCGTTTGACCTTGAAAATGGGTCGTTTTGTCTTTCAAGGCCAACTGGCTCCATAGCTAACGTCTTAACAAACGTCCACAAAAAATTTGGACAAAAAAAATATCAAAATTCCGAATCACCAAAAAGGATGGTGGACTATACAATACAAAAATCGATAAGATGGGGGGTTTACTTGCTTCGGGGCTCGTTTGACCTTCAAAATTGGTCGTTTTATCTATTAGGACCAACTGGCTCCAAAGATAACGTCCTAACGGACGTCCACAGAAAATTTTGGCAAAAATAACCTCAAAATTCCGGATCACCAAAAAAGATAGTGGACTATAGCACACGAAAATCAGAAAAATGGGGGGTTTACTTGCTCTGGGGCTCGTTTCACTTTGAAAATGAGATTTTTTGACTATGGTGACTGATGTACCGTGGTTTCACGGTATTTCTAATGCTTTTTCCTTAAGTTTAGTGTGTGTCGAAAGCCTTTTTGTGTTGGTTTTTATGTAAGTTTCTCTTTGTTTGCAGAAAATCTGTCCAAGGATGAACGCGGAAGTTTTTGAGAAATAAATGCAGAAGAGACCACCTACGGAGCTTATGACGGTCCGTCGAGGCTGTGACGGTCCGTAGGTGGCATCGTAGTGAGGAGAGAAGCTGCTGAAGGAAGATGGGGAAGTCTGACCAAGTGTGGGATTACGAAAGTCCATGACGGACCGTCATAGCCACGATGGTCCGTCCTGCTTGTTCGTCGTGATGATCAGAGAAGTAGTCCAGTACCCAAATTCCAAGAAGTTCAAGTATTTTGGAACGGAGACCCTCGACGGACCGTCGTGCTTGAAACGGTCCGTCATACCTGTCCGTCGAGGGAAATGAAGAAAGCAGAAGAAGAATGTGTGAAGTATGGGACGACGGAGGCCATGACGGTCCGTCGTGTCCATGACGGTCCGTCACATGGTCCGTCGACCCAGACGCGTTTGGACAGATTTTTAGTAAATAGAATCCTTCTTTGATTAGGCTTTGTTTTTATTATAAATAGTTTGAAAAACCTCGTTTTTGGGGTTAGACTCTTTGATAATTTTTAGTTCTTTTGTTATAGTATTGAACTCTCGATTTTGGTAATTAAGATACTTTTTCCGAAATTGATTGTTGGTGATTTTGTTGATTAATCAAGTTAAATTCTGGAATTTATTCGTTCTCATAAAAGTAAGTGCATGAATTCTTCCATTAACAATATGAATTGTGTAATTATGAACATGGGTAACTAAACTCCATAGCTAGGGTTGTGGGAACCACGGGTGAATAACAAGGTAAAATCTAACTAAAATAACAATTCTAAATTGGTGTCTTGCATGTATTGATAATTCTTTCGTGTAGAAGTCTTTTTAACGGATGGCCAACGTTAGAACTAGCATTAATGCTACTTGACGGACCAAGGAGGTAGATAATAGGAAAAGAATTATCAACATAGATTTAGTGTAGACTATCTAATAGGCTAGTATTGGTTGGTACGAATTAATAACTTAGTCAAATACCGAATATAATGCTTAATATGAGGTAAAGATAAGGGTTAGTATAGCAACACACGTAGCCGGACCAAGGTGCGGAGTGAAATTCTTTAGATGCTAGACCAAGGATTTAGAGATACATAACTTATCACTTTACATGCAAGATATTAGGATAGAATTGTTATAGTTAGATTTATCAAGTTAGGAACCTGTGGGGAACACTTAAGCCCTAGTTACTTTTATTAATTGATTAAACTCCGAAAGCTGAATCTGTTAGTTGTTTATTTTTATTTAGTTAATCATTTTCATTAATTTAAAAATAAAAGCCCTTTTTTGTCTTTTGTTTTCTCGGAAAATAGTTGGCTAAATAATAGTAATAATAGAATAAAGTTAAGTCTGAACTATTTTCCTTGTGGGATCGATCCCAACCTTATCAGTTGGGTTCTTTACTTGATACGACCGCTTTACTTCTTATTTGAGAAGTAAGTTAGAGCGTATTAGTGACCAACAAACAAAATAGATAACGTCTTAACGGACGCCCATGTAAATTTTTGGCAAAAATGATCTCAGAATTCCGGTCGGACTGGCCATGAGGTCCAACCTCCATAGCCAAGGTCTTGAGGAGTCCACAAAAAAATTTCGACTTTTTTGACGTCAGAATCCGGATCACCAAAAAATGGTGTGCTAGAGCACACAAAAATCGTCAAAATGGAGGGGTGTGCACTTCGGGCCTCGTTTGACCTTGAAAGTGGGTCAGGCTGGCTGTGAGGGACAACCGGATGCATAGCCAAGGTCTTGACAGACGTTCACAAAAATTTCAGCATTTTTACGTCGAAATCTCTATCACCAAAAAATGGTGTGTTATAGCAAACAAAAATCATCGAAATAAGGGGTATGCGCGATTCGGGGATCGTTTGACCTTGAAAATAAGTTGGACTGGCCGTGAAGGCCAACTGAATGCATATCCAAGGTCTTGACGGGCGTCCACAAAAACTTTCGGCATTTTTGACATCGGAATCCAAATCACCAAAAAAATGGCGAGCTATAGCACACAAAAATGGTCGAAATGGGGGTATGCGCATTTCGGGGCTCGTTTGACCTTGAAAATGGGTTGGACTGGCCGTTAGGGCAAAATGGATGCATAGCCAAGGTCTTGACAGACGTCCATTAAAAATTTCAGCATTTTGAAAGTCAGAATCCGGATCACCAAAAAAATGGTGTGTTATAGCACACGAAAATGGTCGAAATGGGGGTATGCGTGCTTCGGGGCTCTTTTGACCTTAAAAATGGGTTGTAATGGTCGGGAGTGACAAATGGTTGCATATCCAAGGTTTTGATGGACGTCCACAAAAACTTTCGGCATTTTTGACGTCGGAATCCGGATCACCAAAATAATGGTGTGCTATTGCATACAAAAATCATCGAAATGGGGGGTATGCGGCTTTGGGCCTCGTTTGACCTTGAAAATGGGTTGGACTGGTCGTGAGGGCCAACCGGATACATAGAAAAGTTCTTGACAGACGTCCACAAAAAACTTCGGCATTTTTGACATCAGATTCTGGATCACCAAAAAAATGGTGTGCTATTGCACACGAAAATCGTCGAAATAGGGGGTATGCGCGCTTTAGGCTCATTTGAACTTGAAAATGGGTAGGAATGGCTGTAAGGGCCAATCAATTGCATAGCTAAGGTCTTGACGGACGTCTACAAAAAATTTCGGCAATTTTGACGTCGGAATGTGGATCACCAAAAAAATGGTGTGCTAAAGCACACGAAAATGGTCGAATTGGAGGGTATGCGCGCTTCGAGGCTCGTTTGACCTTGAAAATGGATCGGACTGGCCGTCAGGACAAAATGGATGCATAGCCAAGGTCTTGCCAGAGGTCCATAAAAAAAATTAGCATTTTGGAAGTCAGAATCCGGATCACCAAACAAATGGTGTGCTATAGCACACGAAAATGGTCGAAATGGGAGGTATGCGCGCATTGGGATCGTTTGACATTGAAAATGGGTCGAACTGGCCATGAGGGCCAACCGGCTGCATAACCAAGTTCTTGACGGACGTCAACAAAAACTTTCGGTATTTTGACGTCGGAATCTGAATCACTAAAAAAATGGTGTGCTATAACACATGAAAATTGACGAAATGGGGGGAATGCGCACTTCGGAGATCTTTTGACCTTGAAAATGGGACGGACTTACCATGAGGGCCAATCGGCTGCATAACCAAGGTTTTGACGGACGTCCACAAAATTTTTGGCCTTTTTGACGACGGAATCCGGATCACCAAAAAAATGGTGTGCTAGAGCACACGAAAATCGTCGAAATGGAGGGAGGGGAGTATGCGCTTCGGGCTTTGTTTGACCTTGAAAATGGTTCGGACTGGCCGTGAGGTCCAACCGGATGCATAGCCAAGGTCTTGACGAACATCCACAAAAAAATTTGGCATTTTTGACGTCGACTGATCACCCAAAAATAGTTTGCTATAGCACATGAAAATCATTGAAATGGAGGGTATGCGCGCTTCGGGGCTATTTTGACCTTAAAAATGGGTCGGACTGACCGTGAGGACCAATCGAATGCATAGCCAAGGTCTTTACGGACGTCCACAAAATTTTTTGACATTTTTGACGTCGGGATCCGGATCACCCAAAAAATGATTTGCTATGGCACACGAAAAATCATCGAAATGGGGGGTATGCACGCTTCGGGCTATTTTGACCATGAAAATGGGTCGGACTGGCCGTGAGGGCCAACCGGATGCATAGCCAAGGTCTTGACGGACGTCCACAAACTTTTTTGGCACTTTTGACATCGTGATCCGGATCACCCAAAAAATGATTTGCTATAGCATACGAAAAATTATCGAAATGGGAGGTATGCACGCTTCGGGGCTATTTTGACCTTGAAAATGGATCGAAATGGTCGTGAGGGACAACCAAATGCATAGCCAAGATTTTGATGGAAGTCCACAAAAAATTTTGGCACTTTAGACGTCGGGATCCGGATCACCCAAAAAATGGTTTGCTATAGCACACGAAAAATCATCGAAATTGGGGGTATGCGCGCTTCGGGGCTATTTCGACCTTGAAAATGGGTCGGACTGGCCGTGAGGGCCAATCGGATGCATAGCCAAGGTCTTGACGGACGTCCACAAAATTTTTTGACACTTTTGACGTCGGAATCCAGATCACCCAAAAAATGGTTTGCTATAGCACACGAAAATCATCAAAATAGGGGGTATGCACGCTTCGGGGCTATTTTGACCTAGAAAATGGATTGGAATGGCCGTGAGGGCCAACTGGATGTATAGCCAAGGTCTTGACGGACGTCCACAAAAATTTTTGGCACTTGTGACGTCGGGATCCGGATCACCCAAAAAATGGTTTGTTATAGCACACGTAAAATCGTCGAAATGGGGGGTATGCGCGCTTCGGGGCTATTTTGACCTTGAAAATTAGTCAGATTGGTCGTGAGCCAACCGCATGCATAGCCAAGGTCTTGACGGACGTCCACAAAATTTTTTGGCACTTTTGACGTCGAAATTCGGATCACCCAAAAAATGGTTTGCTATATAGCACACAAAAAATCATCGAAATTGTGGGTATGCGCGCTTCGGGGCTATTTTGACCTTGAAAATGGATCGGACTGGCCGTGAGGGCCAACCAGATGCATAACCAAGGTCTTGACGAACATCCACAAAAAATTTTGACATTTTTGACGTCGGAATCCAGATCACCCAAAAAATGGTCTTTTTCTCTCTATTCATTAAAATATATATATATATATATATATATATATATATATATATATATATATATATATATATATATATATATGTAAATGTCAAATATATGAATAGTTATTTAAGAATTAGTGGAGCAACTAGTACGATATAATGAGGAAAACATGATTTAGTGATTATATAAGTTTACACCAATAATAACAGTTGACTACTTTCTTGTCATTTATATCCACTAAACTAATGCACTTTAATATTAAAATGTCATGCTCCGACACAACATATTCAAAATAAATTATCATAAATTTATGTGCACCAAAACCAAGCAAAATTGTATATACAGATAAAGTTAAGGGATCAACAAATGAAACGGAAATTTCTCGAAGAACATTTTAAATTTTTATTGTTTATTGCTTCAAATAACAGAGTTTCGAGCCTAAAGGGTAAAAAATATTGACAAAAATTCCAAAAGGGTAATGAAAAAACTTTTAAACCAAAACGGTAAAATCATTGGTGATGTAGCGATTTAGGTGGTGGCGTTTTGTAAAATTTATTTTTTAATTTCTTTTTAACAAATTGTCGCTGCCAAGGCAGCGATTTGGTAAATGATTTTTTTTTTAAATTGTAAATCGCTGCCTGTGCAGCGATTTTACTTAAAAAAAAATTTTTATTATTTTTTGAAGTAAATCGCTGCCTTGGCAGCGATTTTACTTTATGTTTTTATTATTTTTTTAATTTTGAAGTAAGCGATTTCACTTAATTTTTATTTTTTTTTAATTTTGAAGTAAATTAACATGTCAAATTTGTACAAAAAAAGATTCACATGCATGTTAATATTTATGTCTAGATGTGAAATGTGAATTTGGAAGTTTGACAATGTGAATTTTTTTGGGCTAATTATAATTTATTTACGACAAAAAAAAAAAAAGGTGAAATCGCTGCCAGAGACAGCGATTTACTTCTATTTTTTTATTTTTTAAAAAAATTAAGTAAATCGCTGCCTCTTCAAAATTTAAAAAAAAAATTAAGTAAAATTGCTGCACAGGCAGCGATTTACAATTTTTTTTAAAAAAAAGTTCATTTATAAAATCGATGTTAAAAAAAAATTAAAAAATTAAAAAAAATAAATTTTACAAATCGCTGCTACTGCAGCGATTTTCCTGTGATTTACCGTTTTGGTTTAAAAGATTTTTCATATACCCTTTTTGAAATTTTTGTCAATATTTTTTACCTTTTAGGCTTGGGACTCCCAAATAACACATATTAGAGTACTATATAACTTAGTTGTAATCACATAGAAGGTAATTAAAGTTTATCTTTAGCATGACATGTAATAGTTATCTTATTATCGTCACATACTCTTGCAAGAATAAAGTTGTTCGAAAAAATATCTAACGAAACAAAAAAGAATTTAAACTCTCTTTAAACCTGTTGATCGACATGAAAATTTAGAAATATGTCAAGATTATTGATTTCCCCATAAAATTAACAATGAAAGAGAGAGCTTGAACTTTCATATAAAGCACTAGTAATATAATCTATTTTTCTTTATTAGCCAATAGATATTGCATGTATAACATATTAATAGAATTTAATAAAGTAGTTTCAAATATCAAAGCGGGGATAGCTCAGTCGGGAATCTGAAGGTCACGTGTTCGATCCAGTTCACCGCATTTTTTTTACATTTATTTTGTTGAAAAAAAGTGTGTTCCTTACTTATTACGAGTCCGGAATCAAAAGAGCAACAATAAAAAAACTGCTATTTTCTTGTTTATTATATATACATAGTTAGACCTTATGATGCATAACGATACGTGTGAATTTTTATTTTATTTTTTGCATTTTATTTTCTAATTTCTTATAAGTCTAATAAAAATAATAATACATAGTTATCTTTTTTTCTTATCGAATGCTTTGTATTTATTGTACGGTATTACATTTATTTTGTTAAAAAAAAAGTGTGTTCCTTACTTATTACGAGTCCGGAATCAAAAGAGCAGCAATAAAAAAACTGCTATTTTCTTGTTTCTTATATATACATAGTTAGACCTTATGATGCAAAAAGATACGTGTGAATTTTTATTTTATTTTTTGCGTTTTATTTTCTAATTTCTTATAAGTCTAAAAATAATAATAATACATAGTTATCTTTTTTTCTTATCGAATGCTTTGTATTTATTGTACGATATGGAATATTCGATAATATTGATTTATCATCTTGATTGGTCGAGTAAAAAGAAAAAAAGATAACTATGTATTATTATTATTATATTAGACTTCTTTTGAGAAACAAGAAAATAAAATGCAAAAAAGTAAATTTACACGTATCTTTATGCATCATAAGGTCTAACTATTTATGCAACATAATACCTACCCCCAATTTTGGGTTATAATTTGGGGTGAATATTATGTTATTTGGATCGATTTTTAATTAATATGGGTGGATCTTCTAAATATGGGTAAACATTGTAACAAAAATTGGATAAATATTTTAGATTGTGACACGTGTCCCGTCGTTAGTAGAAATGGCATATACACCCCAAAATTTGGACGATAAGGACATCAGCGTCGTAAAAGTATAACAAAGGGTATTTAGATACCATTTACGATAGTTTAGGAGTATATTTGTCCTTTTTTCCTTATTAATATTATTCTCTCGGTTCATATTTACTTATCCATCATATTAAAATAGCTATCTAATAATACTTATTCCGTTTAAAAAATCAAGAGATTATTTATCTTTTTATGCACTTGCACCCGCACTAGACACTAGCAATGGTGAGTCCGCCTCTAATCATTGCATTGCAATCAAATCGCACACGCAAGTGCACGTGATCGTACAAGCAATATAATGACTCGTGTTGGTATCGTACCCACAGGGACTTCAGACTAGACTCTATTAACTTTTCCAACTCTCACCTCAATACAAGTGCAATTTTCAGATTTTATAGAGAATGTTAACTATTAATACTATGTAACTAAAATTAACTATGGTGATTTCTTAAGTTTCAAACGATAATATGGGAAAGATCTAGGACTGCGGCTTTTACCAGGAATCATGAAATTGTTATCTTTTGATAAATATTTTGTTGAAATTGTCTCATCGCTGAACCACATGATATGATGTATGATCATGATCTCTCGACCTCTAATCGCCTACAACAGTTACCACCCTAACTACATCGTTGAACGGGGATAAGGTGAATAAAAGTTGAACATTAAGATATCTTCATGTATGACGATCCAAGCAAGGTTTCTAGGTATATCTCTATCCAAGAAACGAATCAACCCTAGCCATTTAGAGTCAACCAAACTTCATATATTCCATGTTCTATCCTCTTATTCCTCTCTCGAATTCAATTTGGACAATGAGTTTATTTCTATGATGGCCAATCATGAAATACAAAGAGCAAGAACATTAGAACAAATCATAGATAACTCATAATAAAACCCTTAACAATTTAAAGAAGTTTCATTCATCCTGTAGCCACAGCCCTATAACTAGGGTATTTAGTTGCTCATAATCATCAAAGCAATCTTCGAATATATGTAAATCATTCCAAGAAGTTAAAAGATGAAAAGAAAGAATATAACCCTAAAAATTTCAAAGTATCGTTCGTGATGCTCTCAGTTCGAAAATTAGTATAAAAAAATGATCAATAAAACTCTATTTATACTAAAGTCGAATTTGCCAAATCTGGGCTTCAGGCGCGCGACACATAGAAGTCTTTGATTCTTTGGATCCAACGAGGAAGCCTTCTGCGCGACGCAGAGGTAGCACGAGGTCTTCTTAATTCGAAGCTTAATATTCTTCAAACTTGTTGCACGACGCGGAGGCTACACATAATATTCTGCTTTGAAATTAATTTGAAGCTTCATAATCCTCTCCTTTCTGTGCAACACGTATCTAGAACGTATATGCCTTTGAGGCATTTCTTCAACTTCATTTTGCTTCACTTCCTCCTTAGATTTTCACGTCGCTTTGTTTTCTTATTTTAGTGCACATTTCTTTCACATTATCTTCCTACACAACTAATCACGTTGGTTAGTCCAGACACACAGAATCAACTCAATACGACTCTTAAGCCTAAATTTAACGACTCCAAACTAAGCATAATTATGGTTAAAATTAGCAATATGAACATACAAATATGTCCAAGATCGATACACATATCTATAGTTTTAAAAGAAAATCAAAAAAAATATAACACTAGTACTTTATATGCTATCAAGAGGAAAATGAACTAGATGACCCCCTCCTGCATACACCCTGCCCTTATGGTTACAATTAGGGGGGAAATTATCTTTTAGGTACTTTTAAGGCCTAACTCATTTTGTTTATTTAAGACACAATACATAAACATGACCCTTAACTTGGCGTCAGTTGGCAACTATGATCTTAACTTTGGGTCTGCATAAGTAGGCACTTAAACTTGTCTAAAATTGAACAAATAGGCACATTCATCCTACATGACAATTGTGTGTCCTCTGTGGCGTCCTACATGTATTATGTCATGTAGGATATGTGTGTCTACTTGTTCAATTTTATACAAGTTTAAGTGTCTATTTGTGCACACCCATAATTAGAGGTTATAGTTGCCAACCAAGTTAAGAGTCATGTTTATGTACTATGTCGTTTATTTAATAGAGTGTGTGTGTGTGTATATATATATATTTGTTTTTTTCATTCGATATCCAGAACTCATATGAAAGCCTCGACTAAATATGAATCCGGCTCTGCAGGTCCATTCGGTGATAAAGCTCTCAACTAAATTTTCTCCATATCAAAAATTTGAATCCAAAAACGCTCTCAACTAAATTTTTTTCATACCAAATATTTAAATTTTGAGACACTATTAAAAAAAAAACAGTCTCACAATTATACGCCAAACCAATGTTGTTGTTTGGGAGTGGGAGGAGTGTTTTATTAAAATTTTACCTTTTATAAGAGTTTTTGACTTTTTAGAGTCGCCACTAAATTTTGAGAAAATTAAGAAAACTTTTGCTTTCAAAAGACTTTAAACAGAAAAAATCATTTGAAAACATTTAAAGAGGTTCGGGGATTCCTATTTATACTTTAGGAAGGTGTTAGGCACCTAAAATATCCGCTTAATGCGATTATCCGACAACTGACTTAGTTTGGCTAAAACTTAAAATTGTGATAAAAATATTTTTTAGAGTTGTTTGAAAATTAACGTCTAACTTTTACCTAAGTAAAATACCTAACTTGAAGAAATTATTTTGAAAACTATTTGAACTTGATTTACTTTTAAATTGTTAAAACAAAACGGCGTTTGCGGGGATTTGGAAGTTTCTTAACTTTAAACTAACTAACAAATAAAGCAAGTAAAAATAAATAAAAAAAACATGTAAAGAAAGAGAGAGGGAGAGAGATTTGGGTTCAAATCCGGATTTTCTGTCCGCCTTGACCGGTTTTTGGACCCACCTTTTTCGGGTTTCTGGCCCATTTGGATTTTTGGGTTTTTGACCCATTTCTTTTGTATCTGTCCTAAACTAAACAATAATAAATACTAAATAAATACAGAAAATAAAAGGTGACAAGGGCTTAGGCCCAACATAGATACAATATGATGAAAATAAATAAATAAAGTGGGCCTCTTTGGCCTAAATTCTTCAATTCTTCCTCTTTGGCCTTCTTTTCATTCACATCCTCCATGATATACATTGATTGTATATCATATGTATACGTCATGTTTATAGCTAATTCTTGAGCTCCCAAACCTATAATTTTATCAAGATCTTCGCGTTTCTGTGTTTCCACGTTTTTGCACCTATCTGTTGTATATTCCTACTGTATATCAGTGTATACAGATGGTATATTGACCTGTTCTTCAACTTTGTCCTCATATGCCTGTTTTGGATCTGTATATTGATGTATATGGTGTGTATACACTTGTATACAGCCTTCTCAAAAAACCTGCAAAAATCAATTTCCAGCAATATTTTTATTGTGTTTCGACCTGTACACCAGCAGAGTTGCCATTTCTGTTTTACAAAAAAATGTATATGTAAATTAAAAAAAAATGACTATGTTTCAAAAAATCAATTAATCTTATGATTTAAGAAAAATCGACTTTCCAAATTGACAGCGTCGCCACTTGATTTTTAAAAAAAATAAAGAAAAACTTAAAATTATTTTTCAAAAGATTTAAAACAGATAAAAATCAATTGAAAAGGGTCGAAGTTCAAATATACATTCCGAGAAGGTGTTAGGCCCTCGGAATGCCCGCTAACTCGCGGTTGACCGGCGATTTGACCAAATGACATTTTAAAATAATTTATTTTTCAGATATTGACTAAATAAGTAATTCAAATTATTTATTTACTTATTAAACAATATTACTATTCTATTTTAATTGATTATTTTAAAGGAGAGTGAACTTAGAAGGAAACTTCTAATAGAGTCTAATAGTGAAAATAAAGTTAAATATAGAATATATAAAAAAAAATATTTTTATTTAAATATAAAAGCAAAATGACTAACTTTGGGAAATTAATTAAGTCAAACCAAAATTAAATAAGTGAAAAGTAAGTCAATATAATAACAAATAAATAAAGAAGAGAAGGGAGAGAATTTGAACTTGGGCTTCTTTGCTCAAATTCAGCAAAAATTGACTTTTAGGCCCAATTCTCTAAAAAAAACTGCAGCTATTTTGAATGGGGATTTTAGCCCATTTTCCTTGAAAATCTGATATACATTTTGGTGTATATTGATGTATACGGATTGTATACAATCCGTTTTCGTGTATATTAGGATGTATACGAAATGTATGATGTCCCAGATCAATTTTTCAGCACCTTTATAATTTTCAACCTGTGTATCGTATATTCTTACTGTATATTAGTGTATACAACAGTATATTAGCTTTTTCTTAAGCTTTTGGAGACCTGCAATTTAAATTTTCAGCAATGTATTTGCGACTTTCGACTTGCATATCATGTTTTCTAGGGGCTGGACGACTCGGAGATGCGAGGGAGATAAGTCCGTCATGGACTCAAAGAGGATCATGCAACAACAAAAATAAAAAAATAAATTAATACTTGAGATAAGAAAAACAATTAAAACAAGACTTAATTAAAATAGGAGTTATTAAGGCATTTCAAAACCCAAAATGCAACGAAAACCAACTATTACACCTAAAATTAACAACCAACAAGCTTATAAAATTAAGAGCAACAAATACTTATGTGTATTAGAATTTAGCGAGTTAGAAAAAGGGAATTTAAAGCATTTATGCTAAACTGAAAATATGCCCAGAAAAATGAAAGAGAAGAAGATGACGATACCTTTTTCCGGGCAGCAAATCGAAACTAAAAGCTGGCGACGACTTCACCACAAATCCTCAATGAACGGCCTGAGAGAAAAATCTCAAGCTAAACTTTCAAGTTTTATCGTTTGGAGACTATTTCTAAACATTTCAATTGAATAGTTGTACCCCCTTGCCTTGATATCAATGGAGATAAGAGTAGGTTTAAATAGAGGAAAATTAGGGCTGATTTAGGTGGGAAAACGGGTGGTTTTTTGGGATGAATTTAAATTCAAACAAATTCAATTTTTTTTTTTTGAAGAGAGTGGTGTGCAGCTGAAAATTAGTGGGCTGGAAAATATGGAGTGGGATGCAATGATTTAGAGGAAAGAATTGGGCCTAGGAAATTGAAAAGGAATTTGAAAAAGAATGGGCTGCTGAAGGTAATTGTGAAGAATGGGCTGAGAATTGGACTATAAAGTACGCCCACTTTTGAATCTTAGATGGGTTTAAGGTGAGGTAAGGATAGAGTTTAGAATTTAATCAAAACGAGTTAAGTTAACAAATTCGATTAAACTCTAAATAAGACGAATTAATATTAATTAATTGACGAGCTTCTTAATTTAATAAAAATAAAATAATTAATTTGATCGTAAACTTAGTGATTCAAAATATAACCATAATTTAAACTTAACTAATTCAATAGAATGCTTATTAAAATTAATTTTTTTTAAAATGATTTTTGAATAATCATAAAATATACTAATTATATATATAATTATGTAAAATGTAGATATTATCTAAAAAACTTTAAGAAACGGTAAAAATTATTCAAAATAATACAAACTTTATATTTTTTTCTTAAATTTATAAAACTAATTATTTTAAATTATTTGAGAGTTTAAGAAACTCATGAATTAATTCCTAAGGTCAAAATTGGGAGTCTATAAGAATTACATGTGTGTTACGTATTAGAGATATCACCAACCAAAACCCACTAACCCTTTTGCCATGATTTCTCTTCTGGAAAGGTCACCCCACTTGTTCTCTTTCTTCCCACTATAGATAGGCCCTTCAAACTCATCATTTCAAATCCTTCTTTTCTACTAAAAATATTAAAAGTTCCAAATAAATTTCAATAACATAAACAGATTCACCAACTCTTTCTCCCATATATATATATATATATATATAATAAATCTATATGTATAGTATTGTAAGGAGGAGTTGTTCTACATTTTGACCTAACAAAATGGCATCAAATCTTAAAGCCCTTGACTGTACACTAAGGTTGTTTGTCATTCCTTTGTCTATTGCCTCCATTTGGCTTTCTATCACCAATCAACAGAACAATAACAGTTATGGGAAGCTGGAATTCACCAATTTCACCGGACTCAAGTCAGTATATTCATTCATTTATTTATTTTGGCAGAATCAGAATTTTCATTAAGTAAAAAAATTAGAAAGCTAATAGGATTAGTCAAGAAATTTTGTACAACCTCTCAATAATTAGACTAAACCTTTCACTAGTGTCAAGAGGTATGCGGAGTCAGATTTTATCCTTACTAATCTATATATAAAAAAATAATTAATTATTTGAACAGGTACATGGTTACCATTAGTGCTGCATCAGGTGGATATGCTCTGCTTACTGCTATAGCTTTGTGGGTCAGGGGTTTAGTCACTAAAGCATGGGTTTTCTTTGTTTCTGATCAGGTAATTAAATTCTCACTTCCACTTCTTTTCTCAAGAAATTTTGAGTCTGGATCTTGGTAGAGCACTATAATTAAAATCAACTTGTTGTAATAATAAATATATATATATTAAACATTTACGATTTTACGGGCATAAGTTAATTAACATTAAATTCAATGTTGCTATAGGCTTTTGGAACATTTAGAAAAGAAAGTTAATTTCATTTTTGGTGTAGTGTAGCAGTAGACGCGATACTTATTTGATTTTCGAAATCATTTAACTTTCAGTTTTTTCATTTTCTTAGGTGGTATTTTAACCATTTTAGTTCAATTTTAGTTGCTTAACTATTGACATTGAATAAGTAAACACACGTGTCTCATGTGACATAAGACATGTAGGAGACCACATAGATTTCATGTAGCCTGTAGGGCATAAATAGACATGTCGGATGTCAACTAAGATATATATAAACTCTACATCAGTTTAAATGTCTATTTGATCACACCAAAATTAGAGAGTGTAGATTCAATAGTTTAAATATGAAACCAGGGGCGGAATTGAATAATTAAACACACGTGTCTCATGTGACATAAGACATGTAGGAGACCACATAGATTTCATGTAGCCTGTAGGGCATAAATAGACATGTCGGATGTCAACTAATATATATGTAAACTCTACATCAGTTTAAATGTCTATTTGATCACACCAAAATTAGAGAGTGTAGATTCAATAGTTTAAATATGAAACCAGGGGCGGACCCACGTGATGTCTGCCGGGTGCTCGAGCACCCATTAACTTCGTTACGAAATATATATATATATGTAGAAATTGATAGGTATTTGTATAAAATTAACATAGAGCACCCAATGAATAAATGATATAGTTGGCCCAATGGTTCTTGGATGGGTAATTAAGACTCTTTTAGTGTTGTTACCAAGGTTCAAATCTCATTGATATCACGTATTTTTTATATTTTCACTTCAGAGCACCCACAACCTTAAAATCCTAGATCCGCCACTGTATGAAACTCGTAAATTCGTAATAGTTTAGTGTTTTCTCAACCTATTTACTCATATATCAATGATTTGTTTTAGATAATAAGTTTAAAAAGTCAATTGTTTTCTATAAATTTTGTATTCAGTTAAAATACATCACATAAATTAAGACAAAAGAACAAGGACCACTAGTTTCTTTCATGTGAGCTAACTTTTGTTTTCTCCACACAGCTTGTAGCATACTTAATGGTTACATCATTGGCTGCAATTTGGGAAATTCTTTACTTAGCCTACAATGGTGACCAAATGGTGTCATGGAGTGAAGCTTGCACTTCTTTTGGAAAGTTCTGCAGTAGATTGAAGCTGGTTTTGGTTCTTCATGCCATCACCCTTTGTTGTTTTCTTGCTTTAGCTGTGATTTCAGCTTACAGAGTCTTTAGCAGATTCCAGCCTCCTAGGAAAGACAATGAAGAAGAAAAGGAAATGCACTAATTAATTTTAGGCATAATACATAGATACACCATTTAACTTACTTGATTTCAACTAATATCTATATCCTCTAACGTTGAGTGTGCACAAGTAGGCATGTGAGCTTGTATAAAATTAAAATTCATGTGTCCTACGTGACATAATACACGTAGGACGCCATATTTCCATGCAGGACGAATGTGTCTCTTTTTTTTTTCAACTTTATACAAGTTTAAGTGTCTACCACACCCAAAATCAAAGTTCATAGTTGTTAGTTTAAATCAAGTTTAAAGGATCATGTTTATACGTATTATGTCTTGATTTTAGTTACCAAAATTCACACACACACACACATATATATATATATATATATATATGATGATATGATACCCTTGGCTTTGTACGATGCGTAGCTAGAGTACTTGCTGCAAGAAGTATGCATACATGCAGGTTATAAATAGTACAAGCAAAGACGGTAATTGACTTGTAGCAATAGAAGCATGCATGGTATTTACATGCACATCGTCATCAACTTTGACATAGAAATCTGCATCCCAGAGAGAAATACATAGCAGTAGTAAAATAGCTCTTTGTCTTGGCCGATAATTCAAGGTATCCCTCAACATGTTCCTAATGAAATTCGATTTCAAGTCAGATTTTGAGGAACATGAACAAACTGTCTCCCCTTTTCACTGACAAGTCAACAACATACCCAGTGTAATTCCACACATGTACACACACCTTATATCCCTACCTCGTAGAGTTAGAGATGCTGTTTTCCATACACTCTCGGCTTACAAAAAACATTTCAAAACAGTTTGAGAAAGGGAAAACAGAAACGGAAGCAGTAACAACAAAATAATGTGGAGGGGAAAACAGTACATAACATACAAAAGAAACAATAACAAAATAATGTAAAACGGAAAACAGTTCACAGCATACAAAAGAAAGAACAGTAACAACAATGAAATTAGGCGAAAACCAAAGCACAAACAAACAAAGGTGATCAAGCAATTGACATAACCAGCCTCAAGAAATCTCCATGTTGTTTCTCTTCTGCTTCAATGGCTCTATCAAGAATGCCACCTGATGTTGCACTCGTGAAATGATAATTAAATGAGTAATAATATAAATGAAAATAGATAGGAGAAACATACAAATAATTTATCTACCATCTTTGATTTTGAACTTCATCGTTTAACCATCAACGCATTCATTTTCTTTCTTTCTTTCTCTCTAAACACCCTCGAAGAAACTTCTGTGGTAATATTCAAAAAAATATGTTCATGGTAGCGATCTCCCTGACATTGAGACAAATAGAAGAATGGAAAATGACGATTATTTCCCAATACCAGCAAATCATTACCAGCTACAACATTAAGTTTGGTAAAAGCACCTGATGGACATCAGGCTTAGTCCAATGATCATATACCTGTGTCCTATTACAAACCGCATCACAATGCCCTTTTCCTCCTCAAGCTGCTTTAGCTTATCACCTGCTTTACCGCAACGAAATTTTCAGTAGGCATAGATACACACAAATAAATCAGAACACACCGTTAATGAAATTTCAAGAACCTTGAGGCATCCAGGTAGCACGAACTGAGTCTCTCCTCTTTTCGGCTACTAAAGGCAGTGTTTATCCCTATGACCATGAGATATTTTCTCTCCTTGGTTAAGTCAGATCTTCATTTATTGAGGCTCTACTCGTTATAGAATCCTGCAAGGCCGTTGCTGCAGCTAATTCCATCTCCAGATTTGAGATTGTTGTATCCAAGGTTCTGCATTTTTGTTAAAGAAAAAGTAACAAGCAGCTCTTACTATTTGAATACTTATGTTGAAACATGATTCTCACAAAATCTATGAATAACAAGCATAAGTAACATACTGTACAGCATGATGTGTCCTCGAAGCATCCCAGGATTATACTTGGACTCACTTTTTACATCCTTCCTCTAAAAACAACATGACCAAAGCCAGACTTGAATATCAGAGTACCTAAGATTACATTTCTGTCCGTTTTTCGCAGACTAAGCCTACCTTTTGATCATCAATCTGTATTGTCCTTGATATGCCTGTAGCTTTAGGTATTGTCCACACTCTACAGCCATATAATAACACAGTTAACAGTAAAGCCAGACATGCTCACAGGCCACAGCATATTGAATAAATTGGAGAAAGTTGAAAAGGGGAAAGCTGCTAGACAGAACCGTTCTAAAGTAAATTTCATGAATAGATAGAGTCAACGGTACAACAGACAGCACTGCCTACACAAGAATCAACTTCCGTGGTTTATATGAATACATTTGTTTAACTTGAAAAGCATGCACCTCCAACAAATCAAATCACCAAAGAGAAATTCCCATTAAGAAACAAGCTTAACTCTAATGCAGTGGCAACAATACCAACAACGAAAAACAAAAGTTTTGCAAGTAATGTGAGGAAAACAATATAGCAATTTCAAGTTCTAATCAGTCTCGATACCACACAACTGACTCCATTGACAATGGATATATTAAAAAATAGCATAATACATAAACAAACACCCAAACTTGGTCTCAGCTAGCACGTAAATACTCCAAGTCTCCTGCTTTGAGTATGCACATCTAGACACCTCAACTCGTTCTCCACTGTATTAACTGAACACCCTAACTTACATAATGATCATCTAGACACCTCCAAAATTTATATGCAGCATTAGCACCAAGCGTCCATGAGATACAGTGGGGGACAAGTTGGAACTTTATATGCGACGTCGGTATTGAGTGTCCACGAGATACTGCGGGGGAGGAGTTGGAGTGTTTAGTTGTCAGTTGAGTTGTCTAGAACTTGACAGGTAAGACCAAATTTTAGTATTTGTTTATGTATTATGCCTTAAAGAACATATTCTCTTTTAGGGCTTTCTTGATCAATGAATTACCTTTTGCACTTAAAAACCAATAGCCAAAATGGAAATGAAACCTAAGGCAAAAGTAGCTGCTTTCATAAAATAATAATCAGTCCATAATTTCCTAAATTCTACAGATCATTTATCAACCATACAAGAAGATTCAAAATAAGAAGACAATTACTTCAACAATAAAATAAATAAATAAGAAAAAACTTCATAATCCAATCAAAACAGAAATTTTCTGAAACACAAACATGACATGCATAAATTAGTTGAAAGAAACAAATCAACAAATAATTGATATTTATAATAACTAGCTCAAAGTTTTAGCAACTTTACATGTAATAACATTAACTCATATTTTTTTCTTCTTGGTTATCAATTTTCAGCATTTTTTTTTATTATCCTCACTTGCAACTTCTAACTCTCTTTTCTTCTCATGTTGAATTGTGCAATTTCCATAATTCGATTCCCTATTGTGAACTTCCATTTTTGTAAGTTGATTCTTAAATAGGATTGAAAAATGACCCTTTGAATTCAAATTTTAATTCTGAAATTGATTCTACATGAACGACTTTCCATATCATAACTTTTCAAATTCATTCATTATGAGATTTATGATTACGATTAAAAGCAATATCAATGTAGTCATTTATCAAGAAAATGACAATGTAGTTATTAAAGAAGTTCAAATTCTACCATTCTGTAATTAAAATATTTATATTTGATGAAATTTTACAAAATGATAATTTGAATAGCGTAACTAGAATGGAATGTAAGTGACTTATATAGATTTTGATCTTATAAATGGGCATATGACTCAATTTGTAGAATGAATGCATAGAAAGAGATGATCTTTAAGACAGATTGGAAGGGAGACTCAGATTCAATATATATATATATATATATGTATATATAAGGAATAAGCCAACACAGTTAGAAACAAGGTCTGTTACATCATGGAAAGTAGCCTAGGATTATCAACTTAAAGAAACTGATAACCTGAATTTTCTTAAACATCATACAGAAATTTCAGCATCTATATCCTATGTAAGTGCATCTGCTCCAGCAACAATTTCCAATATCTCACCTGTGATCTTCGCCTGCCTTTCCCGATTATAAGCAATAGAAAGGTTCCTCCTCAACTCAACAGCATTATCCGTTGCACTACTCATTGCATTCATCCTAGCTGCAAGCTCACTTGCAAATGACTCTTGAAGTGCCCTTAAAATCTGGCTATTCAAATATAGAGGCATCAATGCATCAAGAATCTGAGCAGGATCTTGCTCAAACTCTAAATTAGGTAAAAATCCCCCCTTTTTCATCCTCAAATGATCCCTCACCACACTCAATTTCCCTTCCTTAGTAGTCAACCTAAAGAACTCATCTTCATCTACATCAACACTAGTTCCTTTCCATGTTAATGGGAGCAAAGTATGAATCACCGGATCAGATTTAATCAATGAAACAAATTTAGTATACAAAAGCTCTACTTTATCAACTTGTTCACTAATAAACAAAGAAAAAACATCATCAGCTATAACCTGAGCCTCTTTAGCAGTCGGAAAACTCTCACCTTCAACAAATCTATCAACATTCCTAGAACGACGAAAGTAATAAGCATTACTCTTCTTACCAACACTAATCAAAGTATACCCAATTCCAAGGCTCGTCAATTCCGCCATCCGGGTCTCTGCTTTCTTGAAAATCCCATTGTTAAAACCCCCACAAAGACCTCTTTCACCTGCAATAACAACAAGGGCAACTTTCTTTACCGGTCTTATTTCTGTTAAGGGTATATCTACATCTTCAAACTGAAGCTGTTGGGTGATGTTGTACAACATATCAACAAGGGCTTCAGCAAAGGGTCGAGTACTGATGACTGCTTCTTGGGCTCGACGAATCTTAGCGGCTGCAACTAATTTCATTGCTTCTGTAACTTTTCGGGTGTTGTTGATTGTGTCGATTCTTTCTCGTAGTTCACGAATACCACACTGAATTGAAGGAAGGGGAAGTTTCAGGGATCGGAAAGTAGGGTTTCTGTTGGTTAGTTTAGGATCAGAAATGGGAAAGTTGACGACATGACAAGTGTAAGAGAGTGAAGAAGCCATTGATTACAGACGAGAGACACTCGGGAGAAATGTACCCTACTTTAATTTGTAATTAAATGAGTTTTTGTGCTGTTAAAAAGTGTGTATTATATACATCATTTGCTCTTTTGAGAAACATAGTAGATATACATCATTTATGTCATTTGCTCCTTTGAGAAACATAGTAGATATACATCATTTATGTCATTTGCTTGAATTAAATGTGTATATATACACACTTATGTATATATGATTTAATTTTGGAATAATTATATATAATAGCAAACTAATAACCTAAAATAAATGGAGTAGCTACGGTTTGATTTAATTGTGCTCCATAGCAAACGTTTGTCAAAGTTTGTCAATCGCCTCTCTCCCAAAAATCTCGCTCCCCACTCTCCCATTCTCGCTCGCCACTCTCCTTCTACTCGCCTCTCTCGCTTTATACACAAAAGTGTATAAATTGTGTTTCTGTTTTGTATAAAGCGAGATAAAATTGTATATATACATGCAAAAATATATATCTTCGTGCTATACACTTAATTATACAATTTACAAACATTTTACTTTGATTCAGTTGTAGACAAATGCGAATTTTATATAAATATTGCAGCAAAAAAGGTCAACGAATTATACAATTGCAGTGAAATACAATTTTCTCTCGCTTTATACGACAGAAGTGTATAAATTGTGTTTCTGTTTTTGTATAAAGCGAGAGAAAACCATATATCTTCTTCCTATACACTTATAATTATACAATATACAAACATTTTACTTCGATTCAATTGTATGCAAAGCAAATTTTATACAGATATTGCAGCGAAATAGGCAGCGCATTATACAATTGCAGTGAAATAGGCCAGCGAATTATACAATTGCAGCAAATTATATAATTTAGGCCAGCGAATCATACAATTGTATACGTATAGAGAGGCCAGCGAATTATACAATTTAGGCCAGCGAATTATACAATTGTATACGTATAGCGAATTATACAGTTATATGTTTACTATGGAGCGCAATTATGCAAACTTTGCTATATCATATAAATATGAATTTTTTATTTGCTATATGAAAGTTGCCCTTTAATTTTTAACTTTTGTCATGATTAATGAAATCATCACAATTTATGTGATAGTTTGTGAATTACATTTTTTTTTAAATAATAAAAAAATTGTTTACATATAAAATTTGTAATATTAAAATTCACTAATTTGATCATAAATTAATAGAACCTATATTGTTTTATTGAATTTCTCACTTCCAATTCCTATATTTGAGGCAATAGAATGGATGTTCTTTGAAGTTTGAGGTCAATTCTCTTTGACAGATTGTTTATCGTAAGTTTTGGTCTATTATAATTGTTTGTAGATTTAGATAAATAATCTACTGAATATAGATATTTATATTTTATACGGAGTTAGTGAATCATTTAATAAGTAATTAGTTTGAGAGACACTTAAATTAGTTGCTGATTGACTGACAACGTTTTGAATCCATTCAATTTTTGCATCAATTCTTCTTTCGTACTATTACAATTGATATTTTTACTAAATTCGCATCTTCAATAACTATGTTTGAGTATAACAGAAATATTTGTTAGTAATACTATATTAATCCTAAAAATTGAAGAAGAAATAAAAATATACCTACATTTGTACCATTAGAAAAATTATCTCTACCATTAATTTTTAATTTAGTTATGTTAGAAAAAATCAAAAATACTATACTTTTAACAAAGTAAAAAAAAGAATATTTGAAGAATCAAAATCCAATTTGGGTCCAAAAAATTCAGTGTGTAGACAAAACTGAAGTGAATCGCCGGAGAAGTGAGGAGAAATGGGAAGAGGTTTGGGTTCGCAAAACTTGCCGGCGGACGTCGCACAGCTGATCGATCAGTTAGACCGCCATTTTTTAGCCCCTGATGGATCTCTCATCTCCAAATCCGCTCACTACGATCTCCAACTTGTATTTTCTATCTCTCTACAATGCTTATTGTTTGATTGTTAAGGTAAACCAAACACTCAAAAAAATGATTTTTTTTTGGGCATTGCAGGCGAGAGAAGAGATGTCAAAGGAGAGACAACGATACTTGGAATCCTTGGTAGGATTTCTATTTTTGGGTTAACATTTTCATTTTTTCCTGATTTTTCTAGTCTAATTGTTGCATGTATCCTTTGTTTGGATATACCTCATAGGCAATATACATTGAAGCAACTGCGATGGTAGAGGATTACCAGCAGGCCATTTCTGTGGCTAATCTTGGTGGTATGAGAGATGTCCAGGGTTTATACTCTCAATTGGGCTTGAAAAACCCTCCTCAGGTTCCACTTTTTTTCAGTTTATTCCATTTTATGGATGCTGTTTGGGTAAAAGGATTCTCTTTTTTTTTTTTTTTTTTTTTTACAAAGGTAACAGTTTTGTGTATTAATCTTCAGGGTCCCAAATTTACATCATGGAGTTACATACAGTTGCGTGTACTTAAAAAAAAAACTAAACTAGATCCTACTTCATCTTACAAAGGACCTAGGATATCTCTAACAGCTATAGGATCATCTACATACTCCAAACTGCACCAATAGCAAAAAGTGATTGTGCAGTTCATTTTAATCCTGTGTAAAGGACTACTAACACTCTCAAAGCATCTCATATGTCTCTCCTTCTATATGGTCCACCAAATCTGCTGGGACAATTCTCCATCTGCTTTGGTCTGTACTACCACTGCCTTCACTGTTCCAGCTTTCTATAGCCTGACTTGCCCTTTGTGGCATGGTCCAGTTTGTGCCCCTGAATATGGTAAATAAGTGCCACAGTTGTCTAGGACACATATGTATTCCCCTCTTCATTAGATTTTCGTGTGTTAGTACCGCCTCTTTAACTACCAACCAAGTAAAAACTACCACCTTATATGGAATTTTGACTTTCTAGATAAGCTTCCAAGGCAAAAATCTGAGTTGAGTCCCCATTTGATTCAGGTTCTTGTAGGCAGAGCTAACTGTGAAGACACCTTTGCTATGATGAATCCA
The DNA here is from genome assembly GCA_016801875.1 of Solanum sitiens. NCBI lineage: Eukaryota > Viridiplantae > Streptophyta > Magnoliopsida > Solanales > Solanaceae > Solanum > Solanum sitiens. Next base: position 1,430,342 of record JABWTJ010000186.1, on the reverse strand, counting down.
CCTAAGAGTGTCTTCTCCCTCTTTCAATCCTCGAAAATGGTCCAGGGTGCCATAAAATTCAGCTAGTCTATCCACCTCCCAGTCTTGTATCATCCTTCTATATGTTAAGTTCCATCCACGAATGGACCAAACCTCTTGCACAGTGACATCATGTTGCTGATTCAACAGATAGATGTTTGGAAAGAGCTGTTTGAGGCTGCCATTTCTTAACCAATTATCGTCCCAAAATAAAATCTTTCTTCCATTGTTTACATTGAATCTAGTTCTTTGGAAGAAATAATGCCACAAATTTCTAATTGATCTCCATAGTCTAATACCATATGCAGAAGTCACTTCCTTAGTTTTCCAGTAATCTATCTTGTCAAACTTGGCCTGAATCACTCTAACCCAAAGGGCTTGCTCCTCTTTAGGAATTCTCCACAACCACTTCATCATAAGACTTTTGTTCTGTTTCTTCAAGTTTCTAATGCCTAACCCACCTTGTTTCTTTGAAAGGATTACAGTCTTCCATTTGACCAAATGAAATCCTTTGTATTCATTCTCTCCATTCCACAAAAAATTCCTCCTTAATGCATCGATTCTTTTCTCCACCTTAGGGGGGAGAGGAAAAACTGTCATCAAATATGTTGGCAAAGCATCTAAGACCGAGTTGATCAGGGTCAATCTTCCACCTCTAGACAAATACCGTGCGTTCCATCTAGATAGTCTTCTTTCACATCTCTCCAGCACCCCATTCCAGATTTCATTGGATTTGCTTTTGGCTCCCAAAAGCATCCCCAAATATACTGTTGGTAGTTTACCTATTTCTCCTCCCAAGATCTCTGTCAGATGTTGCATTTCTGTTCACCTCATTAATTGGAAAAATAAGACTTTTTCTCCGGTTGATATGAAGACCTGAAATTGCTTGCTTCAAAAAGAATGAGTACCACTCTCAGGATCTTAAGTTGGTTTTCTTCAGAAGATGAGAGTGTCATCTGCATATTGGAGATGAGTGACTTCCAATCTTTGATTCCCCTCATTTGCTACATTAAAGCCCCTTATCCACCCTTTAGTGTGAGCAGTCTTTAGCATATTGTTTAGGCCTTCCATCACTATAATGAATAGAGACCTTGTCTTAGTCCTCTGTCTGATGGAAAGAAACCTTCAGGAGATCCATTTATCAGTAGTGCTTATACAAAACATTATTCATCTGATTCATTTCAATCCAAAGCCCATTCTCTGCATGATTTCAAGTAGGAAGCTCCAATTGACATGATCATATGCTTTCTCTATGTCAAGTTTGCACATGACTCCTGGGGACTTTTCCTTCACTCTCGAGTCTAGACACTCATTGGCAATTAAGATTGCATCAGTTATTTGCATTCCTCTTAGAAAGGCCATTTGTTGAGTATCTACTAGCTTGTGCATCACTTTCTTCAATCTCTCTGTGAGAATCTTTGCAATCAACTTGTATACGCTTCCAATTAAACTGATTGGTCTAAAGTCTCTCGATTCCTTTGCACCACTCTTTTTTGAGATGAGAGCTATATATGTTGCATTAAAGCTCTTTTCAAATAACTCCTGTGAATGAAAGTTCTGCATAGTAGACATCAAATCCCCCTTAACTATCTCCCAGCAATTAACAAAAAGACCCATTGTGTATCCATCTGGACCTGGTGCTTTGTCTACAACACAAGCTTTTAGTCCAAGCAGGACCTCCTCTTCTTCAAAAGGCTTTTGTAGTTCTTGTTGCTCCTTAAAGCTGATGGAAGGACACTGGTTCATGTTCAAGGATGGTCTCCAGTTCTCACTTTCCTTGTACAACTTCTTATAAAAAGAAATAATTTCTGTTTTGATATCTATAGGATCCATCAGTTCTTGATCTTCTACCACCAGTTTATCAATATGGTTGAATCTCTTATGAGCATTTGCCATTCTCTGAAAGAACTTTGTATTTTTGTCCCCTTGTTTTATCCACAGAGTTCTAGAGTTCTAGATCTCTGTCTCCAAGCTATCTCTTCCTTCTTTGCGTACTCTTCAAACTCCTTTACCACACTTGCTTTTTGAAGAGTCTCTCCTTCAGTTAAAGGCCTTGACTGTTGAATGTTGTCAAACTCATGAACTCTATTGAGCATTTCCTTCTTTCTTTTTTCCAGGTTACCATAAGTGCTTACACTTCAATCTTTCAGTTTAGTCTTCATAGCTTTCAGCTTGGAAGCTAGGATGAAATCAGGCCTCCCTTCGAATTCAAAAGATGTCCACCAATCTTTAATTCTTTCATTAAAACCCTGGTCTCCAACCACCATCCTTCAAATTTGAAATATGATTTTGTGTGACTCCAACGGTCTCTTTTTAGTTCACTGACATTACAGGCCTGACTTGGGTATACGTATTTTGTGCACGATATCTTACTAAAAGATTGCACGTACCGTGTAGTGCATGCTTATGCACACCCGTATAGAGTGTGTACTGATAAACAAATTGATTATCAATAGATGAGAATGAATGATAAGTTTAAGGTGTTATGCATTGTACATTTTTTAGGCTCTGGTGATAGAGTTCTGCGGACAAGTTTTTTTTTTTTTTTGGTTCATTGTTCAAATTGTTTTAAGTTCTCTGGGTGATTTTGGCTCTGGAATGACTTCAGGTTTATGAGGCTCTTGAGCATAGGATGGTTGTTGCAGAAGCAGCACAGAGATTGAGGCTTCCTCTTATCTCCAAAGACGGTGAGATTCACGAGGTGGAAATTGAAAAGTGGAGTATAATGTCAAGAAGTTCTTTTGATAGCACCAGCACCAGCATTACATTAAGCTCGAGCTCAAACTCAGCTTATCAAACCAATGCATCTGCAATTGGAGCTGTTCCTTCAGCAAGCAGTGCTTCTACTATTAGTACAACTGATGCAACAGAACCAGATGTTGGTGGTGTTCCCAATCGGTTCCTTGGAATTACACCTGCATATTTATGGCAAAGTCAACTACATCAGATGTCATCAGTGGTATAATATACCTATTTGATTGACATGATAACCTCATGGTCTTGTGGGGAAATCTTTTCTGTTTTCCTATTAATCTTCAACGGAAGTGTTGTAGTTGTCTTTTATTTGTATACATTTATCGATGCGTTGATTGCTTGTTACCTACAAACGTGGAACCACTATTCATCTGGTTATCAAGTGTTAGTTCTACACGCCCATAGATGCTTATATGTCTGCTATTGTAGGACGTGGCAGAATACCAGAGATTGCTTTCACGGGAGATTGGTGGCCGGTTAGATGCTAAATGTGATAAGTTAGCTGATGCAGTTGCTATTGATGACATTGGTGAGTTTAAGTTGCTAATTTGTCTTCCTTTATCTTCCCTTGGTGCTTGGCTTTTCAATATGTTTGTTGGTTGCCGAATTTCTACTTGTTTTCCTCTTAAACAAAACCAGCGTTTATAAATAAGACCTGGACATCTATGTCAGTCTTATAATTAGCCCCTATATACATATTATTTTTTGAATGGGTATAATATGTAGTCAATTTGCATTGCAATGTTTCAAATTGTGGTGCAAATAGGAAAAATCTACTGCTGAGGTGCATAAGTTCTAGATTTACTTGTTATCCATTTACACAAAACTGTGCCCCATTGCTCCTCAGGGATTTCTTGGTTATAGTTTTTTCTTGATTTACTCATGTCAGTGTATTCTTCAGAGGCTGGTTGAGTAGTTCTCTTGCTATTTAAATAACAGAACTTTTAGAAGTTGTTCTCATATCAAGATTTATGTAAGAATATAAGTATATTACCTTACCTTGATTCTACAGATATATCTGCTGCCAGTCAAAATTCAGCTGCCAGACTTCCAGAGAGGTCTCTCTCTCTGAACTTATGTTTCTAAATTATATGATTTATCTGAATCATTTATAAAACAGGTTGTGCATGTTTTTTAGCTTGTTAATTTCAAAAGAATATTCCTCCTAGTTCCATGAAAGAAAAGACTCTACATTGGATTTCGTTAAGAATAAATCATTTGGTAAAAAAGAAAATTTCTATTCTGAAGAATGGATTGACTTGTCATGCTGTTCAATATTCAATTACCATGTTTTACAGTTCCTCCCCCCCCCAAGGAGGTGATCTAGCGGTTGAAGAGTTGGAGTATGGAGTAACAACCATAGGAACCAAGGTTGAATGTAGCAGAGGTGGGTATAGATGAACTCCTTCCCATCAATTTATGTTTTGGTGGGAAGTGTTAACCTGTACCTGCGTAGTAGGTAACAAACAAGCAATGCTAGTGTAGTAGTGGCCTAGTGGTGTATCTGCGATTTGGCCTGGACACCATTTAACATAAAATGATAAAGTGAGATTAATCATATACTCCCTCCATTTCAATTTTGTTTGTCTTAGTTTCACTCGGTACGAAGTTAAAAAAAATAAAGAAGAGTTTTGAATGTTGTGGCTTTAAACTAAAGATGTTGGGTATAAAGAGTTGTTAAATATAGAAAGAAACACTCTTTTTGAGTTGGTAAAAAGGAAAGTAAGACAAACAAATTAAAATGGGAACATTAATAATATTCTTGATAGCTTTTTAGATATAGGCGGCGGAGCTTCTAATCCATGATGTAACAGGGTGAAGTTGATCACTGAGGAGATTGAAAGAGAAGAAGAAGCATGGCGCGAGGATTTATATTCATCTAACAGAAAATTTGCAGAATACTATAATGTAAGAACTCTGTTTTGCATCACTTTTGTCTACCTATTTCTTCTTTTCGGCCTTTCCATTCTAAGGTACTTCCACAGATTTGATTAAGACTCGTGTTACTTGCGAAAATATTTGACTTCATATGTTGCATATCTAAGGTCTTGGAGCAGATCCTTGGTGTTCTTATTAAGCTTGTCAAAGATATAAAGTTGGACCATCAACATAAATATGTAAGTTTACCATTCTGCTATTGTTTCTTTTGTCCAAATTAAGGCATTCTCGTTCTGATTTCTCTAATTAACTATGGTAGACACTTCACTAGTTTTGGATACAATTGACACTGCTGATGGTCTTTTGCTCTTTCGGATTGATGTTTATTCTTTCTATAATTTGTGGATGCATTAATAGGATGAACTACAAAAGACGTGGCTGTGCAAAAGATGTGAGACCATGAGGGCAAAATTAAGGTATGACATTCATGATTCTTGTTCTGGTTCGTTGTACTAACTGGTGCCTTGTGTTTTTTTATTTATTGGGCTCGAAGAGGATTTGGAAAGTCGAATAACTTCTTCTATTCATTTGTGTGAACATTGTATGGCTATTGATTTTTCAGAAGGGTTCTCTTTCATTTCTTTGATTATTGTGGGGTTGGGATTGGGTGCAAAGCTCAGTTAATTATTGCTTCCTCTGCCTTCTTATGATGGCCTTGTCAATTGCCCAATGCTTACTATGAAGGTAGTGATCCTGCACTTCAGTGGTTGAAGTCCTGGTTGCAGTTTGTGTCATTTTATTTCTTTTATCTATCGGAAGCACCTTGTTTATTATCCCTCGGAGGGTTTGAATTTTCTCATCTAGGGGTCCAAGGCAGTATAGGTACTACTTATATGTCATGATCTTTTCGAACTAGTGTGTTCTACTGGTTTTCTTCTTTTCGTACAGAAGGATATAATTCCTAGAGAAATCTCACATAGTAGTGTATTGCTTTCAGTGAGAGTATATTCTCTCTCTTTCATGTGAAATCCGCAGAAATTTGTTCAGCATAATAGGGTCACCATCAACTTCAATAGATTTTCTTATATCCTGTTATTCTCTCACTAAAGAACAGGATCTCTTGCTTTGAGACTTATGTCTTGGAAATACTAATATTATGATCTTATTCTCAAAAAAAAAGTAAATACAATGGTTATGGTCATCAAGTGTAACAGCTTCCATGATTTTCTATTGTTCACCAAATTTCTGGAACGTACTCTCCTATTTCAGACTTGTGCATCAAAAAGCACTTCACAAACTTAATTGAAATTTCTTGAAAAATTTCACTTAGTAATGTTAAGTTCAATGAGAGTAGTCTCTTAAAAACCCTAGAAATTAATTAGCATCTCCAGTTTTATAATCAACTTTAATAGCACTTTTTACATCCTGTTATTCTGTTAAATAAAGAACACAATGTCTAATATCTTGCTTCTATACTTGTGCCTTTGTTATACTTGTGTCACGGTAATCAAGTTTAACAGCTCCTGACACATCCTTTTCTTTAGCAGAGTTCTGGAACATGTTCTCCTACTTGATACTTATACCCCAGAAACTATTCCCGCCCTTCACAAAATAAGGTAAAGAAACATGACTTAAGAAATCCTTATTATGTTTCCGGTGTTGAAGAATGTATACTCAGTTTACCATCATCACAGGAAGTATTTGATTGAAGCAACAGAAGAAGCATCACTTGCATATGAGAAAGCGGTACACTTTCTTATACTAATTTATCTTTTTTTTTGTTTTTGATTTGATGGATCATCTTATTTTTTTACTACATTTCCATGATTTTCTTACACTTGTTCTTGGACTCTGACACCTCATTTGGGAGAATCAAGGAATTTTGATCAGTCAAAGATTATATAACACTATTTAGCCGTGTAGTGGTAATAAGAGGACAAGTGGATTAGGCACATGTCACAAGTTTGAACCTTGCTAGATAAGGTAGAGGGACGGGCCCATTATCCATTGAGCTTCGAACCACGTGCCAACTAGTCACTAGCACGAGATTTGTTGGTTGTTAAAAAAAATCTGTTAAATGCAGTTGGAAAATAGCCTGATATCATGTATTGATCTTCACAAAAATGCCTCAATTCAGATTGTTCATTGGCAGTTTCCATTATCCATGTAAATTATGTCATTAAATTGGACTTCACTAAAATAGGATCTCTTTCCTGCATATTTTTGCTTGTCCTCACTATTTCGTTTGCCAAAAGTAGCCAAATACTTGAGAAATGCCATCACTATAGGTCTCTATTTGTCTGGTTTGGTGTTGAATAAGGATGAAATCATAGCTTTGCCTTCAAACTAGTTTATTAATCAATCTGACGTTGTTGGGCATGGCTTTTGATCCTAACTGTGAAATATGTTAGGCGTCCCGTCTTCGTGAGTATCAAGGCGTTGATCCTCATTTTGACGAAATTGCTAGGCAGTACCATGACATTGTAAAGGTAAAGTAAAGTTCATGCGAGTTTTGTTAAATTATTGTAGTTCATTACTTTAGTTTTTTTGGAGACAAGCTAACTTTGACTCGTATCCAAGCAGAAATTGGAGAGCATGCAGTGGACCATTAACCAAGTTGAAATGGACTTGAATCCTTTGCCTGCTCACTCCAGCACCTAAGCCATCTCTCTTCATATTCTTCACAAAGGTTCATGTAATATCCATATGTAGTTTTGTTGTTTCTAATTATTATTGTCTACTTTAAACAACCTCATAATCGCGGTCATTTATACAATCTATTTTCAGCTTCAGAACTAAAGTTGTTCACTTGAAGAAAACTTCAGTTACAAGTAGGAAAACTGAAATTGGATTTTTAACGAACTCGAAGATGCATATACCCTTAGTTGTAGTAAGGCGTACAATTCTGCATGCCATATAAATAGGTGTGGTCTTGAAAGAAAAGAAAACACTGAATCATAACACCTTTCTTTATATGACACAATATAAAAACACACACCATTCATAGTGAAAATCAAGCAAAAATGATAACCAAGTTCAATGTGCTTCATGCGAAAGTGGAACACAGGGGTCAGCACAAACATATGTAGCGCAAGACACATTTTGCCATGGTCCAATGAATTGTCGTGGGATAGCTTGTAAACTGAGACAACTGGTTTGATTTTAGCTTCAAGAGGAGAACCATCTTTATGTATAGTTACTTAAGCATCGTTTGATAGGTTTTTTAGGGGATAAGTCACAAATACCTCCTAGACACACCATAACTAAACTAAGGTCTTACTACAAATTCACAAGTCACACCCAAGAAAGAGTAAAAACAAACACTCAACTCAATGAATAAGACTCGAGATATCAAATGGCGTGACTTGATTCTGAGGAGAGGCACAATAAACAAAATGTAGGTGAAAGATGTTCCTCAGTTTCTTTTTACAAGAGATCTTTATTTTACATATATAAAAACACTTGAAAATAACACAAGATATATTTACAAGGTCATTTGTTTCTCTATTCAATGGAGTAGTAAAGAGTTTATGTTCTTCACTCATTTCCTCTGTGCTCTTTGTGGAATAGAAAATAACTAATGAATAGAGAAACAGAACCATAGATTACAGAAACAGGAATCACCAATTTACAGGGAGAACTTCCAAACTCCAACTAGTTCAGGTTGTTCATGTACTTGATGTCTGTCATATCATATGGGCAGTGTAACAGTCCATGATGCAAACGTTGAAGAATCACTCGTGAGTTTTACCTCCAACGACTAGGAGACTCGTGTTATTAGAAGAGCTTGCCTGGTTGTTTAGCTCCACTTGTCATCATTGTACAAAATTCCTCATAGTTGATTCTTCCATCCTGTAAATGTGACAGAATCAAATACGTGTTAAGATAGGTTTGACCGTTTTTAGAATCATTTAAGAGTGACCAAACTCACATTATCAGCGTCCACTTCAGATATTATTTCCCTTATACTAGCTGGATCACGTATTCCATGCTCTTCCATAGATGTTTCGAGTTCATCTCTTGTGATGAACCTGCATTATACAAAAGAAAAACTCCACTGATTTAACAATTCCACATTGCTGCATTTGCACAATGGACTTACCCGCTAACATCTTTATCGAAATACTGAAATGCCTTGTATAGATTTTCATCTCTCTCTAGTCTATGTTTATGCATGGTGGCAGTGATGAACTCAATATAGTCGATGGAGCCATTTCCATCCACATCAGCCTGAAGTGGACAATATATTAGTTATTTCATGGTACACCATTTGACAACAAAGTGAACAGTTGATGTGTGTCGGCCTTACAGCTTCCATCAATTGCTGAGAGATTCTCAGCAATGACCTGATACGAAAACCATAGCTCAATTAGCAATGAGCTAGTTGAATTATAGTGAATGAATAAAATGGAACGGAAGATTGAGTTACAGCAAAGAAATCAGAGTGCGATGTTACCTTTAAAGCAAGTCTCTTGAGTTTGTTCATAGCTCTGAATTGCTTCATTCTTGAGAGGACAGCATTATCTAATGGTTTATCTGATGCTACTCCACCTACCTTGAGCCAAGGATGCTCTATCATCATCAGGCAAATCAAAAGATGGGTTAGATTGTAAGTATCATGTTTATTAACTCAACTAAGAAGTAGAAAGGAGAGGAGAGAAGCACATACAATGTTTATACAGAAGAGAAGAGGAGTAAATTGTTTGAAAAGAAAAAAAGCTACTAACTCAGCATACCAAGAACTTGAGCAGCAGAAATACGTTGCTTTGGGTCTTTATAGAGCATCTTTCGGACCAGGTCCTTGGCACTAGTTGTGATAGAGGGCCAAGGTTGACTTTCAAAGTCAATGTCTTCTTTTAATATGGCATCAAATATACCTCTCTCGGTTTCTGCATTATATTATATATAACAAAAACACAACTAGTCCTGGACCCTGATAATAATAATCATGCACTTGACTTTACCTGCCCAAAAGGGAGGCACACAACTCCATAACAACAACAACATATCCATTATAGTTCCATAAGACATAATAAGCAGTAACAACAACAGGAGGATAGCAAAATAGATATTTAGTTAACCTTTCTTCAATGAACATAGACAGCCCAAAATCTGTTGCCTTCAAAGCAGCATTTTCACTCTCGTCTGACAAGAGAAAGTTCTCAGGCTTAAGATCACGATGCATAACACCCATAAAATGGCAAACATGTACAACATTAACAATAGCTCTACACATTGATGCAGCAGCTCTTTCAGTGTAATGCCCCTTAGCTATGATCCTATCAAATAACTCTCCACCAGCACACAACTCCATAACAAGACACACTGAATTATTATCCTCATAATGCAACTATATTTGGTTGTCCACTCAAATGCTGCATAATCTGAATCTCTCTTCTCATATCAGCTTTATCAGATTTAGTAACAAGTTTCTTCTTTGATATTGACTTACAAGCATATTGATGACCAGTTGATATTTCAGTACAAAGAAATGTAACCCCAAATTGACCTCTACCCAATTCTTTACCTAGTGTATAGTGTACCTTAACATCTTCAAATGCCTTGCCCAAAATGCTTTCTACTGGTTTAGGACTTGCTTGAGTCCTCATGGGTGATTTAGTATACTGAATTTGAGTTCCATGATTATGCCCTCTACCCCCATCACTCCCACCACCTGATCTATGATGCCCACTACACTTATACTCTGTTGGTTTACTTTTGCTCAAACAAATACCCATTTATCTCAGCAGATCCAGAAATCAAGAAAACAACATCCCCAACTCGAGATTCAAGAAAGATTACCATATAAGTGATACACAAAATGATTGGATTTTTATTCAAAAAGAAACACTTTTTAAAGTTCAAAAAACACTGTATAAACCCTTTAAACACTGAAAAGGGTACAAAAAAAGAGGAGAAAAGAAGAGATTTCTTTGGAAAGGATAAATTTTTTTGAGGTTGGTTGTTACAACCCATTATTATAAAACTTCATTTTGATTCGCGGACTAATTTATTCATAATTATAGTTACGGAATAAAATGTTTCAAGATTAAGTTTATATTGATTTAATTTACGTTATAGTTTATCTCAAAATCAATTCTAAGATATCTCAATATATCCCGTCATTTGGTAGAATATATTAGATTTTATACAACTATTAGTACATTTATTAGTTATACACGATATTAACATATTTAATACTATTATTTTTACACATTTTACCGAAATGAACCTAAGTCTTACTCTTTCTATTCAAATTTATATGACTTATTTTTTTTTTTAGTTGGTCCCAAAAATGATATATCTTTGCATTAAGTAATATTTGCTCTTAATAAAATGATTTACAGTCACAATATTTTTTATGATTCATTTTAAATCATAATTTTAGAAGTCTTCATTTTTTTAAACTGCATATTGAAACGAAATAAACTCACGTAAAATGGAACGAAAGAAGTAATAATTAGCTTGGTTAGTGGAGTAATTCTTTTATAGAATGACAAGTTTTGTGGTAGGTATGGCTGGAGCGGTCTTTCTAGGGCTAATTCTGCACTAGGTCGATGTACATATTTTATTCATTAATCATGTTTAATCCTTTCTTAAACACTTGTACATTTCTACTATTATATAATAGGTGAACTAAACTTAACTATATTCTATTATTATTTTTTTGTTACAACAATATTCTATTAAGAGTAATAAAATAATATTTATACCGCCCTAATTGTCATGGTGATATTGTTGGAGAAAAGGTTAAGAAGCAACCAAAGAGAAAATAAGAGATTATGATATATTAAGAGGGTTCCCCCACGGGCCCACAATTCTTTTTGAATATTCTTATTACACATTCAGAATCAAAGTTATTAAGTTTGATTGAAATCGTAATTAATATTGGCTCTGTTCTTGATTATCAAGGTAATTCTATTGAATTAAGGTTAAGAAGAGATTATGATATATTTAGAGGATCCAAACACATAAATAAAAACAAAAATATGAATATTCTTATTACAAATACAGTGTTTTAATTAAAATTATTGAATTCTATTAAATTCATAATCAACACATTGACCCCATCCTTGATTATCAAGGTGACACTATTGGAAAAAGGTTAGGAAGCAACCAACAAAAGAGAAAAAGTCGAAGATAATATGATATATTAAGAGGGTCCCATTATGAAAAAAGAAGATATTGAATAATTTTATTACAAATTCAGAGTTTTAACTAAAATTACTGAATCCAACTAATTTCGTAACCAATATACTAACTATATCCCTACTTATCGGGGTGATGATGTTGGGAAAAAGGTTAGAAGGTAACCAACAAATGAAAAGAAATATTATATTATATGAAGAGGGTACACAAAAAAGAGATATCACATATTATTATTACAAATTCAAAGTTTGAACCAAAATTATTAATTCTGACTAGATTTGTAATCAACATACTAATTCCGTCCTTATTTATCAGGTGATACCGTTGAGAAAAAGTTAAAAAACAAATAACAAAAGTTTTTTTTTTAAATTATGATATAATTTAGAGGGCCCCAACACCCAAAAAAAGGAGACCAATTGGAATTGAGTGTGATAAGACCCTATATAAGAACACTTTATACACGATAGGATTTGTCTATGTCATATGAGTACCAAAATAAGATCACACACAAAACTAATTTTATTACTTTTCGTTACAATTTATATGATAATATTTTTCTAAGGAAGAATATTTAAATATTCCACTAAATTTATATTGGAATAATATAACTATCCTTAAAGGATAATTAAAATTATAACAACATAAATCTAAGGTAATATATCAACAATTTGTTGGGTTTTATTTGTCCTGATTTCTTACCATAAATAGGTTTTCCTTTTAGGAAAAGGTTTTGGATTGACTAATCCTTTTTCTGGTAGGAAAAGGTTTAGGACTCTATAAATAGAGACATGTTCCTTCTAACTTAATTAGCATTCACAATGTAGTCTTAAGGGCTTTGAGAGTTTTGGGTAGGGGGAGAATTTATGGGTCACAAGCTTGATACGTTATCACTTGTGTGAACCTCCCATGTATTCCGAGTGAATTGGTTGAGGTTGTTTCTCTCTGTATTTTGTACTCTCATATTTATAGTGGATTGCTCATCTCCTTTGTGGACGTAGGTCGATTGACCGAACCACGTTAAATCTGTGTCTTTTGGTGTATTTCTCGTTGTCTTCTCACTCGTGATCTTTTGAGGTTTGCTTTGCTAGCTTTCGCGTTTACACTTGCTTATTTCGGTCCTAACAAGTGGTATCAGAGCCAGATTCAATGATGGAGTCAGGTTCAGTGGTTCGATAATCGATGATTGAACCAGGTTAGAAAGAGGTGTTCCTTGGCGGGTGTAGTTCTAGCAGCAACCTTTTTGACAGTAATGAAGATTTCTGTTGGAGAAATTATTTCAGAGAGGTTCTCTGTGTTGAGACATAAATTTTGCAAAGGAGATTATGGAGAGGAGAAGCAAGTTGTTGAAGATTAAGTGAAGAAGGTGGACAAATTTATTTTGTCAGAAATTCAGGCCAAGGGGGAGATTTGTTGGGTTTTATTTGCCCTGATTTCTTACCATAAATAGGTTTTCCTTTTAGGAAAAAGTTTTGGATTGACTAATCCTTTTTCTGGTAGGAAAAGGTTTAGGACTCTATAAATAGAGACATGTTCCTTCTAACTTAATTAGCATTCACAATGTAGTCTTAAGGGCTTTGAGAGTTTTGGGTAGGGGGAGAATTTATGGGTCACAAGCTTGATACGTTATCACTTGTGTGAACCTCCCATGTATTCCGAGTGAATTGGTTGAGGTTGTTTCTCTCTGTATTTTGTACTCTCATATTTATAGTGGATTGCACATCTCCTTTGTGGACGTAGGTCGATTGACCGAACCACGTTAAATCTGTGTCTTTTGGTGTATTTCTCGTTGTCTTCTCACTCGTGATCTTTTGAGGTTTGCTTTGCTAGCTTTTGCGTTTACACTTGCTTATTTCGGTTCTAACACAATTAGCCCAAAGTGTGTGTATCTAAGCACACAAGGCTCCAAGTGTCTAAAGCAGCCACACCAATCTCAAACGCAACAACAGACAAGAAAGTAGCCCAAAGGTTAACGGAAAAGATGTAGGCGATTCATATCGATAATTTTAAATTGTATTTAATATAAGGTCATTATTTATAAAATAAAAGTCTCAATAAGGATGAAATATATACATATATATATATATATAAGATCGTTATTTTATGAATCATATCTAACATATGATTGTTATTTTATAACAAGAATATATTTAAAACTTGTGATTTCAAAATTTACTATTTATTACTCCACACAAAAAATATTTAAATTTAGATAAACTCGATACTAAAACAACAACCACCTTTGTTTGTGGGCTGATAATGAAAAGTGAAAGGATTAATTACTTGTGTGGATTTCTTTTAAAAAATAATTACTTTTTTTTATATATACTCTTTAATTATTACTATTTATAGCAATATGTAATAATACTATATATTTTATTAAAAAGAATTTTCTCTCTCGCCTCTTTCTTCTTTTACTCTCTCGCTTCTTTTTTTAATTTCTTGTTCTTTCTCTGTCTCAATCTTTCTCCTCTATTTCTTTTTTCATGTTCTTTCTCCCTCTCATACTTTTACTCTTTTTCCCTTTCTTTCTTTTTCAACTTTTTTTTAGAATAGTCAATAATTCTACTGAATAAAACTTATATTAATAATTAATTAGATAAATAATTTAATCGTAACAAATAAAGAGACATAACGAACTACAAATTAAAATGAATTAAAATTAAATTTTAAATGTATTACATATATTAAAGTTGAATTAGAAGAGAATTAAATATAAATGCAAAATGTAGCAAATGAAAGAGCTTTTTTTTTATCTATAAACTGAATAAAACTTGTATCAATAATGAATTAAACCAGTAATTCAAATGTAACAAATCAACCAATAAATTATAAAATGATTAAAGTTGTATTTAAAAGTGTGTTACACAAATATTAAAGTTGAGCTAGAAAAGGTAATTAAGCATGAATAAAAAACGTAACTAATGAAAGATCAGACAATGATCTATAAAGTGAACTAAACATATATAGTAATGAATTAAACACGAGTAATCTAATCGTAACAAATTAAGAGACATAGTGAACTTTCAAACGAATTAAACTTGAATTAAAAATGTATTACACACATATTAAAATTGAATTAGAAGCGAATTAAACATGAATGAAAAATGTAGCAAACGAAAGAGCATTATGTGATTTGTAAATTAAATAAAACTTGTATCAATAATAAATTAAACAAGCAATTCAATCATAACAAATCAAACGAATAAAGCGCAAAGTGAATTAACTTGTATTAAAAGTGCATTACACAAATATAAAAGTTGAATTAGAAAAGAAAATTAAGCATGAATAAAAAATGTAACTGATGAAACATCATACAATAATTTATAGAGTGAATTAAACTTATATCAATAATGAATTAAACAAGTAATCTAATAGCAACAAATAATAAACTACAACATGAATTAAATTTGTGTTAAAAGTGTATCACATAATATTAAAGTTGAATTAGAAGAGAAAATTGACAATAAATGAAAAACGTAACTAAAGAAAGACAAGACTATTCTATAGATTGAATTAAACTTATATTATTCATGAATATAATATGTATTATATGTGTCTTATAAATGATTTTAGTTTGTATCTAAAGAGTATGAGTGATGTTTGTGCCGATGTTATAAATGTATTACAAGGGTGTTACTTAAATTATTTTGGTTAATATCACTAAAAAAGAAGTGAAAGATTGTAATATGTATTATAAATGTATCTTTCATGATTTTAATACAATTATGAAACATACCTAATACATATGATTGTATTAGATATGTTTCTATGTTTCTATAATTTTAAAGATTTGAAATTTCTATTTGTGAACATGATATTATAATTTTCTTTTGATTTTTCTATTCCTCTTTTCGTGATGTTTTTGAATAAAATTAATGCAATATGAGCAAAAACTGATTTAAAAACAGTTATTTAAATGAATTTATTTTTAAAAAAAAAAGAAAAAAAAAAAAAAGAGGAAGAGAAAGAATACACAGAAAGATACGATGAAGAAGAAGAAAAATAAAAAAAAGAAGAGGAAGAGAAAAAAGGCAGAGAAAGAGAGGAAGGAAGATAAAACATACAATTTTCTTAATTCTAAAAAATTGTTATATTTTAATTAGAAAAAATTATATTAACATAAATAATAAATATTTTTATAATATAATATGTGATTTACAGTTATTATTATTATTGTAAGATGAGTCAGTGGACCACTCTTTTATTAATTTTGATTGTGATGTGAAAGCCCATATCTAAAATGTCCCATTAAGTATTTATTTTTTTTCAAGTCAAGCTGCCCACAGAATACTGTTAGCTCCAAGTTATTTTCATCCACTTATCTATAAGAACCTGGTTTTCAAAGTTCTCCACACTGTTTTTTATTACTTTCTTACGTTTTATTTTATGTGATTTTATATTAAATAACCATCATTTAATTAAAGTACAACAAAAATAGCTAAAATCTATGAAAATTAACCGGCCACAATTTAATCTAGTGTCTTTGAGCTAGTTTAAGTATTTATTCATTATAATAATAGATTTTATCATCGGTAAATATATGCATTAATAAAGAAGAATATATTATTTATCAATATTAGTTGATTATCATTTGATTCAATATCGTTATAGGTTTTAAGAATATTTACAAAAAAATACTAAATGCGCTAAAAATATGTTTTAGCAGCAATTATATATTACCGTTAATAAATTATCGGTAAAGATCTAATTTTAATCTAATTAAAGGAAATGATCAATACTCTTTACATCCCAAGTAGTTATGACAATTTACTTGTTAAAAGTCATCTTCATGGTATCCAATAGATTAAAAAAGTACTACAATATTGATACTAATCAAAAATAAAATTAGTAAATTTTATAAATAAGAGTATTGAGTTATTACAACTCTATATTTTGAAAGTGATTTTAATCTGATAGGAATTCTGAAATTTGCTCAAAACAATTGGCTAGAAAACCATTGTCGTTGCCAATCTCAAATCCAGTGGCTTAAAATAGATTCTTTCTATTCAATTTTCTTGCAATTCATATGTGCTATATTAGGTCTCATTTATTTCCATCATAAAGTCTTAGGGTGTGTTAGTTTGATACGTAGGAAAATATTTTTTACAATTTTTTTTACTAACTAAACATGGAAAAATAGGATAATATTTTACAGAAAATGTTTTGATTCATACCAAACATACACTCTTAATCTTAATTATTTAGATTTTAGCATGAGATTTGTTTGTTGTACAAGTATGAAATTGTAGTTATTACGTGTGTTCATTTTTATAATTTTAAAATATTGGATGAGTATGAATAGATTTGAATGATTATATTTATTATTATTTTTTTTAATATCATTAAAATGCGCCCATTCAAAGATTTCTACAAAATTGACATTTAAGTTTAATACTGTGTCCTGTGTATTCATTTTCAATGTTAAATGTTGTTGCCTCCACTCACCACTATCAACTACTTACCTACAACCTGTATCATTAGCCGCAATCATCACCACCATAAATTATTAGTCACATCGTTAACTAATATTTATAATCATCATTTTCAATCACCATTATACTTTCGAATCACTCAGGATAATCACCTCAATATGCACTTACTATATATCGTTAACCAGTACTGCTATTAATAGTTGCCATCATCAGCTATCACAATCAACAATTATGAGTGATCACATATCAATAATTACTATCCTAAACTACGATCATCACTAAACATAATTCTCAATTAGCACCCACAATAACCATCACTATGATATTTAAACACACTCAAATTCAGACGTCTTAATATTAATATTCAATTTAATATTGATGTATATATAATCTTCATTAAACAGATAATTATGTATACAACACAAGAAAGGAGGATCAAAGCTACTCATATGTCAGCCTTGTTACTGTTCTCTATATTAGCTAACTCTGACAATAACAATTCAAACCATAGTCAATATTATGCACCTAATAATTATTATTACATAAAATTATGAGTAGGTAAAGAGAGGTAGAAGAATGGTGGGTTGGGCACATTAAATTGTATTGTCAATTGTGACAGTAACTATGTACGTACATTCTTTGTAAAGCAAATTAAGTTAGACTAGTATATGGTTTTTCTAATTTTATTTATATCATTTCAATTCTTGAAACTTTTAAGCATCAATGACGTGGAAGTTGTTATTGTATATGAGTGCATGATGAATAATTGACATTTTATACAGTTTTAAAGAATGATTACTTCTATTTTGAATGCACATACTTTAATTTGTTTTAAACTAAAGTTTGACCTACCTATTGTACGTATTATGCTTTGAACTCATATTTTGAAAAAATAAGTAGCAATAATTAGGGTTTTGATGGAGTGATAAGTATTTTTTCATTCTAAACTAGAGGTTTTGGGTTTAAGTCCCTGAGTATGAACTTCAACTACGTAAACAATATAGGATAATTTCTTAATTCTAAACTAGAGGTTTTGATTCTGATCCCACTCCATAGTATTTGCTTAGTTTAATCATTAATAAAATAAGTACGTAACCTAACTAGTTATTTTTCAACGATTAGAAACGCACCATAAATTTTGAATGTGGGGCCATGATCCTAACTATGGATGATCATAATGATTCGTGATCATTTACACTTGAACAACACATGCATGAGTTAGCACGTGAGTGGTAGCTCTAAGATCTAAATGCATTTTCCTCTTAGTACTATAAATGCACTTTGCCTTTACTTTCAACTACTCACTTGTTCTTTCTTCCTAAACAAATTTCACTCTCTAATTCTACCTTCTTTATTATTCTCTTCTCATATCTTTCTTACCTTGTAACAGTCTTCTGGCTCTCGACTGAATTTATTTTTTCAAATGACAAATAATTTGTTTACTTGCATTTATACTTTACTAGTAAAGAGTAAAGAGTGTGTTTTCACTTGGGTTTTCTTCAGATTTGCTGGATTTTCTTCTGGACTCTTGTTAATGGTCATAAAGAATGCTATTTGGGCTCTTTTTATGTGCATTCTTGCTTTAGGTATGAAATTTTTCCCCTTTTGGAGTTGAACTCTAAAAACATATTTCATCATAAAATTCTGAAATTTAATTTAAAATTGAATTTTAGAATTTGAAGATCATAAAAAGGTATTTTTTTTTCTTTTTCACTTCAAATTACTCATAAAAAGTAAAAAATACTCTAATTTATATTCATGGTCAAACATAACTTTAAGTTAATTTTAATTAAAAATATAAAATATTAAGATTTCATTGTAAAACATTCTCTTTTTTTTTTCAGGGTTGTAAAACATTCTCAAATGTCCACCAATCATTAATTTCATTAATTGTGCTTTAAAAATCTTCAGCCATTTCTAGTTTTAAAAAAAAAAAAAAGTTGTGAAAGCGCGTTTATCTCTATAACAATGATGCAAGTCGCATACCTCTTAAATACTTTATTTGATTTCTACTATCACCGAGAAAAAAAAAACTCTATCTTTATATAAAATCGTCGGTATATTCTCTCTATTAATCTTTACTTGTCTGATATACTATTTTGAAATGTCTAATAATATTTGTTAATTTTATGAAATCAATAAATAGTTCACTATGTTGTGTCTGTTCTACCTTTGCTATTTAAGACTATTGATTTTCAATGTTTAGAAAACTTGTATTTAATATGAATAATTTGATAAAATTACTCCTATCATTTATCGTTTCTTAATCCCTATATCAAAGTCAATTGTTTTGGACGACTGTTATTGAACCAATAGAGTACTATTTAACGTCGAGAGTAGAAATCAGAGTGTATATCGGTTCAAAATTTAATATTTTAGTAGTAAGTTAGGTATTTTAATTAATTAGTAATGTTTAAATTAATTATTTTATCAGGAGGAGCGACAGTAGGGATAGTGACAGGAGCAATTAAAGGACAGACAACAGAGACGGGGCTACTCCGAGGGGCCGGTGTTGGTGCTGTTACCGGAGCTGTTACAACTGTCCAATTAGTCGAACTTATACTTAACGGAGAACCATTTTCTAAGGTAAAAAAACTGTTTTCGAAAGACTCTCGAATATATTATTGTTTGTATAGAGAAATTGTTGATGTCCTAATTAATTTCTTACATACAGGTTGCACTTGTATGTAGTCTAGTAAATGGAAAGGTATTCATGGAATGGGTTAGTCCAGCTGTTCTCAAGGCTTATCAGTGGCAAGTAAGACATCATGACTAAAATGTTTCTTCAAAATGATACAAACTTTCACTACTATATTATTTTCGCACTAAAAAATGTTTTGAATCAGTGAGAAAATAAAAAATAGTTATATTTTCATATGGATAAATCAGGATTTTTTCATTGTTTCAGTGAGAATCTATTTCCTGACATGCATTTTTCCATTGAGTGAGTTCGATGGAAAATGAGTGGACATCATGCCCAACATATTGCTCTGACTCTTCAAAATGATACAACATTCACTGCTAAATAAAAATCACTATTTTTGCTCTAAAAAATGTTGAGTAGTGGATATCTCCACAATGGAATCGCTAAGAAAAGAAAAATAATGATGGTTTCATTCTCACTATTTCAGTGAGAATGTGTGTTTCTTTAGATGCATTTTTCCATTGAGTGTTAAACATGTTTTATAGCAGAAACTTTTTATTAATTTGTGGTGAAAAACCTTTGTTTCTAGTTGTGATTAGACACACAGCTTAAACTAATTATTAATTTGTATAAAAAAATTCAGGTTAGTACTGTGGAGTCAAGTTTAAGGGAAATATCTGACATCTTTGATATCAATGCAACCAAAGGGTTATCACAAGAGGTGATAAAGAAGTTGCCAAAGTACAATTTCTGTTCAGTGAATACATCTCAACAAGTCACTTGTGCAATTTGCCTTCAGGTGATCGAGCCACTTTAAACATCTGCCTTTATTTATATACATCGTCAGTATAAAAAAATATTTAATTGAATTTACATTATCATCGTATGGTAGGATTTGAAAGACGGGGAGTCGGCAAGGGTGCTACCAAGTTGCAAACATTCATTCCATACACAATGCATAGATGAGTGGTTAACCATACATGGAAGTTGTCCAATTTGTCGAGTAGAAATCTGAAGATTGAGGAACAGTACTAGAAAATGATATATGCAGTTACGTTGTTTCTTGCTTACAAAATGTAAATTATTTTGTGCATCCATCAAAAGTCAAAACCAATGTATGTTCTTCCATTTGAAAATTGAGCAAAACCAAGACGAACAGGACCATCTCATTCATCCAGACTACTATACTATAATATAATCTTCTCCGGCCATGACAACAACGTTAAATATGACTGTCTATATACCCCCATTTCACCCTACAAGAAAAAATAAAAAATAGACTTGACATGACCAAGAAATGATAGAGCTAGGAGTCCCCCATATATTCTACCCCACAAAACAAATAGACTTGACATGGTTAATTGTAGGAGTAGCACATAAGAAACTAATATGAAAGAGTTAAATTTATAGGACAACAATTGCAGTATACGTAAAGTCACTTAAAATTTTGAAAGGTCAAATAATATTAAAATAAATTAATACATATAAAAAAGATAATCCATGAACAATAACTTTGTAAGATACATGTATCTACTTTAATTTCTTGTCTTCAAGAAGTAATTGAATTTTTTTTTTTCTATTTAATTTAGTTAGGTTTATAACATTTTTAGCTAATATTTCTTACGTTTTTGTGTAGATACATTGGAGTATGATCATATAGACTTTTCACTATCTAAATGAATGTATTGAGTTCATTGCAACTCTTCAATTTCTTCAGACTTTTTGGAGTAAGATAGAAAAGGTTTTTTATAGGTGAACAAAATTTGCATTAATTAATAAAAAGTTGGGGAATTTGCAACGATATAATTAACTAAGAAATAAAAGGGTTGGACTTTTAATTCTACATTACATAAATAAAATATGATATTAAATTAAATTTACTATTTAATTAGATTATAATTTAACATAGGAGATACAACTTTGAAGTTTGGAGCTTCCCATATCTGGCTTCAGAGCTCATGTATTAAGAGAACGCTCACCTCAGATCTTCTGCTTCAAGACCTGGCGCAGCTGGACCTTCTGACTCTCTGTTCTTGCCTGCAATAACTTTGCTTTTAAGCTTTTCTTCTGAGAATTATGCGGCCATTCAATGCACCCTTTCATCCCGCGTGCTATTTGTGAGTTGCCAGACTCAGGTGAGCTCCACTCCTGGCCAAGTTCCGAGGGGCTAAAGCCACCTTTACTAGAACCATGATCCGGAGAAAAAATGGCCCCATTTGACAGCCTCCCTTTAGTTCCTTCTATTGATTTTATTTTGAAATTGTCTCCATTACTCGGGCGTGATTTCCAAAGTTTAGATGCAGATGACAACTCTGTAAGTTGCCGAGCTGGTCCAGAACAAACTTCACTAATCTCCGAAACCGATGTGCCATCATCACCAATTCCCTCTGAGTCTGCTCTACTTCTTGATACATTGCTGTGCCGGCAATTCCTGTTGACAGATGAAATGCTTCCGTTGGAGCCTTGCTCCTCAAGATTGGTCACCGTTTCCCACTCACTTCCCTCTTCCTCTAAATTATCACTCTGATTGACATATGCATGTGAAATTCTGCGAAAGTCGTAAATAACACCATCAGGACTGAGAGAGCGAGGACTAAATGTACATGGCTGGATATCCTTTTCATCAGGTTCAACAAAATGAACGTCCTCAAAAACGGAAAGAATATCATCTTGATTTGGTGGTTCATAAGTGAGTTCTCTAATATCACGAATGCTAACAGAGGCAGCGGCCTGTTGGAGTTGCTCAGCTCTTTTCATCTCCTCCACATCAAAACTCATACCTCTGGAATTCAGAAATGATTCGAGTTCTCCAATGAGTTTATTCATTTGGGAATACTTTTCTTCAAGCATCACCTTAGCATCAACTAGTTTCATCTGTACCCGTTCCTCACGCCAAACCTCAGCCATCTGCAACATCTTTCTTTCTTCATCTACTTCCTCTGTGAACTTCAGAGATTCCTTCTTCATTTCCTCAACTTCAGCCTTGTCTTCTCCAAGTTCTTTGGCCAATTCATCGCACACTTCTTCTATCAACCCTCTAGCCTGCCTTTCTTTTTCGAAATTTTGCAAATAGCGTTTTGCTGATAACTTGGCACCAGCCAATTCATTAACTAATTGGGAATTGACTATTTCCAGCCTCTTTCGGTTTTTCCTTTCCCGGGAGAAGTCGTCTCTCATGTCATCCATAATTGCCCGAATTTT
Source organism: Solanum sitiens (assembly GCA_016801875.1). Taxonomy (NCBI): domain Eukaryota; kingdom Viridiplantae; phylum Streptophyta; class Magnoliopsida; order Solanales; family Solanaceae; genus Solanum; species Solanum sitiens. Next base: position 1,407,266 of record JABWTJ010000186.1, on the reverse strand, counting down.
CTCATGCTCTTTGCTCCGCCATGCTGCTTTTTCTTCACTGAGTTTCCTCAAAAACTGCTCGAGTTTCTTTTTCGATGAATGCCGCTCCGTCTCAAGTTGATGAACTCGGGCACGAGCACATTCTAGTTCTGCCTCAAGAGAAGAAATCATTGAAGCAGTATTCACTTGGTGATCAAGAAGCTTCTGAGACCCATATATCTTCTTTGTTTCCACCGCTGTTGTCCAGCCAACTGGATCCCACTTTGTTGCCCCCTCCATAGCAGAATGGGAAAACTGAAGTGAGGTTTCAAACTACATTTTGTAGAGAATTGCAACAAGATTAGATAATAAACAGAAACAATTGAAATAGACGACTATAGTGTTTAAACTTTAAATACAAAGATCAAGAGACTTAAATATCATAAAAATTAAAGTACCCAAACAATTTTGCAGAATGATGACAGCCAAGAATACTGACCCTTAAAAGGTCAGTCTTCCTGTATCTATTCCATAGCATAAGAATATAAACCCCATTACTCTAAGATTTCAATAATATAAGTGGAGTCTCGTTTCCTGCACCTACTATATTGTAAAGACCGTGTCTCAGGCAACACCAACTTATCCATATAAAGGGAAAGACAATGTTCAGACACTCCGTGTGAACTACATCCCTCCAACATAAGAGGAAATCGCATCTCCTGCACCTACTGTGCACAAGTCCATGTTCTAGACAACTCTATGACCTCCTATGTAAGGGTTATGACAGCAAAAACAGCATTTAAAATATTATGAGAGAATTATAAGGGGCGATCTCATTTCCTTGCACCTACTACATTGTATAGGACTATGTCTCTGGGCCCTGAAAACTCTAGAAGTTTCCCATATAATGAGCTTAAATAGTTAAAAGACTCGGAACATCTTAAGAAAAAGTCACATACCTTGTGAAAAAGGCCATTAGTTGGACCAAAGACAGACCGAGGACTCTGCACTGGATCATTAATGAGAGAGTCATGCACTTTACTGTGATGATGAAAATGAAAGGGCATCTCAACCCGACCAGCCTGCATGGAAGAAAGAAAAACTATTAACTCCAAAATGGTGCACAACCCTTGTCAACTTGGGATCTAAAACAACAAAACACCCTTCAAGTTACTCTTTACTCTAACTCGAAGGTAATAATATGGAACATAGACGTATACAAGAATCGGATTACTTAAAGAAAACGGCATGAAAGTACTCCTATATCGAATTCACGAAAATAGAATACTAAAATGTTAAATTTTTCTCCATCATTCCTAACTACTCTACCGTAGTTGCTTTATCAAAATTCAACAAAATGCAAAATCAGTATGCACTAATCCATCTAACGAGCAAATCGGTAAGAATCAATTAGTTTCAAATAACCAAAATATTATATTTTGCTGTGTATTAATTGATAATCAGAGGGTCTAAAAGGACAAATCTCAATTGAAAAAACTACTAATAGAGTCCATTTTTTCTCTATTACTCCTAAATTATCCCAAGCATAATTTTTTTTGCTACATTCATCAATATTCCAAGTCAATGTACCTTACAATATAAATGCTAGATCCACATTTAATATCAATATAGCAACAACCAATTACAAAGCCCTAAATTAGCAAAAACTAAAAATCAATTTGATGAAAAATACCTGAAACCCAAACTTGTGATCGTTTTTGACTTCCGGCAGCTGCTGCTGCTGCCTAAATAATCCCGCACCTAACTTCCTAACAGAAACCACAGTCCTACCATTGTTCCGACTACATTTCCGATCAACCTCCACCGTCAAAGTTTCCTCCTTTACAGAACCATTGTCATGAATATCTTCGTTGAACTTCCACCGTAGAAGAGGAGTTTCCGGCCTACTCCTCCTTCCTTTAGGAGTATTTCCTCCAATGTCTCTCCGCAACTTCACTCCGGCGGTGAAGTTGTTCGTTTTCCTTCGAGGCGGTTTACGAGTATTCGTTGATTTTTGTAAGAGATCTAGTCCGGGAAACGTAACCGCCGGTAGCTCAGCCTTGTCGCCGGTGATCTTCATTTTCGATTCACAGATTCAGCCATTACTCATTTCTTTCACCCTCTCAAATTCCGATAACTGCGCCGGCAAGAGATTGTGCGATCTCTGCAGAGTGTAAATCGAACTAGTGTAATAATACTGGTTTTATTAGGGGTTTCTAGGTAAAGGACACAAGTAGTACTACTTTTCTTTGTCTTAAATTTTCTCTTTTAACTACACTTAAAAACAACTTTTTTGGATTTTAACATTCCTTATATTTAAGATTGAAAGTTTTGATATCCTAATTTTGGTATTTGATTTTTAAATGTTATATCATTATTATATCAATTTAATTCAGTATTGTTTAATATATTGTTCAGTTTTGATATTTTAAGGTATAGTAATCGATAAATAAAATTTGTTTAACTTTAACTAATATATGCTCGTATCATAGAGTATTATGATTTCAATAACTAAAAAAAGGTCTCAATTGTGTCATACACACATAATAATATATATGTGCAAAATTAAGTTCAAACAACTCCTTTTGTTAATCAATTACAATTCAATTACATTTCAATCAAAATATCGTAGTCAAAATTTTAACTTCTAAACATTTAGTTTTTACTAATACTAGGTTGCATATTTGTTTGTATTTTAATAATGTATATGTTATTTATGTAACTATGTACTTCAATATGGTATTCAGTATTTTAGCATGTTATACCTAAATACCAAATACCGTATCGAATATAAAAATAATTAAAATATATACCATAAACCACACTAAGTACAATAATATCAAAATCACGATATTAAAAATTTTAATATGGTATGGTATTTCGGTATATGCCATGCATGCTGAACAAGGGTCGATTTATTTTTATCGAACGCCACCATAGGCAGTCTGCAAACGTCTGCAACACTCAGCCTATCTCTCTCACGTTTTTGACTAAGTATAGAAATACTTAAGGCAGCAAACTTAAAACAATGAACAATGCTTTACAGTAATCTCTTCCAAACCTTTATTAATCTCAGAATCAATACAAGGAAGGCTTCACAAATTTAGTCTAAGTCCATAATCGAATCTCTCTTCCTTAGACGAAATTTCCACCCTTTAAATTTTCTGCACATGACAATTACATGCGACGGTTAAAAATGACAGTTACAAGCGACACATGTTCGACACTTGTCATCACAGGATTTAAACTAATGTTTCCAACAACTATATTTCTAACATATATAATATAATTCAAATTACGTCCTTATCCAAACGAAATAGCAATATTCTAACACTTAGAATATTTCAGCCTACATTTCAACACTTAGAATATTTCAGCCAGCTTCCAACACTTAGAATATTTCAGCTGTCCTCCAACACTTAGTTTTATTTCAGCAATCCGTGTGAATGCCTTTGTCTTTGCCATCGTCAAGTCTTCACAACCTTGCCTTGTCAAGCCAACACGCTGCCTTGTCGATGACTCCTGCCCGCACGTAAGCCTTACGCTGCTTTGCCAACACCCAAGCACCTTGAACCTGTGTTGCATTGTTTTGCCCCCATGCATGTCAATACCAATGTCCAAGTCCTTGTCATGCCTGCACGTAGTTAGATCAAGTAGTTTACGAGTCTAACACATGCCCACCCCTATTTAGTTTGTCAACAGGTACATGATTACTCCTAAACTCGGTGCAACTATTGATAGTTTTAAAATTACTCTTTTACTTGATTAATGTATTTGAATACATCTTCGATTTTGTAACATGAGAGAACACCCTTAAAAAATTTCAAGTTTAGGAGTGTTATCAACACTTCTTTCGATTTTTTATTCAGAGTTTCATGTTCAATTTAAGAGTTTGTGACCACTTGTTTGTTTGTTGCAGATCGAGGGTGTATTTATGTTTAACTATTCAAGTAGGATAGTGTTCTTAAGGTTACCAATAATTTAGTACGAAACTAATACTTTCCCAGACCCAGTTTATGTAACTTACTTTCCTTTTTAGTCAATCTAAAAAAGAATGACACATTTTTATTTAAAGTAACAATTTAACTATAAAATATTTATTTCAGTCTTAATGAAATGATTTACAGTCATACAAATTTCTATCATTCATTTTGGACCACAAGTTTAAAAAGTTTTTATTTCTTTTTTAAACTCTATGCCGAGTCAAACTACCTCACATAAAATGAGACAAAACAATAATAATTTGTGCCAAGTTTAGGAGTTTTCAATACTGCTCTCATTGTTATATGAAAACTTATTTATCGAGGTCAAGATGATTATTTAGATACATATGATTTTTTGAAACGGGTGTTAAAAATTAAATTTTGGGCATCAATGAATCATATTTACTTGAGGGAAAAAGCTTAAATATGTGAATCGTTCAGTGAACATTTTAATCAACCGAGAAAACTCAATGCTTCACTATATTTAACCACGTCCCCACATTTCTGGCAAGGGCACTGTGGACAATACTAACTCCTTTCAGGAAGCTCCTGCAAGCTAGATGAAATGTAGTTGGACAATTATCAGAGAAAATCAATTCATTGTTTACTCTAATCAACTCTGGTGAACTTAAGGTCACTAGTTCAAGTTTGAGTGCTTCAAACCACTCCTGATATCGTTGGGACACATGTCACCTATACCTGCAAGTCAAATCATCAAATAAATCTATGAAAAATCTCAAATAAGAATAAAGAGTTATAAAATTCAAAACAATTGATTGAGTCAGTAATTTTATTTTATTTTTGTATTTTTACTTTATTTTTTTCCTATCCAAAACCCTCTATCGAATCTCATACTCCGCTTCTCATGCTATCAATCCACCACATCAATATCCGCCAATCATCACTGAAAGTTTCATAAGTGTTTGAAGAGATTCAATAATTTAATGATAACTCCATCATTTTCAAATCATGGACCTGCCTCTATTTCTCAGGGCATTGCATCTCTTTTCTGGATGTAAGTGTTGATTCTCATGGGAATGCTTTCACGCTTTAGGTGATCCGGTTGATCCTTATTCATATAAAAAATAAATTTTCTTTTTAAAAACTTTAGTCTTTCCATCTTAACTTATATCGATACATTCAATAATTCAGCCGATTGTATACTTTCTTGGCTTGGGGTATCACATTTTGGATAACCTAATAAAAAACTTTTTTATGCTTGAACCTTTGTTCAAATAATATTGTTATTATTATATGTTTTTCACACCTTAAACTTTTAATTTAGTGGGATACAATTATATAAGCTCCCCTCCCACATGTAGTATTACTTTATGTACACCAAAAGTGCAAATTAAGTAAAGAGTTTGAGTTGGTGGTGACTAGGTCAGTGATTGCATATAATCAAAGAATAGTGAGGCACCCAATTTTAGACCCTCCAACCAACACCATACTTCTTTTCATAATATATAAAACGGAAAAGGGCCTAAAATACCCTCAAAGTATTGGAAATGGTACAAAATTACCCTCCATCCACCTATTGGCTCCAAAATACCCTTCCCACCCACCTATTGGGTCCAAAATACCCTTGTCATCCACCTTTTGGTTCAAAATTGACCACTTATTTAACGGTTTTATATTTAAACTATTTAAATATTTTTTTAAATACGTGGCACGCAACTATATGTTATAATTTAACTTATTAGTATAATTTATAAATCAATCCACTAACCACCCATTACTAATTAAACCCCTCCAAATTAATACACCCGTCACATTATTAATGCAACAACAAAAAAGCTACTACCAATTGAGTGTTTTTAAAAATTTGAGGCAAAAATATCTATAGAAGTAAATTATCATACGTTAAGTGTCTAAATAAAAATTACCGATAAACTTAAAAGTCTGACTATGTTCATCTTAATTATTCTTACGTTTCAATTATGTGATGTTACTTCATAGTTAACTTTTTTTCAAAATAATATATTAAAGGTTTTAAAACAAATCATAAATATTTATAAAATTATATTTTAAAAAAGTGCATGAATTAATTCGGAATGTATTACTTCTTTACCTTTAATCATAAATTTTTAATTCAATCTTGAAAGAGAATCCTATTGAAAGTGTCCTCCTAAATAAGCTGCTCAACCTATATTTAATTGGGGCTTCGATTCGGACTCAAGTAATTTTGAATGTCATTTTCAGGAATCTATAATTTCATAGTGTTTTAGTAATGTTTATGACAATTTTGATATTATAATTGGATTATTAATTGGGTGGGGTTTAGTTAGTAATGAGTGGGTAGTGGGTTGATTTATAAATTATATTAATAAATTAAATTATAACCAATAGTTGAACGCCAAGTATTTTAAAAAATATTCAAAGAGTTTAATTTTAAAACAATTAAAGAAGTGGTCAATTTTGAACCCAAAGGTAGATGACAAGGGTATTTTGGAGCCAATAGGTGGATGAAAAGGGCATTTTAGAGCCAATAGGTGGATGAAGGGTAATTTTGTACCATTTTCAATACTTTGAGGGTATTTTAGGCCCTTTTCCGTATATAAAATTGTTGATAAATGTGATAGGCTCCACTTTTGTCCCCTCATCCTCCAAAAGTTTGGACTATTCCTTCCTTATTAAAGTCTATAAATGGTGCGTTTTCTAGGTACTACCCTTTTAAGGAGTCTATACTCATCATTAATCCCCCTAGTTTCATTTTGTTTAGTACTACCCTTCTTATTACTAAAACTAGATGTTCTTTTATACTTTATTTCACAAAATCAATATAAAAATAATATTATTTTTCAATTTTATCCTTTAAAGTATGAATTTAACTCAAATAGAAAAATTAAATGATGTATTTAAATTCATTGGTCAATTTAATTAATCAGAATAATCATTTATTAAAAACTCGACTTCAAGAGAATACTAAATATAAGGGTGTTATAGTAAACTACATAGTTTCTTAAGGGACGTGAAATCTAAAATAATAGGGATATAAATAGGAACGGATGAAGTGTAGTAAATGAACATAAATTTTCTTGTTACTTATCATTAGTACTTTTTTTAATACTTATTTTAGATTTGTTTACATTTTCTTTTTGTACTTCCTATAGATTTTATTTTTGGTTTTCCACATTAGAATTTTGATAAAATTATATCTATATTAAATTTGAAATTCGTATAAAAATATTTCAAATTGACAAACAAAATAATTTCTAAGTGATTTTGTATAAAATAGTATTTATCACTCCAACATATCACGAGCTAGTGTGTAACTGCCGATAGAGAAGAAAATATAATGAATCATGTTAGAGGTGGCATCTATATTGTGTTAAAGGGGAACATGCAAGATTCCACTTACTTCACTACGTTCACACCTATTTTAATACCTCAACACACTATAATAGTATATAGTTACACAATTTCTATTTGGTAAGGATATTAACCATATTATATCAAAAATTTAAACATAAACAATGCAAGAAAAAAACTAAATAGAAATAAGACAAATAAATTAAAATAAAGAGAATAATAGTGTTATAATTTGAATGCAATGCCCTAGCACCATACATCTCTTCCTAGTTTAAAGAATAAATAAAAACAACTTAATCAAATTATCATTTTAGTTAATTATTTTTCTAATGAATGTGCAAAAGAAATATGACAGTGAAATAGACTTTAAGTATTAATATAGCAAACTCAAGCTTTAATCTGATTTAAGCCATAAAAGTAATACTTAATACCTACTCTAATTAGTTAAATTACTAACTTCTCAACCTTGGAAGTTAATAATGTGCTCCACCTATCAAATAAAATACTCTTTTTTATTCAATCTGTTTTTCATTTCACCTTTTTATATGATATGTTTAAAATCACCAAATTAAAAAGATATTTTAATATATTTAATATTAGTTTAATTTAGAATTATAAAATTTATTTTTTAAAATTATATTCTTATATTTCATATAAAATTAAACTAGATGGGAGAAAGAAATTATTGGAGGGCACACGTGACGTGAGTAGTGCAACTATAATAAAAGCAAGATTCTATGCACTTGAGTTGCGTTCACACCTATTTTAATTAATTATACACTGATTCCATCCCAAAACTCTTTTCACACTAAGCCATCTACCCCCACTACTCCCTTCAATGGAATTAATAAAGTAAGAAAGATAAAATTAAGAGGAGAAGAACGTGCGAGAGCCAATAGATTCCTCCAACAAACATAACATAGTAGGTACGATTACTTGCTTTTAAGCAATATATATAAGACCTAATCCAAAAATAGGTAAACTTGGACCCACCAAAGGATTAGGTCAAACATCTCCCCTCATATAAACTCTTCCATTCTCAATCATCAATATATATAAATCTCATTATACCAAAAAGAAAGAGTTATAATATTTCAATTTTACATATGGGAAATTGTATAAGAAAAGAGTCATCCATGCAATGGGGTGGTGAAGATTGGGGCTTCCCGTCTACGGTGCCAGAAATCAACGAAGATTTCTGCCTCCGTAAAACGATGAAGTTAGAGGAAGATCATGATCAACTCCTCATAGGAGAATGTAAGAAAAACATTCATTCTTCGATGCCCATAATGAAAGAGGTTAAGGTTAAGATCACGAAGAAGCAATTGTCAGAGTTGATGGGTAAAGCAAACGTTCAAGGCTTATCCGTTCATCAACTGTTGATGCAGTTGATGAACGTTAGTGAAAGATTTGAGTTGCATCATAACTCATGGAGGCCTGTGTTACAAAGTATACCAGAAGACACTTAATAAATTAGGTGATTTTTTATAATTTTACTTTTTATTTTTATTTTTATCTAGTGTATATAGGTGTATGTAGTAGGAGAGTTTCCAGGAAATCAGATCTCTAGTCAATTTTCAAATTTGAACAGAAGAAACTTGATCTTTCAGATCTTTTATATGTAAAACTGAAAATGATGATATATCCGTTGTGTAAAAATGATAATTAGTTGTTTTGTAAAGTTTAATTGATCTCCACTCCGTCTATTTCTTTCTTTGTCTACTCTATTTATTTCCGATGTACTGAGATATCGTAGATTGATTGAAGAGGCAAGCAGCCACCCAACCTTCTCCTTGCCCCTAAGGTCTATCTACTCGTGCTTGTAGCTCGATTGAAGGTTAAGCCCGTAAATCGATGGAAAAATAGAAGTAGTAGCAATATGCAGTAACCTATTGTCAAACTTTTTGAATGATTTTAATTCATTCGGTTGGTTTAATTAATTTTTGAAGTTAAATTTAGATGAGAACTAATTTAATATTTTCAAGTTAATATGTAAATATTTTACAAATATATGCAGTTAAAATATCGTAAATTGTAAGTTTCGTTATATCAATATAATTAAAGATATTCTTTAAAATAATAGTTACAAGTCACATTAAAACGATATACTAAACTAAAATTACAAGAAAATGGAGAGAAAAAGACAGAGGGGATCATGTTTTGTAATTACTTTTCTTTCTTAAGAGGGAACCTTTTATAATGTAAAGGTTTAGCAAAAAGAAATCGTTCATAATCTATATTATTAAAATACTAGAGATTTATCCGAGCTTCACACTCCAACTATACACTCCAACTTCACGGGTGTTCTATCATTCCCGAAAATTTCAAATCACAAAAATTTCATCGACTATAGCACACGCAAAAATCAGTAAAATTTGCGTTTACCTGCTTTGGGGCTCGTTTAAACTTTAAAATGCGTCCATTTTCCCTGCGAGATGAACTGGATACATTGTCAACATATTATCGAACATCCATGAAATTTTTGTCCATTTTGTTTTGGGATTTCCGGATCACAAAAATTCCATTGACTATAACACACAAAAATCAGCGTTTACCTGCATTGAGGCTCATTTGAACTTGAAAATGCGTTTGTTTTCCACGAGGAAAGAGCTGGATACATTGCCAACGTCTTCACGGACGTCCATGAAAAATTTCAGCCATTTTGTTTTGTAAATTCAAAATCAAAAAAAAATAAAATTCATGGACTATAGCCCACGAAAATCAGTAAAATATGTGTTTACCTGCTTTGGGGCTCGTTTGAACTTGAAAATGTGTGCATTTTCCCCGCGAGACGAACTAGATACATTGCCAACGTCTTAATGGACGTCCATGAAATTTTTTGGCCAATTCGTTTTTTGGTAATTTTGGATCACAAAAGTTCCATGGACTATAGCACATGAAAATCAATAATATCTGTGTTTACCTACTTTGGGGCTCGTTTGAACTTGAAAATATGTCCATATTCCCCGCAAGATGAACTGGATACATTGCCAACATTATAACGGACGTCCATGGAAAATTTTAGCTATTTCGTTATAGAAATTCCGGATCAAAAAAATTCCATGGAATATAGCACACTAAAATCGGTAAAATCTGTCTTTATCATCTTTAGGGCTCGTTTAATATTGAAAACGGACCATTTTTCCCGCGGGACGAACTGGTTCCATTTCTAAGGTCTTAACAAACGTCCATAAAAATTTAGCTATTCTTTTCTGGAATTTCCAGATAAAAAAATATCCATTGGCTAAAGCACATGAAAATCGGTAAAATCTGCCTTTGCCTGCTTTGAGGCTAGCTGAACTTGAAAATGCACTATTTTTTTCCGCGGGATAAAATGGTTCCATTTCTAAGGTCTTAACGGATGTCCTTGAAAAATTTCAGGCATTTTATTTTGAGATTTTTGAATAAAAAAAAATCCATCGATTATAGCACACGAAAATTGGTAAAAAAATTTGTAGTTGCCTGTTTTAGGGCTCGTCTGAACTCGTAAATGCACCATTTTCCCCGTGGACGAACTGGTTCTATTTCTAAGGTCATAACGGACGTCCATAAATTCTTTTGGCTATTCTGTTTTGAGATTTCTGGATAAAAAAAATCTATGGGCTATAGCACACCATTTTTTGGGTGATCCGGATCCCGACGTCAAAAGTGCCAAAAATTTTTGTGGACGTCCGTCAAGACCTTGGCTATGCATCCGGTTGGCCCTCACGGATATTCCGACCCATTTTCAAGGTCAAAATAGCACCGAAGCGCGCATACCCCCATTTCGATGATTTTTCGTGTGCTATAATACACCATTTTTTGGGTAATCCGGATTCCGACGTCAAAAGTGCCAAACTTTTTTGTGGACGTCCGTCAAGACCTTGGCTATGCATCCGGTTGGCCCTTACGGCCATTCCGACCCATTTTCAAGGTCAAAATAGCCCCGAAGCGCGCATACCCCATTTCGATGATTTTTCGTTTGCTATAGCACACCATTTTTTGGGTGATCCGGATTCCGACGTCAAAAGTGCCAAAAATCTTTGTGGACGTCCGTCAATACCTTGGCTATGCATCCGGTTGGCCCTCAAGGCCATTCAGACCCATTTTCAAGATCAAAATAGCCTCGAAGCACGCATACCCCTATTTTGACGATTTTTCGTGTGCTATAGCACACCATTTTTTGGGTGATCCAGATCCCGACGTCAAAAGTGCCAAAAAATTTTGTGGACGTCCGTCAAGACATTGGCTATGCATCCGGTTGTCCCTAGTGCTTCGGGGCTATTTTGACCTTGAAAATGGGTCGGAATGGCTGTGAGGGCCAACCGGATGCATAGCCAAGGTCTTGACGGACGTCCACAAAATTTTTTGGCACTTTTGACGTCGGGATCCGGATCACCCAAAAAATAGTGTGCTATAGCACACGAAAAATCATAGAAATGGGGGGTATGCGCACTTCAGAGCAATTTTGACCTTGAAAATGGGTTGAAATGGCCGTGAGGGACAACCGGATGCATAGCCAAGGCCTTGATGGACGTCCACAAACAATTTTGGCACTTTTGAAGTCGGGATCCGGATCACCCAAAAAATGGTGTGCTATAGCACACGAAAAATCATCGAAATGAGGGTATGCACGCTTCGGGGTTATTTTGACCCTGAAAATGGGTCGGAATGGCCGTGAGGGCCAACCGGATGCATAGCCAAGGTCTTGATGGACGTCCACAAATTTTTTTGGCATGTCGGGATCCGGATCACCCCAAAAATGGTGTTCTAGAGCACACGAAAAATCGTCGAAATGGGGGTATGCGCACTTCGGGGCTATTTTGACCTTGAAAATGTGTCGGAATGGCCGTGAGGTCCAACCGGATGCATAGCCAAGGTCTTGACGGACGTCCACAAAATTTTTTGGCACTTTTGACGTCGGGATTCGGATCACCCAAAAAATAGTGTGCTATATCACACGAAAAATTGTCGAAATGGGGGTATGCGCGCTTTGGGGCTATTTTGACCTTGAAAATGGGTCAGAATAGCCGTGAGGGCCAACCGAATGCATAGCCAAGGTCTTGACGGACATCCACAAAATTTTTTGGCACTTTTGACATCGGGATCCGGATCACCCAAAAGATGATGTGCTATAGCACATGAAAAATTGTTGAAATGGGGGTATGCGCGCTTCGGGGCTATTTTGACCTTGAAAGTGGGTCGGAATGGCCGTGAGGGCCAACCAGATGCATAGCCAAGGTCTTGACGGACGTCCACAAAAACTTTTGGCACTTTTGACGTCGTGATCCGGATCACCGAAAAAATGGTGTGCTATAGCACACGAAAAATCGTCGAAATGGGGTATGCACGCTTCGGGGCTATTTTGACCTTGAAAATGGGTCGGAATGGCCGTGAGGGCCAACCGGATGCATAGCCAAGGTCTTGACCGCCGTCCACAAAATTTTTTGGCACTTTTGACATCGAGATCCGGATCACCCAAAAAATGGTTTTTGCTATAGCACACGAAAAATCATCGAAATGAGGGTATGCGCGCTTCGGGGCTATTTTAACCTTGAAAATGGGTCGTAATGGCCGTGAGGGCCAACCGGATGCATAGCCAAGGTCTTGACGGACGTCCACAAAATTTTTTTGGAACTTTTGACGTCGGTATCCGGATCACCCAAAAAATAGCACACGAAAAATCGTCGAAATGGGGGTATGCGCGCTTCGGGGCTATTTTGACCTTGAAAATGGGTCGGAATGGCCGTGAGGGCCAACCAGATGCATAGCCAAGGTCTTGACAGACATCCACAAAAACTTTTGGCACTTTTGACGTCCGGATCCGGATCACCCAAAAAATGGTGTGCTATAGCACACGAAAAATCGTCAAAATAGGGGTATGCGCGCTTTGGGGCTATTTTGACCTTGAAAATGGGTCGGAATGACCGTGAGGGCCAACCGGATGCATAGCCAAGGTCTTGACGGACATTTACAAAATTTTTTGGCACTTTTGATGTCGGGATTCGGATCACCCAAAAAGTGGTGTGCTCTAGCACACGAAAAATCATCGAAATGGGGGTATGCGCATTTCAGGGCTATTTTGACATTGAAAATGGGTCGGAATGGCCATGAGGGCCAACCGGATGCATATACGAGGTCTTGACGGACGTCCACAAAAATATTTGGCACTTTTGACGTCGGGATCCGGATCACCCAAAAAATGGTGTGCTATAGCACACAAAAAATTATCGAAATGAAGGTATGCGCGCTTCGGGGCTATTTTGACCTTGAAAATTGGTCGGAATGGCCGTGAGGGCCAACCGGATGCATAGCCAAGGTCTTGACGGACGTCCACAAAATTCTTTGGCACTTTTGACGTCGGGATCCGGATCACCCAAAAAATGGTGTGCTATAGAACACGAGAAATCATTGAAATGGGGGTATGCGCGCTTCGGGGCTATTTTGACCTTGAAAATGGGTTGGAATGGCCGTGAGGGCTAACCGGATGCATATACAAGGTCTTGACGGACGTCCACAAAAATTTTTTGCACTTTTGACGTCGGGATCCGGATCCGGATCACCCAAAAAATCATCGAAATGAAGGTATGCGCGCTTCGGGGCTATTTTGACATTGAAAATGGGTCGGAATGGCCGTGAGGGCCAACCGGATGCATATACAAGGTCTTGACGGACGTCCACAAATTTTTTTGGCACTTTTGACGTCGGGATCCGGATCCGGATCACCCAAAAAATGGTGTGCTATAGCACACAAAAAATCATCGAAATGAAGGTATGCGCGCTTCGGGGCTATTTTGACCTTGAAAATGGGTCGGAATGGCCGTCAGGGCCAACCAGATGCATAGCCAAGGTCTTGACGGACGTCCACAAATAGTTTTGAAACTTTTGACGTCTGGATCCGGATCACCCAAAAAATGGTGTGCTATAGCACACGAAAAATCATCGAAATGGGGTTATGCACTTCGGGGCTATTTTGACCTTGAAAATGGGTCGGAATGGCCGTGAGGGACAACCGGATGCATAGCCAATGTCTTGACGGATTTCCACAAAAATGTTAGGCACTTTTGACGTCGGGATCCGGATCACAAAAAAAATGGTGTGCTATAGCACACGAAAAATCGTGGAAATAGGGGTATGCGCGCTTCGGGGCTATTTTGACGTTGAAAATGGGTCAGAATGGCCGTGAAGGCCAACCGGATGCATAGCCAAGGTCTTGATGGACGTCCACAAAAATATTTGGCACTTTTGACGTCGGGATCCGGATCACCCAAAAAATGGTGTGCTATAGCACATGAAAAATCGACGAAACGGAGGTATGTGCGCATTGGGGCTATTTTGACCTTGAAAATGGGTCGGAATGGCCGTGAGGGCCAACCGGATGCATAGCCAAGGTCTTGACGGACGTCCACAAATTTTTTTGGCACTTTTGACGTCGGGATCCGGATCACCCAAAAAATGGTGTGCTGTAGCACATGAAAAATCGTCGAAATGGGGTATGCGCGCTTCAGGGCTATTTTGACCTTGAAAATGGGTCGAAATGGCCGTGAGGGCCAACCGGATGCATAGCCAAGGTCTTGACGGACTTCCACAAAATTTTTTGGCATGTCGGGATCCGGATCACCCAAAAAATGGTGTGCTATAGCACACGAAAAATCGTCGAAATAGGGGTATGCGCGCTTCGGGGCTATTTTGACGTTTAAAATGGATCGGAATGGCCGTGAGGGCCAACCGGATGCATAGCCAAGGTCTTGATGGACGTCCACAAAATGTTTTGGCACTTTTGACGTCGGGATCCGAATCACCCAAAAAATGGTGTGCTATAGCACACGAAAAATCGTCGAAATGGAGGTATGCACGCTTTGGGCCTATTTTGACCTTGAAAATGTGTCGGAATGGCCGTGAGGGACAACCGAATACATAGCCAAGGTCTTGACGGACGTCCACAAAATATTTTGGCACTTTTGACGTCGGGATCCGGATCACCCAAAAAATGGTGTGCTATGCACACGAAAAATCATCGAAATTGGGGTATGCGCGCTTCGGGGCTATTTTGACCTTGAAAATGGGTCGAAATGGCCGTGAATGCCAATCGGATGCATATCCAAGGTCTTGACGGACGTCCACAAAATTTTTTGGCATGTCGGAATCCGGATCACCCAAAAAATGGTGTTCTATAGCACACGAAAAATCGTCGAAATGGGGGTATGCGCGCTTCGGGGCTATTTTGACCTTGAAAATGGGTCAGACTGGCCGTGAGGGCCAACCGGATGCATAGCCAATGTCTTGACGGACGTCCACAAAATGTTTTGGCACTTTTGACGTCGGGATCCGGATCACCCAAAAAATGGTGTGCTATAACACACGAAAAATTGTCAAAATGGGGGTATGCGCGCTTCGGGGCTATTTTGACCTTGAAAATGGGTCGGAATGGCCGTGAGGGCCAACCGGATGCATAGCCAAGGTCTTGATGGACGTCCACAAAATTTTTTGGCACTTTTGACATCGGGATCTGGATCACTCAAAAAATGGTATGCTATAGCACACGAAAAATCGTCGAAATGGGGGTATGCGCGCTTCGAGGCTATTTTGACCTTGAAAATGGGTCGGAATGGCCGTGAGGGCCAACTGGATGCATAGCCAAGGTCTTGACGGTTGCCCACAAAATATTTGGAACTTTTGACGTCGGTATCCGGATCACCCAAAAAATGGTGTGCTATGCACACGAAAAATCATCGAAATGGGGGTATGCGCGCTTCGGGGCTATTTTGACCTTGAAAATGAGTCGGAATGGCAGTGAGGGCCAATCGGATGCATAGCCAAGGTCTTGACGGACGTCCACAAAATTTTTTGGCATGTCGGGATCCGGATCACCCAAAAAATGGTGTTCTATAGCACACGAAAAATCGTCGAAATGGGGGTATGCGCGCTTCGGGGCTATTTTGACCTTGAAAATGGGTCAGAATGGCCGTGAGGGCCAACCGGATGCATAGCCAAGGTCTTGATGGACGTCCACAAAATTTTTTGGCACTTTTGACGTCGGGATCCGGATCATCCAAAAAATGGTGTGCTATAACACACGAAAAATTATCGAAATGGGGGTATGCGCGCTTCGGGGCTATTTTGACCTTGAAAATGGATCGGAATGGCCGTGAGAGCCAACCGGATGCATAGCCAGGGTCTTGACGGACGTCCACAAAATTTTTTGGAACTTTTGACATCGGGATCCGGATCACCCAAAAAATGGTGTGCTATAGCACACGAAAAATCGTCGAAATGGGGGTATGCGTGCTTCGGGGCTATTTTGACCTTGAAAATGGGTCAGAATGGCCGTGAGGTCCAACCGGATGCATAGCAAAGGTCTTGACGGACGTCCACAAAATTTTTTGGCACTTTTGACGTCGAGATCCGGATCACCCAAAAAATAGTGTGCTATAGCACACGAAAAATTGTTGAAATGGGAGTATGCGCGCTTCGAGGCTATTTTGACCTTTAAAATGGGTCGGAATGGCCGTTAGGGCCAACCGGATGCATAGCCAAGGTCTTGATGGACGTCCATAAAATTATTTGGCACTTTTGACGTTGGGATCTGGATCACCCAATAAATGGTGTGCTATAGCACAAAACAAATCGTCGAAATAGGGGTATGCGCGCTTCGGGGCTATTTTGACCTTGAAAATGGGTCGGAATGGCCGTCAGGGCCAACCAGATGCATAGTCAAGGTCTTGACTGACGTCCATAAATAGTTTTGAAACTTTTGACGTCGGGATCCGGATCACCCAAAAAATGGTGTGCTATAGCACACGAAAAATCATCGAAATGGGGGTATGCACTTCGGGGCTATTTTGACCTTGAAAATGGGTCGGAATGGCCGTGAGGGACAACCGGATGAATAGCCAAGGTCTTGATGGACGTCCAAAAAATGTTTTGGCACTTTTGACGTCGGGATCCGAATCACCCAAAAAATGGTGTGCTATAGCACACGAAAAATCGTCGAAATGGAGGTATGCGCGCTTTGGGGCTATTTTGACCTTGAAAATGTGTCGGAATGGCCGTGAGGGACAACCGGATACATAGCCAAGGTCTTGACGGACGTCCACAAAATATTTTGGCACTTTTGACGTCGGGATCCGGATCACCCAAAAAATGGGTGCTATGCACACGAAAAATCATCGAAATTGGGGTATGCGCGCTTCGGGGCTATTTTGACCTTGAAAATGGGTCGAAATGTCCGTGAATGCCAATCGGATGCATATCCAAGGTCTTGACGGACGTCCACAAAATTGTTTGGCATGTCGGAATCTGGATTACCCAAAAAATGGTGTTCTATAGCACACGAAAAATCGTTGAAATGGGGGTATGCGCGCTTCGGGGCTATTTTAACCTTGAAAATGGTTCAGACTGGCCGTGAGGGCCAACCGGATGCATAGCCAATGTCTTGACGGACGTCCACAAAATGTTTTGACACTTTTGACGTCGGGATCCGGATCACCCAAAAAATGGTGTGGTATAACACACGAAAAATTGCCGAAATGGGGGTATGCGCGCTTCGGGGCTATTTTGACCTTGAAAATGGGTCGGAATGGCCGTGAGGGCCAACCGGATGTATAGACAAGGTCTTGACGGACGTCCACAAAATTTTTTGGCACTTTTGACATCGGGATCTGGATCATTCAAAATATGGTATGCTATAGCACACGAAAAATCGTCGAAATGGGGGTATGCGCGCTTCGAGGCTATTTTTACCTTGAAAATAGGTCGGAATGGCCGTGAGGGCCAACCGGATGCATATCCAAGGTCTTGACGGTTGTCCACAAAAATATTTGGCACTTTTGACGTCGGTATCCGGATCACCCAAAAAATGGTGTGCTATAGCACACAAAAAATTGTTAAAATGGGGATATGCGCGCTTCGGGGCTATTTTGACCATGAAAATGGGTTGTAATGGCCGTGAGAGCCAACCGGATGCATAGCCAAGGTCTTGACGGACGTCCACAAAAATTTTTGGCACTTTTGACGTCGGGATCCAGATCACCCTAAAAATGGTGTGCTAAAGCACACGAACAATCGTTGAAACGGGGGTATGCGCGCTTCAGGGCTATTTTGACCTTGAAAATGGGTTGGAATGACCGTGAGGGCCAACCGGATGCATAACCAAGGTCTTGACGGACGTCCACAAATTTTTTGGCACTTTTGATGTCGGGATTCGTATCACCCAAAAAATGGTGTGCTATAGCACACGAAAAATCATCGCAATGGGGGTATGCGTGCTTCGGGGCTATTTTGACCTTGAAAATGGGCCGGAATGGCCGTTACGGACAACCGGATGCATAGCCAAGGTCTTGACGGACGTCCATAAAATTTTTGGCACTTTTGACGTCGGGATCCGGATCACCCAAAAAATGGTGTGCTATAGCACACGAAAAATCGTCGAAATGAGGGTATGCGTGCTTCAGGGCTATTTTGACCTTGAAAATGTGTCAAAATGGCTGTGAGGTCCAACCGGATGCATAGCCAAGGTCTTTACGGACGTCCACAAAATTTTTTGGCACTTTTGACGTCAGGATCCGGATCACCCAAAAGTGGTGTGATATAGCACACGAAAAATCATCGAAATGGGGGTATGCGCGCTTCGGGGCTATTTTGACCTTGAAAATGGGTCGGAATGGCCATGAGCGCCCACGGGATGCATAGCCAAGGTCTTGACGGACGTCCACAAAAGTTTTTGGTACTTTTGACTTCGGGATCCGGATCACCAAAAAAATAGTGTGCTATAGCACACGAAAAATCGTCGAAATGGGGGTATGCGCGGTTTGGGGCTATTTTGACCTTGAAAATGGGTCGGAATGGCCGTGAGGGCCAACCGGATGCATAGACAAGGTCTTGACGGACGTCCACAAAAAATTTGGCACTTTTGACTTTAGGATACGGATCACCCAAAAAATGGTATGCTATAGCACACAAAAAATTGTTGAAATGGGGGTATGCGCGCTTCGGAGCTATTTTGACCTTGAAAATGGATCGGAATGGCCGTGAGGGCCGACCGGATGCATAGCCAAGGTCTTGATGGACGTCCATAAAATTGTTTGGCACTTTTGACGTCGGAACCCGGATCACCCCAAAAATAGTGTGCTATAGCACACGAAAAATCATCGAAATGGGGGTATGCGCGCTTCGGGGCTATTTTGACCTTGAAAATGGGTCGAAATGGCAGTGAGGGACAACCGGATGCATATCCAAGGTCTCGACGGACGTTCACTAATTTTTTTGGCACTTTTGACGTCGGGATCCGGATCACCCAAAAAATGGTGTGCCATAGCACACGAAAAATCATCGAAACGGGGGTATGCGCGCTTCGGGGCTATTTTGACCTTTAAAATGGGTCGGAATGACCGTGAGGGCCAACCGGATGCATAACCAAGGTCTTTACGAATATCCACAAAAATTTTTGGCACTTTTAACATCGGGATCCGGATCACCCAAAAAATGGTGTGCTATGGCACACGAAAAATCGTTGAAATGGGGGTATGCGCGCTTCAGGGCTATTTTGACCTTGAAAATGGGTTGGAATGGCCGTGCGGGCCAACCGGATGCATAGCCAAGGTCTTGACGGACGTCCACAAAAAATTTGGCACTTTTGACTTCGGGATACGGATCACCAAAAAAATGTTGTGCTATAGCACACGAAAAATTATTGAAATGGGGGTATGCGCGCTTCGGGACTATTTTGACCTTGAAAATGGATCGGAATGACCGTGAGGGCCGACCGGATGCATAGCCAAGGTCTTGACCGATGTCCATAAAATGTTTTGGCACTTTTGACGTCGAGATGCGGATCACCCAATAAATGGTGTGCTATAGCACACGAAAAATCGTCTAAATGGGGGTATGCGCGCTTCGGGGCTATTTTGACCTTGAAAATGGGTTCGAATGGCCTAGAGGGACAACCGGATGCATAGCCAAGGTCTTGATAGATTTCCACAAAAATTGTTGGCACTTTTGACGTCGGGATCCGGATCACCCAAAAAATGGTGTGCTATAGCACACGAAAAATCATCAAAATGGGGGTATGCGCGCTTCGGGGCTATTTTGACCTAGAAAATGGGTCGGAATTGCCCTGAGGGCCAACGGGATGCATAGCCAAGGTCTTGACGGACGTCCACAAAAATGTTTGGCACTTTTAACGTCGGGATCCGGATCACCCAAAAAATGGTGTGCTATAGCACACGAAAAATCGTCAAAATGGGGGTATGCGCTCTTCGGGGCTATTTTGACCTTGAAAATGTGTCGGAATGGCCGTGAGGGACAACTAGACGTATAGCCAAGGTCTTG
Organism: Solanum sitiens; assembly: GCA_016801875.1. NCBI lineage: Eukaryota > Viridiplantae > Streptophyta > Magnoliopsida > Solanales > Solanaceae > Solanum > Solanum sitiens. The sequence goes on along the minus strand of JABWTJ010000186.1, from coordinate 1,386,705 downwards.
ACGGATGTCCAAAAATATATTTGAAACTTTTGACGTCGTAATCCGGATCACCCAAAAAATGGTGTGCTATAGCACACGAGAAATCGTTGAAATGGGGGTATGCACGCTTCGGGGCTTTTTTGCCCTTGAAAATGGGCCGGAATGGCCGTGAGGGCCAACCGGATGCATAGCCAAGGTCTTGACGGACGTCCACAAAATTTTTTGGCACTTTTGACATCGGGATCCGGATCACCCAAAAAATAGTGTGCTATAGCACACGAAAAATCGTCGAAATGAGGGTATGCGCGTTTCAGGGCTATTTTGACCTTGAAAATGGGTCGGAATGGCCATGAGGGAAAACCGGATGCATAGCCAAGGTCTTGACGGATTTCCACAAAAATTTTAGGCACTTTTGACGTCGAGATCCGATCCACAAAAAAAATGGTGTGCTATAGCACACGAAAAATCATCGAAATAGGGGTATGCGCGCTTCGGGGCTATTTTGACATTGAAAATGGGTCGGAATGGCAGTGAGGGCCAACCGGATGCATAGCCAAGGTCTTGATGGACGTCCATAAAATTTTTTGGCACTTTTGACGTCGGGATCCGGATCACCCAAAAAATGGTGTGCTATACCACACAAAAAATCATCGAAATAGAGGTATGCGCGCTTCGGGGCTATTTTGACCTTGAAAATGGGTCGGAATGGCCGTGAGGGACAACCGGATGCATAGCCAAGGTCTTGACGGATTTCCACAAAAATTTTTGGCACTTTTGACGTCGGGATCCGGATCACCCAAAAAATGTTGTGCTATAGCACACGAAAAATTGTTGAAATGGGGGTATGCGCGCTTCGGGGCTATTTTGACCTTGAAAATGGATCGGAATGGCCGTGAGGGCCAATCGGATGCATAGACAAGGTCTTGACGGACGTTTACAAAAAATTTGGCACTTTTGACATTGGGATCCGGATCACCCAAAAAATGGTGTGCTAAGCACACGAAAAATCGTCGAAATGAGGGTATGCGCGCTTCGGGGCTATTTTGACCTTGAAAATGGGCTGGAATGGCCGTGAGGGACAACCGGATGCATATCCAAGGTCTTGACGGAGGTCCACAAAATGTTTTGGCACTTTTGACGTCGGGATCTGGATCACCCAAAAAATGGTGTGCTATAGCACACAAAAAATCGTCGAAATGAGGGTATGCGCATTTCAGGGTTATTTTGACCTTGAAAATGGGCCGGAATGGCCGTGAGGGCCAACCGGATGCATAACCAAGGTCTTGACGGACGTCCACAAAATTTTTTGGCACTTTTGACGTCGTGATCCGGATCACCCAAAAAATGGTGTGCTATAGCACACGAAAAATTGTCAAAATGAGGGTATGCTCTCTTCTGGGCTATTTTGACCTTGAAAATGGGTCGGAATGGCCGTGAGGGCCAACCGGATGCATTGCCAAGGTCTTGACGGACGTCCACAAAATTTTTTGGCACTTTTGACGTCAGGATCCGGATCACCCAGAAAATGGTGTGCTATAGCACACGAAAAATTGTCAAGATGGGGCTATTTTGACCTTGAAAATGGGTCGGAATGGCTGTGAGGGAAAACCGGATGTATAGCCAAGGTCTTGACGGACGTCTATAAATTTTTTTGGCACTTTTGATATCGGGATCCGGATCTCCCAAAAAATGGTGTGCTATAGCACACGACAAATCGTCGAAATGGGGGTATACGCGCTTTGGGGCTATTTTGACCTTGAAAATGGGTCGGAATGGCCGTGAGAGCTAACCGAATGCATAGCCAAGGTCTTAACGGACGTCCACAAATTTTTTTGGCACTTTTGATGTCGGGATCCGGATCACCCAAAAAATGGTGTGCTTATAGCAAATGAAAAATCGTTGAAATGGGAGTATGCGCGCTTCTAGGCTATTTTGACCTTCAAAATGGGTCAGAATGGCCGTGAGGGCCAACCGGATGCATAGCCAAGGTCTTGACGGACGTCCACAAAATTTTTTGGCACTTTTGACATTGGGATCCGGATCACCCAAAAAATGGTGTGCTATAGCACACGAAAAATCGTCGAAATGGGGGTATGCGCGCTTCGGGGCTATTTTGACCTTGAAAATGGGTCGGAATGGCTGTGAGGGCAAACCGGATGCATATCCAAGGTCTTGACGGACGTCCACAAATTTTTTGGCACTTTTGACATTGGGATCCGGATCACCCAAAAAATGGCGTGCTATAGCACACAAAAAATCATCGAAATGGGAGTATGCACGCTTTGGGGCTATTTTGACCTTGAAAATGGGTCGGATTGGCCGTGAGGGCCAACCGGATGCATAGCCAAGGTCTTGATGGACGTCCACAAAATTTTTTGGCACTTTTGACGTCGGGATCCGGATCACCCAAAAAATGGTGTGCTATAGCACACGAAAAATAGTTGAAATGGGGGTAGGAGCGCTTCGGGGCTATTTTGACGTTGAAAATGGGTCGGAATGGCTGTGAGGGCCAACCGGATGCATAGCAAAGGTCTTGAAGGACATCTACAAAATTTTTTGGCACTTTTGAACTCGGGATCCGGATCACCCAAAAAATGGTGTGCTATAGCAAACGAAAAATCGTCAAAATGGGGGTATGCTCGCTTCGTGGCTATTTTGACCTTGAAAATGGGTTGGAATAGCCATGAGGGACAATCAAATGCATAGACAAGGTCTTGACGGACGTCCACAAAATTTTTTGGCACTTTTGACGTCGGGATCTGGATCACTTAAAAACTGGTGTGCTATAGCACACGAAAAATCGTCAAAATGGGGGTATGCGCGCTTCGGGGCTATTTTGACCTTGAAAATGGGTCAGAATGGCCGTGAGGGCCAAGCGGATGCATATCCAAGGTCTTGACGGACGTCCACAAAAATATTTGGCACTTTTGACGTTGGGATCCGGATCACCCAAAAAATGGTGTGCTATAGCACACGAAAAATCTTTGAAATGGGGGTATGCGTGCTTCAGGGCTATTTTGACCTTGAAAATGGGTCGGAATGGCCATAAGGGTAAACCGAATGCATATCCAAGGTCTTGATGGACGTCTACAAAAAATTTTGGTACTTTTGACATCGGGATCCGGATCACCCAAAAAATGGTGTGCTAAAGCACACGAAAAATCGTCGAAATGGGGGTATGCGCGCTTCGGGGCTATTTTGACCTTGAAAATGGGTTGGAATGGCCGTGAGGGCCAATCGGATGCATAGCCAAGGTCTTGACGAACGTCCACAAAATTTTTTGGCACTTTTGACGTTGGGATCCGGATCACCCAAAAAATGGTGTGCTAAAGCACACGAAAAATCATCGAAACGGGGGTATGCACGCTTCGGGGCTATTTTGACCTTGAAAATGGGTCAGAATGGCCGTGAGGGCCAACCGGATACATAACCAAGGTCTTGATGGACGTCCACAAAATTGTTTGGCACTTTTGACATCGGGATCCGGATCACCCAAAAAATAGTGTGCTATAGCACACGAAAAATCGTCGAAATGGGTGTATGCGCGCATCGGGGCTATTTTGACCTTAAAAATGGGTCAAAATGGCCGTGAGGGCCAACCGGATGCATAGCCAAGGTCTTGACGGACGTCCACAAAATTTTTTGGCACTTTTGACGTCGGGATCCGGATCACCCAAAAAATGGTATGCTATAGCACACAAAACATCATCGAAATGGGGGTATGCGCGCTTCGGCGCTATTTTGACCTTGATAATGGGTCGGAATGGCCGTGAGGGCCAACCGGATGCATAACCAAGGTCTTGACGGATGTCCACAAAAAATTTGGCACTTTTGACTTTGGGATACGGATCACCCAAAAAATGGTGTGCTATAGCACACGAAAAATAGTTGAAATGGGGGTATGCGTGGTTCGGGGCTATTTTGACATTGAAAATGGGTCGGAATGGCCGTGAGGAAAAACCGAATGCATAGCCAAGGTCTTGACGGTCGTCCACAAAATTTTTTGGCACTTTTGACGTCGGGATCCGGATCACCCAAAAAATGGTGTGCTATAGCACACGAAAAATCGTCGAAATGGGGGTATACGCGCTTCGGGGCTATTTTGACCTTGAAAATGGGTCGGAAAAACCGTGAGGGCCAATCGGATGCATAGCCGAGGTCTTGACGGACGTCCACAATATTTTTTGGCACTTTTGACGTCGGGATCTGAATCACCTAAAAAATGTTGTGCTATAGCACACGAAAAATCATCGAAATAAAGGTATGCGCGCTTCGGAAATATTTTGACCTTGAAAATAGGTCGGAATGGCCGTGAGGGCCAACCGGATGCATACCCAAGGTCTTGACGGACGTCCACAAAAATATATGGCACTTTTGACGTCGGGATCCGTATCACTTAAAATGGTGTGCTATAGCACACGAAAAATCGTCGAAATGGGGGTATGCGTGCTTCGGGGCTATTTTAACCTTGAAAATGGGTCGGAATGGCCGTGAGGGCCAACCTGATGCATAGCAAAGGTCTTGAAGGACGTCCACAAAAATATTTGACACTTTTGACGTCGGGATCCGGATCACCCAAAAAATGGTGTGCTATAGCACACAAAAAATTGTTGAAATTTGGGTATGCGCGCTTCGGGGCTATTTTGACCTTGAAAATGGGTTGGAATGGTTGTGAGGGCCAATCGGATGCATAGCAAAGGTCTTGACGGACGTCCACAAAATATTTTGGCACTTTTGACATCAAGATCCGGATCACCCAAAAAATGGTGTGCTATAGGACACGAAAAATTGTTGAAATGGGGTTATGCGTGCTTCGGGGCTATTTTGACCTTTAAAATGGGTCGAAATGGCCGTGAGGGCCAACCGGATGCATAGCCAAGGTCTTGATGTACGTCCACAAATTGTTTTGGCACTTTTGACGTCGGGATCCAGATCACCCAAAAAATGGTGTGCTATAGCACACGAAAAATTGTCGAAATGAGGGTATGCGCTTTCAGGGCTATTTTGACCTTGAAAATGGACCGGACTGGCCATGAGGGCCAACCGGATGCATAGCCAAGGTCTTGACGGACGTCCACAAAATTCTTTGGCACTTTTGACGTCGGGATCCGGATCACCCAAAAAATGCGTGCTATGCACACGAAAAATCATCGAAATGGGGGTATGCGCTCTTCGGGGCTATTTTGACCTTGAAAATACGTAGGAATGGCAGTGAGGGCCAATCGGATGCATAGCCAAGGTCTTGACGGACGTCCACAAAATTTTTTGGCATGTCGGGATCCGGATCTCCCAAAAAATGGTGTGCTATAGCACACGACAAATCGTCGAAATGGGGGTATACGCGCTTCGGGGCTATTTTGACCTTGAAAATGTGTCGGAATGGCCGTGAGAGCTAACCGAATGCATAGCCAAGGTCTTAACGGACGTCCACAAATTTTTTTGGCACTTTTGACGTCGGGATCCGGATCACCCAAAAAATGGTGTGCTTATAGCAAATGAAAAATCGTTGAAATGGGAGTATGCGCGCTTCTAGGCTATTTTGACCTTCAAAATGGGTCAGAATGGCCATGAGGGCCAACCGGATGCATAGCCAAGGTCTTGACGGACGTCCACAAAATTGTTTGGCACTTTTGACGTCGGGATCCGGATCACCCAAAAAATGGTGTGCTATAGCACACAAAAAATCGTCGAAATGGGGGTATGCGGGCTTCGGGGCTATTTTGACCTTGAAAATGGGTCGAAATGGCCGTGAGGGCCAATCGGATGCATAGCCGAGGTCTTGACGGACGTCCACAATATTTTTTGGCACTTTTGATGTCGGGATCTGGATCACCCAAAAAATATTGTGCTATAGCACACGAAAAATCATCGAAATAAAGGTATACGCGCTTCGGAAATATTTTGACCTTGAAAATAGGTCGGAATGGCCGTGAGGGCCAACCGGATGCATAGCCAAGGTCTTGACGGACGTCCACAAAAATATTTGGCACTTTTGACGTCGGGATCCGGATCACTTAAAATGGTGTGCTATAGCACACGAATAATTGTCGAAATGGGGGTATGCGTGCTTTGGGGCTATTTTAACCTTGAAAATGGGTCGAAATTGCCGTGAGGGCCAACCTGATGCATAGCAAAGGTCTTGAAGGACGTCCACAAAAATATTTGGCACTTTTGACGTCGGGATCCAGATCACCCAAAAAATGGTGTGCTATAGCACACAAAAAATTGTCGAAATTTGGGTATGCGCGCTTCGGGGCTATTTTGACCTTGAAAATGGGTTGGAATGGCTGTGAGGGCCAATCGGATGCATAGCCAAGGTCTTGACGGACGTCCACAAAATATTTTGGCACTTTTGACATCAAGATCCGGATCACCCAAAAAATGGTGTGCTATAGGACACGAAAAATTGTCGAAATGGGGTTACGCGTGCTTCGTGGCTATTTTGACCTTTAAAATGGGTCGAAATGGCCGTGAGGGCCAACCGGATGCATAGCCAAGGTATTGATGTACGTCCACAAATTTTTTTGGCACTTTTGACGTCGGGATCCAGATCACCCAAAAAATGGTGTGCTATAGCACACGAAAAATTGTCGAAATGAGGGTATGCGCTTTCAGGGCTATTTTGACCTTAAAAATGGACCGGAATGGCCGTGAGGTCCAACCGGATGCATAGCCAAGGTCTTGACGGACGTCCACAAAATTTTTTGGCACTTTTGACGTCGGGATCCGGATCACCCAAAAAATGGCGTGCTATGCACACGAAAAATCATTTAAATGGGGGTATGCGCTCTTCGGGGCTATTTTGACCTTGAAAATTGGTAGGAATGGCAGTGAGGGCCAATCGGATGCATAGCCAAGGTCTGGACGGACGTCCACGAAATTTTTTGGCATGTCGGGATCCGAATCACCCAAAAAATGGTGTTCTATAGCACACGAAAAATCGTTGAAATGGGGGTATGCGTGCTTCGGGGCTATTTTGACCTTGAAAATGGGTCGGAATGGCCGTTAGGGCCAACCGGATGCATAACCAAGGTCTTGAGGGATGTCCACAAATTTTTTGGCACTTTTGACGTCGCAATCTGGATCACCCAAAAAATGGTGTGCTATAGAACACGAAAAATCGTCGAAATGGGGGTATGCGCGCTTCAGGGCTATTTTGACCTTGAAAATGGGTCGGAATGGCCGTGTGGGCCAACCGGATGCATAACCAAGGTCTTGACGGACGTCCACAAAATTTTTTGGCACTTTTGACGTCGGGATCCGGATCACCCAAAAAATGGTGTGCTATAGCACATGAAAAATCGTCGAAATGGGGGTATGCGCTCTTCGGGGCTATTTTGACCTTGAAAATGGGTCGGAATGGCTTTGAGGGCAAACCGGATGCATATCCAAGGTCTTGACCGACGTCCACAAAATTTTGGCACTTTTGACATTGGGATCCGGATCACCCAAAAAATGGTGTGCTATAGCACACGAAAAATCATCGAAATGGGAGTATGCACGCTTTGGGGCTATTTTGACCTTGAAAATGGGTTGGAATGGCCGTGAGGGCCAACCGGATGCATAGCCAAGGTCTTGACGGACGTCCACAAAATTTTTTGGCACTTTTGACGTCGGGATCCGGATCACCCAAAAAATGGTGTGCTATAGCACACGAAAAATCGTCGAAATGGGGGTATGCGCGCTTCGGGGCTATTTTGACCTTGAAAATGGGTCGGAATGGCTGTGAGGGCAAACAGGATGCATATCCAAGGTCTTGACGGACGTCCACAAATTTTTTGGCACTTTTGACATTGGGATCCGGATCACCCGAAAAATGGTGTGCTATAGCACACAAAAAATTGTTGAAATTTGGGTATGCGCGCTTCGGGGCTATTTTGACCTTGAAAATGGGTTGGAATGGCCGTGAGGGCCAACCGGATGCATAGCCAAGGTCTTTATGGACGTCCACAAATTTTTTTGGCACTTTTAACGTCGGGATCCGGATCACCCAAAAAATGGTGTGCTATAGCTCACAAAAAATTGTTGAAATGGGGGTATGCGCGCTTCGGGGCTATTTTGACCTTAAAAATGGGTCGGAATGGCTGTGAGGGCCAACCAGATGCATAGCCAAGGTCTTGAAGGACATCTACAAAATATTTTGGCACTTTTGACGTCGGGATTCGGATCACCCAAAAAATGGTGTGCTATAGCAAACGAAAAATCGTCGAAATTGGGGTATGCTTGTTTCGGGGCTATTTTAACCTTGAAAATGGGTTGGAATTGCCATGAGGGCCAATTGAATGCATAGACAAGGTCTTGACGGACGTCCACAAATTTTTTTGGCACTTTTGACATCGTGATCTGGATCACTTAAAAACTGGTGTGCTATAGCACACGAAAAATCGTCGAAATGGGGGTATGCGCGCTTCGGGGCTATTTTGACCTTGAAAATAGGTCAGAATGGCCGTGAGGGCCAATCGGATGCATAGCCAAGGTCTTGACGGACGTCCACAAAAATATTTGGCACTTTTGACATTGGGATCCGGATCACCCAAAAAATAGTGTGCTATAGCACACGAAAAATCGTCGAAATGGGGGTATGCGCGCTTTAGGGCAATTTTGACCTTGAAAATGGGTCGGAATGGCCGTAAGGGCCAACCGGATGCATAGCCAAGGTCTTGACGGACGTCCACAAAAATTTTTGGCACTTTTGACATCGGGATCCGGATCACCCAAAAAATGGTGTGCTAAAGCACACGAAAAATCGTCAAAATGGGGGTATGCGCGCTTTGGGTCTATTTTGACCTTGAAAATGGGTTAGAATGACCGTGAGGGCCAATTGGATGCATAGCTAAGGTCTTGACGGATGTCCACAAAAATATTTGGCATATTTGACGTCGGGATCCGGATCACCCAAAAAATGGTGTGCTAAAGCACACGAAAAATCATCGAAACGGGGGTATGCATGATTCGGGGCTAGTTTGACCTTGAAAATGGCTCGGAATGGCCGTGAGGGCCAACCGAATGCATAACCAAGGTCTTGACGGACGTCCACAAAATTATTTGGCACTTTTGACGTTGGGATCCGGATTATCCAAAAAATAATGTGCTATAGCACACGAAAAATCATCGAAATGGGGGTATGCTCGCTTCGGGGCTATTTTGACCTTGATAATGGGTCGGAATGGCGGTGAGGGCCAACCGGATGCATAGCCAAGGTCTTGATGGACGTCCACAAAAAATTTGGTACTTTTGACTTCGGGATACGGATCACCCAAAAAATGGTGTGCTATAGCACACGAAAAATAGTTTAAATGGGGGTATGCGCGCTTCGGGGCTATTTTGACATTGAAAATGGGTCGAAATGGCCATGAGGGCCAACCGTATGCATAGCCAAGGTCTTGACGGACGTCCACAAAATGTTTTGGCACTTTTGACGTCGGGATCCGGATCAACCAAAAAATGGTGTGCTATAGCACACGAAAAATCGTCGAAATGGGGGTATGCGCGCTTCGGGGCTATCTTGACCTTGATAATGGGTCGAATGGCCATGAAGGCCAACCGGATGCATAGCGAAGGTCATGATGGACGTCCACAAAAAATTTGGCACTTTTGACTTCGGGATACGGATCACCCAAAAAATGTTGTGCTATAGCACACGAAAAATAGTTGAAATGGGGGTATGCGCGCTTCGGGGCTATTTTGAAACTGAAAATGGGTCGGAATGGCCGTGAGGGCCAACCGGATGCATAGCCAAGGTCTTGACGGACGTCCACAAATATTTTTGGCACTTTTGACGTCGGGATCCGGATCACCCAAAAAATGGTGTGCTATATAGCACACGAAAAATCGTCGAAATGGGGGTATGCGGGCTTCGGGGCTATTTTGACCTTGAAAATGGGTCGAAATGGCCGTGAGGGCCAATCGGATGCATAGCCTAGGTCTTGACGGACGTCCACAATATTTTTTGGCACTTTTGACGTCGGGATCTTGATCACCCAAAAAATGTTGTGCTATAGCACACGGAAAATCATCGAAATAAAGGTATGCGCGCTTCGGAAATATTTTGACCTTGAAAATAGGTCGGAATGGCCGTGAGGGCCAACCGGATGCATAGCCAAGGTCTTGACGGACGTCCACAAAAATATTTGGCACTTTTGACGTCGGGATCCGGTCACTTAAAATGGTGTGCTATAGCACACGAAAAATCGTCGAAATGGGGGTATGCGTGCTTCGGGGCTATTTTAACCTTGAAAATGGGTCGGAATGGCCGTGAGGGCCAACCTGATGCATAGCAAAGGTCTTGAAGGACGTCCACAAAAATATTTGGCACTTTTGACGTCGGGATCCGGATCACCCAAAAAATGGTGTGCTATAGCACACAAAAAATTGTCGAAATTTGGGTATGCGCGCTTCGGGGCTATTTTGACCTTGAAAATGGGTTGGAATGGCTGTGAGGGCCAATCGGATGCATAGCCAAGGTCTTGACGGACGTCCACAAAATATTTTGGCACTTTTGACATCAAGATCCGGATCACCCAAAAAATGGTGTGCTATAGGACACGAATAATTGTCGAAATGGGGTTACGCGTGCTTCGGGGCTATTTTGACCTTTAAAATGGGTCGAAATGGCCGTGAGGGCCAACCGGATGCATAGCCAAGGTATTGATGTACGTCCACAAATTTTTTTGGCACTTTTGACGTCGGGATCCAGATCACCCAAAAAATGGTGTGCTATAGCACACGAAAAATTATCGAAATGAGGGTATGCGCTTTCAGGGCTATTTTGACATTGAAAATGGACCGGAATGGCCGTGAGGGCCAACCGGATGCATTGCCAAGGTCTTGATGGACGTCCACAAAATTTTTTGGCACTTTTGACGTCGGGATCCGGATCACCCAAAAAATGGCATGCTATGCACACAAAAAATCATCGAAATGGGGGTATGCGCTCTTCGGGGCTATTTTGACCTTGAAAATGGGTAGGAATGGCAGTGAGGGCCAATCGGATGCATAGCCAAGGTCTTGACAGACGTCCACAAAATTTTTTGGCATGTCGGGATCCGGATCACCCAAAAAATGGTGTTCTATAGCACACGAAAAATCGTCGAAATGGGGGTATGCGCGCTTCGGGGCTATTTTGACCTTGAAAATGGGTCGGAATGGCCGTTAGGGCCAACCGGATGCATAACCAAGGTCTTGAGGGATGTCCACAATTTTTTTGGCACTTTTGACGTCGCAATCTGGATCACCCAAAAAATGGTGTGCTATAAAACACGAAAAATTGTCGAAATGGGGGTATGCGCGCTTCGGGGCTATTTTGACCTTGAAAATGGGTCGGAATGGCCGTGTGGGCCAACCGGATGCATAACCAAGGTCTTGACGGACGTCCACAAATTTTTTTGGCACTTTTGACGTCGGGATCCGGATCACCCAAAAAATGGTGTGCTATAGCACACGAAAAATTGTTGAAATGGGGGTAGGCGCGCTTCGGGGCTATTTTGACCTTAAAAATGGGTCGAAATGGCTGTGAGGGCCAACCAGATGCATAGCCAAGGTCTTGAAGGACATCTACAAAATTTTTTGGCACTTTTGACGTCGAGATTCAGATCACCCAAAAAATGGTGTGCTATAGCAAACGAAAAATCGTCGAAATTGGGGTATGCTCGTTTCGGGGCTATTTTAACCTTGAAAATGGGTTGGAATGGCCATGAGGGCCAATTGAATGCATAGACAAGGTCTTGACGGACGTCCACAAATTGGTTTTGCACTTTTGACATCGGGATCTGGATCACTTAAAAACTGGTGTGCTATAGTACACGAAAAATCGTCGAAATGGGGGTATGCGCGCTTCAGGGCTATTTTGACCTTGAAAATAGGTCAGAATGGCCGTGAGGGCCAATCGGATGCATAGCCAAGGTCTTGACGGACGTCCACAAAAATATTTGGCACTTTTGACGTCGGGATCCGGATCACCCAAAAAATGGTGTGCTATAGCACACAAACAATCGTCGAAATGGGGGTATGCGCGCTTTGGGTCTATTTTGACCTTGAAAATGGGTTGGAATGACCGTGAGGGCCAATCGGATGCATAGCTAAGGTCTTGACGGATGTCCACAAAAATTTTTGGCATATTTGACGTTGGGATCCGGATCACCCAAAAAATGGTGTGCTAAAGCACACGAAAAATCATCGAAACGGGGGTATGCATGATTCGGGGCTATTTTGACCTTGAAAATGGGTCAGAATGGCCGTGAGGGCCAACCAAATGCAAAACCAAGGTCTTGACGGACGTCCACAAAATTGTTTGGCACTTTTGACGTCGGGATCCGGATTACCCAAAAAATAATGTGCTATAGCACACGAAAAATTGTTGAAATGGGGGTAGGCGCGCTTCGGGGCTATTTTGACCTTAAAAATGGGTCGGAATGGCTGTGAGGGCCAACCAGATGCATAGCCAAGGTCTTGAAGGACATCTACAAAATTTTTTGGCACTTTTGACGTCGAGATTCGGATCACCCAAAAAATGGTGTGATATAGCAAACGAAAAATCATCGAAATTGGGGTATGCTCGTTTCGGGGCTATTTTAACCTTGAAAATGGGTTGGAATGGCCATGAGGGCCAATTGAATGCATAGACAAGGTCTTGACGGACGTCCACAAATTTGTTTTGCACTTTTGACGTCGGGATCTGGATCACTTAAAAACTGGTGTGCTATAGCACACGAAAAATCGTCGAAATGGGGGTATGCGCGCTTCCGGGCTATTTTGACCTTGAAAATAGGTCAGAATGGCCGTGAGGGCCAATCGGATGCATAGCCAAGGTCTTGACGGACGTCCACAAAAATATTTGGCACTTTTGACGTCGGGATCCGGATCACCCAAAAAATGGTGTGCTATAGCACACAAAAAATCGTCGAAATGGGGGTATGCGCGCTTTGGGTCTATTTTGACCTTGAAAATGGGTTGGAATGACCGTGAGGGCCAATCGGATGCATAGCTAAGGTCTTGACGGATGTCCACAAAAATTTTTGGCATATTTGACGTCGGGATCCGGATCACCCAAAAAATGATGTGCTAACGCACACGAAAAATCATCGAAACGGGGGTATGCATGATTCGGGGCTATTTTAACCTTGAAAATGGGTCAGAATGGCCGTGAGGGCCAACCGAATGCAAAACCAAGGTCTTGACGGACGTCCACAAAATTGTTTGGCACTTTTGACGTCGGGATCCGGATTACCCAAAAAATAATGTGCTATAGCACACGAAAAATCGTCGAAATGGGGGTATGCGCGCTTCGGGGCTATTTTGACCTTGATAATGGGTCGGAATGGCGGTGAGGGCCAACCGGATGCATAGCCAATGTCTTGATGGACGTCCACAAAAAATTTGGTACTTTTGACTTCGAGATACGGATCACCCAAAAAATGGTGTGCTATAGCACACGAAAAATAGTTTAAATGGGGGTATGCGCGCTTCGGGGCTATTTTGACATTGAAAATGGGTCGAAATGGCCGTGACGGCCAACCGGATGCATAGCCAAGGTCTTGACGGACGTCCACAAAAATATTTGGCACTTTTGACGTCGGGATCCAGATCACCCAAAAAATAGTGTGCTAAAGCAAATGAAAAATAGTCGAAATGGGGGTATGCGCGCTTCGGGGCTATTTTGACCTTGAAAATGGGTCGGAATGGCCGTGAGGGCCAACCGGATGCATAGCCAAGGTCTTGACGGACGTCCACAAAAGTTTTTGGCACTTTTGACGTCGCGATCTGGATCACCCAAAAAATGGTGTGCTATAGCACACGAAAAATCATCGAAACGGGGGAATGCATGCTTCGGGGCTATTTTGACCTTGAAAATGGGTCGGAATGGCCGTGAGGGCCAACCGGATGCATAGCTAAGGTCATGATGGACGTCCACAAAAAATTTGGCACTTTTGACTTCGCGATACGGATCACCCAAAAAATGGTGTGCTATAGCACACGAAAAATAGTTGAAATGGGGGTATGCGCGCTTCGGGGCTATTTTGACCTTGAAAATGGGTCGAAATGGCCGTGAGGGCCAACCGGATGCATAGCCAAGGTCTTGACGGACGTCCACAAATTTTTTTGGCACTTTTGACATTGGGATCCTGATCAACCAAAAAATGGTGTGCTATAGCACACAAAAAATCGTCGAAATGGGGGTATGCGCGCTTCGGGGCTATCTTGACCTTGATAATGGGTCGGAATGGCCGTGAAGGCCAACCGAATGCATAGCCAAGGTCATGATGGACGTCCACAAAAAATTTGGCACTTTTGACTTCGGGATACGGATCACCCAAAAAATGGTGTGCTATAGCACACGAAAAATAGTTGAAATGGGGGTATGCGCGCTTCGGGGCTATTTTGAAATTGAAAATGGGTCGGAATGGCCGTGAGGGCCAACCGGATGCATAGCCAAGGTCTTGACGGACGTCCACAAATATTTTTGGCACTTTTGACGTCGGGATCCGGATCACCCAAAAAATGGTGTGCTATAGCACACGAAAAATCGTCGAAATGGGGGTATGCGGGCTTCGGGGCTATTTTGACCTTGAAAATGGGTCGGAATGGCCGTGAGGGACAACCGGATGCATAGCCAAGGTCTTGACGGAGGTCCACAAAATTTTTTGGCCCTTTTGACGTCGGGATCTGGATCACCCAAAAAATGGTGTGCTATAGCACACGAAAAATCGTCGAAATAAGGGTATGCGCATTTCAGGGCTATTTTAACCTTGAAAATGGGTCGGAATGGCAGTGAGGGCCAACCGGATGCATAGCCAAGGTCTTGACGGACGTCCACAAAATTTTTTGGCACTTTTGACATTGGGATCCGGATCAACCAAAAAATGGTGTGCTATAGCACACGAAAAATTGTCGAAATGGGGGTATGCGCGCTTCGGGGCAATCTTGACCTTGATAATGGGTCGGAATGGCCGTGAAGGCCAACCGGATGCATAGCCAAGGTCATGATGGACGTCCACAAAAAATTTGGCACTTTTGACGTCGGGATCTGGATCACCCAAAAAATGGTGTGCTATAGCACATGAAAAATCATCGAAACGGGGGTATGCATGCTTCGGGGCTATTTTGACCTTGAAAATGTGTCGAAATGGCCGTGAGGGCCAACCAAATGCATAGCCAAGATCTTGATGTACGTCCACAAATTTTTTTGGCACTTTTGACGTCGGGATCCGGATCACCCAAAAAATGGTGTGCTATAGCACACAAAAAATCATCGAAATGGGGGTATGCGTGCTTCGGGGCTATTTTGACCTTGAAAATGGGCCGGAATGGCCGTGAGGGCCAACCGGATGCATAGCCAAGGTCTTGACGGACGTCTACAACAAATTTGGCACTTTTGACTTTGGGATACGGATCACCCAAAAAATGGTGTGCTATAACACACGAAAAATTGTTGAAATAGGGGTATGCGCGCTTTGGGGCTATTTTGACCTTGATAATGGGTCGGAATGGCCGTGAGGGCCAACCAGATGCATAGCCAAGGTCTTGATGGACGTCCAAAAAAAATTTGGTACTTTTGACTTCGGGATACGGATCACCCAAAAAATGGTGTGCTATAGCACACGAAAAATAGTTGAAATGGGGGTATGCGCGCTTCGAGGCTATTTTGACATTGAAAATGGGTCGGAATGGCTGTGAGGGCCAATCGGATGCATAGCCAAGGTCTTGACAGACGTCCACAAAAATATTTGGCACTTTTGACATCGGGATCCGGATCACCCAAAAAATGGTGTGCTATAGCACACG
The DNA here is from genome assembly GCA_016801875.1 of Solanum sitiens. Lineage (NCBI taxonomy): Eukaryota > Viridiplantae > Streptophyta > Magnoliopsida > Solanales > Solanaceae > Solanum > Solanum sitiens. Next base: position 1,370,946 of record JABWTJ010000186.1, on the reverse strand, counting down.
AAAAGTCGTTGAAATGGGGGTATGCGCGCTTCGGGGCTATTTTGACCTTGAAAATGGGTCGGAATGGCCGTGAGGGCCAACTGGATACATAGCCAAGGTCTTGACGGATGTCCATAAAATTTTTTGGCACTTTTGACGTCGGGATATGGATCACCCAAAAAATGGTGTGCTATAGCACACGAAAAATCGTCGAAATGGGGGTATGCGCGCTTTGGGGTTATTTTGACCTTGAAAATGGGTTGGAATGGCCGTGAGGTCCAACCGGATGCATAGCCAAGGTCCTGACGGACTTCCACAAAAATATTTCGCACTTTTGACGTCAGGATCCGAATCACTTAAAATGGTGTGCTATAGCACACGAAAAATCGTCGAAATAGGGGTATGCGCGCTTCGGGGCTATTTTAACCTTGCAAATGGGTCGGAATGGCCGTGACGGACAACCGGATGCATATAGAATGTCTTGACGGACGTCCACAAAATTGTTTGGCACTTTTGACGTCGGGATCCGGATCACCCAAAAAATGGTGCTATAGCACACAAAAAATCGTCAAAATGGGGGTATGCGCTTCGGGGCTATTTTGACCTTGAAAATGGGTTGGAATGGCCGTGAGGGCAAACCGGATGCATAGCCAAGGTCTTGGCGGAAGTCCATAAAATATTTTGGCACTTTTGACGTCGGGATCCAGATCAACCAAAAAATAGTGTGCTTAAAGCACACAAAAAATCGTCGAAATGGGGGTATGTGCGCTTCGGGCCTATTTTGACCTTGAAAATGGGTGGGAATGGCCGTGAGGGCCAACCGGATGCATAGCCAAGGTCTTGACGGACGTCCACAAAATTCTTTGGCACTTTTGACGTCGGGATCCGGATCAACCAAAAAATGGTGTGCTATAGCACACGAAAAATTATCGAAATTGGGGTATGCGCGCTTCGGGGCTATCTTGACCTTGATAATGGGTAGGAATGGCCGTGAAGGCCAACCGGATGCATAGCCAAGGTCATGATGGACGTCCACAAAAAATTTGGCACTTTTGACTTCGGGATACGGATCACCCCAAAAATGGTGTGCTATAGCACACGAAAAATAGTTGAAATGGGGGTATGCGCGCTTCGGGGCTATTTTGAAATTGAAAATGGGTCGGAATGGCCGTGAGGGCCAACCGGATGCATAGCCAAGGTCTTGACGGACGTCCACAAATATTTTTGGCACTTTTGACGTCGGGATCCGGATCACCCAAAAAATGGTGTGCTATAGCATACGAAAAATCGTCGAAATGGGGGTATGCGCGCTTCGGGGCTATTTTGACCTTGAAAATGGGTCGGAATGGCCGTGAGGTGCCAACCGGATGCATAGCCAAGGTCTTGACGGACGTCCACAAAAAGTTTTGGCACTTTTGACGTCGCGATCTGGATCACCCAAAAAATGGTGTGCTATAGCACACGAAAAATCATCGAAACGGGGGTATGCATGCTTCGGGGCTATTTTGACCTTGAAAATGGGTCGAAATGGCCGTGAGGGCCAACCGGATGCATAGCCAAGGTATTGATGTACGTCCACAAATTTTTTTGGCACTTTTGACGTCGGGATCCGGATCACCCAAAAAATGGTGTGCTATAGCATACAAAAAATCATCGAAATGGGGGTATGCGTGCTTCGGGGCTATTTTGACCTTGAAAATGGGCCGGAATGGACGTGAGGGCCAACCGGATACATAGCCAAGGACTTGACGGACGTCCACAAAAGTTTTTGACACTTTTGACATCGGAATCTGGATCACCCAAAAAATGGTGTGCTATAGCACACGAAAAATCGTCAAAATGGGGTATGCGCGCTTCGGGGCTATTTTGACCTTGAAAATGGGTCAGAATGGTCGTGAGGGCCAACCGGATGCATAGCCAAGGTATTGATGGAGGTCCACAAATTTTTTTGGTACTTTTGTCGTCGGGATCTGGATCACCCAAAAAATTGTGTGCTATGCACACAAAAAATCATCGAAATGGGGTATGCGCGTTTCGGGGCTATTTTGACCTTGAAAATGGGTCAGAATGGCCGTGGTAAACCATCCGCGTAGCCAAGGTCTTGACGGACGTCCATAAAATTTTTTGGCACTTTTGACGTTGGGATCCGGATCACCCAAAAAATGGTGTGCTATAGCACACGAAAAATTGTCAAAATGGGGGTATGCGCGCTTCGGGGCTATTTTGACATTGAAACTGGGTCGAAATGGCCGTGAGTGCCAACCGTATGCATAGCCAAGGTCTTGATGTATGTCCACAAATTTTTTTGGCACTTTTGACGTCGGGATCCGGATAACCCAAAAAATGGTTTGCTATAGCACACGAAAAATCGTCGAAATGGGGGTATGCGCGCTTTAGGGCTATTTTGTCCTTGAAAATGGGTCGGAATGGCCGTGAGGGCCAACCGGAAGCATAGCCAAGGTCTTGACGGACGTCCACAAAATGTTTTGGCACTTTTGACGTCGGGATCCGGATCAACCAAAAAATGGTGTGCTATAGCACACGAAAAATCGTCGAAATGGGGGTATGCGCGCTTCGGGGCTATCTTGACCTTGATAATGGGTCGGAATGGCCATGAAGGCCAACCGGATGCATAGCAAAGGTCATGATGGACGTCCACAAAAAATTTGGCACTTTTGACTTCGGGATACGGATCACCCAAAAAATGGTGTGCTATAGCACACGAAAAATAGTTGAAATGGGGGTATGCGCGCTTCGGGGCTATTTTGAAATTGAAAATGGGTCAGAATGGCCGTGAGGGCCAACCGTATGCATAGCCAAGGTCTTGACGGACGTCCACAAATATTTTTGGCACTTTTGACGTCGAGATCCGGATCACCCAAAAAATGGTGTGCTATAGCACACGAAAAATCATCGAAATAGGGGTATGCGCGCTTCGGGGCTATCTTGACCTTGATAATGGGTTGGAATGGCCGTGAAGGCCAACCAGATGCATAGCCAAGGTCATGACGGACGTCCACAAAAAATTTTACACTTTTGACTTCGGGATACGGATCACCCAAAAAATGGTGTGCTATAACACACGAAAAATAGTTGAAATGGGGGTATGCGCGCTTCGGGGCTATTTTGAAATTGAAAATTGGTCGGAATGGCCATGAGGGCCAACCGGATGCATAGCCAAGGTCTTGACGGACGTCCACAAATATTTTTGACACTTTTGACGTCGGGATTCGGATCACCCAAAAAATGGTGTGCTATAGCACAAGAAAAATCGTCGAAATGGGGATATGCGCGCTTCGGGGCTATTTTGACCTTGAAAATGGGTCGGAATGGCCGTGAGGGCCAACCGGATGTATATCCAAGGTCTTGACGTACGTCCACAAAAACGTTTGGCACTTTTGACGTCGCGATCTGGATCACCCAAAAAATGGTGTGCTATAGCACATGAAAAATCGTCGAAATGGGGGTATGCGCGCTTCGGGGCTATTTTGACCTTGAAAATGGGTCGGAATGGCCGTGAGGGCCAATCGGATGCATAACCAAGGTCTTGACAGACGTCCACAAAAATTTTTGGCACGTTTGACGTTGGGATCCGGATCACCCAAAAAATTGTGTGCTATATAGCACACAAAAAATCATCGAAATGGGGGTATGCGCGCTTCGGGGCTATTTTGACCTTGAAAATGGTCCGGAATGGCTGTGAGGGCCAACCGGATGCATATCCAATGTCTTGACGAACGTCCAGAAAATTTTTTGGCACTTTTGACGTCGGGATCCGGATCACCCAAAAAAAGGTATGCTACAGCACACGAAAAATCGCCGAAATGAGGGTATGCGCGCTTCCGGGCTCTTTTGACCTTGAAAATGGGTCGGAATAGCCGTGAAGGACAACCGGATGCATAGCCAAGGTCTTGACGGACCTCCACAAAAATTTTTGGCACTTTTGACGTCAGGATCCGGATCACCCAAAAAATGGTGTGCTATCGTCGAAATGGGGGTATGCACGCTTCGGGGCTATTTTGACTTTGAAAATGGGTCGAAATGGCCGTGAGGGCCAACCGGATGCATAGCCAAGGTCTTGACGGACGTCCAAAAAATTTTTTGGCACTTTTGACGTCGAGATCCGGATCACCCAAAAAATGGTGTGCTGTAGCACACAAAACAACGTCGAAATGGGGGTATGTGCGCTTCGGGGCTATTTTGACCTTGATAATGGGTCGGAATGGCCGTGAGGGCCAAACGGATGCATAGCTAAGGTCTTGACAGACGTCCACAAAAAATTTGGCACTTTTGACTTTGGGATACGGATCACCCAAAAAATGATGTGCTACAGCACACGAAAAATAGTTGAAAAATGGGGGTATGCGTGCTTCGGGGTTATTTTGACATTGAAAATGGGTCGGAATGGCCGTGAGGGCAAACCGGATGCATAGCTAAGGTCTTGACGGACGTCCACAAAATTGTTTGGCACTTTTGACGTCGGGATCCGGATCACCCAAAAAATAGTGTGCTATAGCACACGAAAAATCATCGAAATAGGGGTATGCGCGCTTTGGGGCTATTTTGACCTTGAAAATGGGTCGGAATGGCCGTGAGGGCCAATCGTATGCATAGCCGAGGTCTTGACGGACGTCCACAAAATTTTTTGGAACTTTTGACTTTGGGATATGGATCACCCAAAAAATGTTGTGCTATAGAACACGAACAATCATCGAAATAAAGGTATGCGCGCTTCGAGAATATTTTGACCTTGAAAATAGGTCGGAATGGCCATGAGGGCCAATCGTATACATAGCCAAAGTCTTGACGGACGTCCACAAAAATATTTGGCACTTTTGACGTCGGGATCCGGATCACTTAAAATGGTGTGCTATAGCACAAGAAAAATCGTCGAAATGGGGTTATGCGCGCTTCGGGGCTATTTTAACCTTAAAAATGGGTCGGAATGGCCGTGAGGGCCAAGCGGATGCATAGCAAAGGTCTTGACGGACGTCCACAAAAATATTTGGCACTTTTGACGTCGGGATCCGGATCACCCAAAAAATGGTGTGCTATAGCACACAAAAAATCGTCAAAATTTGGGTATGCACGCTTCGGGGCTATTTTGACCTTGAAAATGGGTTGGAATGGCCGTGAGGGCCAACTGGATGCATAGCCAAGTTCTTGACGGACGTGCACAAAATATTTTGGCACTTTTGACGTCAAGATCCGGATCACCCAAAAAATGGTGTGCTATAGGACACGAAAAATTGTCGAAATGGGGGTATCCGTGCTTCGGGGATATTTTGACCATTAAAATAGATCGATATGGCCGTGAGGGCCAACCGGATGCATAGCCAAGGTCTTGACGGACGTCCACAAAATTTTTTGGCACTTTTGAAGTCGGGATCCGGATCACCCAAAAAAATGGTGTGTCATAGCATACGAAAAATCCTTAAAATGAGGGTAAGCGCGCTTCGGAGTTATTTTAAACTTGAAAATAGGTCGGAATTACCATGACGGACAACCGGATGCATAGCAAAGGTCTTGACGGACGTCCACAAAAATATTTGGCACTTTTGACGTCGGGATCCGGATCACCCAAAAAATGGTGTGCTATAGCACACAAAAAATCGTCGAAATGGAGGTATGCGTGCTTCGGGGCTATTTTGACCTTGAAAATGGGTCGGAATGGACGTAAGGGCCAACGGGATGCATAGCCAAGGTCTTGACGAACGTCCACAAAAAGTTTTGGCACTTTTGACGTCGGGATCCGGATCACCCAAAAAATGGTGTGCTATAGCACACGAAAAATCATCGAAATGGGGGTATGCGCGCTTCGGGGCTATTATGACCTTGAAAATGGGTCAGAATGGCCGTGAGCGCCAAGCTGATGCACAGACAAGATCTTGATGGACGTCCACAAAAAAATTGGCACTTTTGACTTTGGGATACGGATCACCCAAAAAATGGTGTTCTATAGCACACGAAAAATTATTGAAATGGGGGTATACGCGCTTCAGAGCTATTTTGACCTTGAAAATGGATCGGAATGGCCGTGAGGGCCAACCGGATGCATAGCCAAGGTCTTGACGGACGTCCATAAAATTGTTTGGCACTTTTGACGTTGGGATCCGGATCACCCCAAAAATGGTGTGCTATAGCACACGAAAAATCGTTGAAATGGGGGTATGCGCGCTTTGGGGCTATTTTGACCTTGAAAATGGGTCGGAATGGCCGTGAGGGCCAACCGGATGCATAGCCAAGGTCTCGACAGACGTTCACAAAATTTTTTGGTACTTTTGACATCGGGATCCGGATCACCCAAAAAATGGTGGGCCATAGCACACGAAAAATCGTCGAAACGGGGGTATGCGCGGTTCGGGGCTATTTTGACCTTGAAAATGGATCGGAATGACCGTGAGGGCCAACCGGATGCATAACCAAGGTCTTTACGGATGTCCACAAAATTTTTTGGCACTTTTGACGTCGGGATCCGGATCACCCAAAAAATGGTGTGCTATGGCACACGAAAAATCGTCGAAATGGGGGTATGCGCGCTTCAGGGCTATTTTGACCTTGAAAATGGGTCGGAATGGCCGTGAGGGCCAACCGGATGCATAGCCAAGGTCTTGACGGACGTCCACAAAAAATTTGGCACTTTTGACTTCGGGATATGGATCACCCAAAAAATATTGTGCTATAGCACACGAAAAATTGTTGAAATGGGGGTATGCGCGCTTCGGGGCTATTTTGACCTTGAAAATGGATCGGAATGGCCATGAGGGCCAACCGGATGCATAGCCAAGGTCTTGACCGACGTCCATAAAATTTTTTGGCACTTTTGACGTCGAGATTCGGATCACCCAAAAAATGGTGTGCTATAGCACACGAAAAATCGTCGAAATGGGGGTATGCGCGCTTTGGGGCTATTTTGACTTTGAAAATGGGTCGGAATGGCCTAGAGGGCCAACCGGATGCATAGCCAAGGTCTTGACGGACGTCCACAAAATTGTTTTGGCACTTTTGACGTCGGGATCCCGATCACCCAAAAAATGGTGTGCCATAGCACACGAAAAATCGTTGAAACGGGGGTATGCGCGCTTCGGGGCTTTTTTGACCTTGAAAATGGGTCGGAATGACCGTGAGGGCCAACCGGATGCATAACCAAGGTCTTGACAGACGTCCACAAAAATTTTTGGCACTTTTGACGTTGGGATCCTGATCACCCAAAAAATTGTGTGCTATATAGCACACAAAAAATCGTCGAAATGGGGGTATGCGCGCTTTGGGGCTATTTTGACCTTGTAAATGGTCCGGAATGGCTGTGAGGGCCAACCGGATGCATAGCCAACGTCTTGACGAACGTCCACAAAAATTTTTGGCACTTTTGACGTTGGGATTCGGATCACCCAAAAAACGGTGTGCTATAGCACACGAAAAATCGTCGAAATGAGGGTATACGCGCTTCCGGGCTATTTTGACCTTGAAAATGGGTCGGAATGGCCATGAGGGACAACCAGATGCATAGCCAAGGTCTCGACAGACGTTCACAAAATTTTTTGGCACTTTTGACGTCGGGATCCGAATCACCCAAAAAATGGTGTGCCATAGCACACGAAAAATCGTCGAAATGGGGGTATGCGTGCTTCGGGGATATTTTGACCTTGAAAATGGATCGGAATGACCGTGAGGGCCAACCGGATGCATAACCAAGGTCTTTACGAATGTCCACAAAATTTTTTGGCACTTTTAACGTCGGGATCCGGATCACCCAAAAAATGGTGTGCTATGGCACACGAAAAATCGTCGAAATGGGGGTATGCGCGCTTCAGGGCTATTTTGACCTTGAAAATGGGTCGGAATGGCCGTGAGGGCCAACCGGATGCATAGCCAAGGTCTTGACAGACGTCCACAAAAAATTTGGCACTTTTGACTTTGGGATACGGATCACCCAAAAAATATTGTGCTATAGCACACGAAAAATTGTTGAAATAGGGGTATGCACGCTTCGGGGCTATTTTGACCTTGAAAATTGTCCGGAATGGCCGTGAGGGACAACCAGATGCATAGCCAAGGTCTTGACGGACGTCCACAAAATGTTTTGCCACTTTTGACGTCGGGATTCGGATCACCCAAAAAATGGTGTGCTATAGCACACGAAAAATCGTCGAAATGGGGGTATGCATGCTTCGGGGCTATTTTTTACCTTGAAAATCTGTCGGAATGGCCGTGAGGGCCAACCGGATGCATAGCCAAGGTCTTGACGGATGTCCATAAAATTTTTTGGCACTTTTGACGTCGGGATATGGATCACCCAAAAAATGGTGTGCTATAGCACACGAAAAATCATTGAAATGGGAGTATGCGCGCTTCTAGGCTATTTTGACCTTGAAAATGGGTCGTAATGGCCATGAGGGCCAACCGGATGCATAGCCAAGGTCTTGACGGACGTCCACAAAAAGTTTTGGCACATTTGACATTGGGATCCGGATCACCCAAAAAATGGTGTGCTAAAGCACACGAAAAATCATCGAAACGGGGGTATGCATGCTTCGGGGCTATTTTGACCTTAAAAGTGGGTCGGAATGGCCGTGAGGGCCAACCGAATGCATAACCAAGGTCTTGACGGACGTCCACAAAATTGTTTGGCACTTTTGACGTCGGGATCCGGATTACCCAAAAAATAGTGTGCTATAGCACACGAAAAATCGTCGAAATGGGGGTATGCGCGCTTCGGGGCTATTTTGACCTTGATAATGGGTCGGAATGGCCGTGAGGGCCAACCGGATGCATAGCCAAGGTCTTGACGGACGTCCACAAAAAATTTGGCACTTTTGACTTTGGGATACGGATCACCCAAAAAATGGTGTGCTATAGCAGACGAAAAATAGTTAAAATGGGGGTATGCGTGCTTTGCGGCTATTTTGACATTGACAATGGGTCGGAATGGCCGTGAGGGACAACCGGATGCATAGCCAAGGTCTTGACGGACGTTCACAAAATTTTTGGCACTTTTGACGTCGGGATCCGGATCACCCAAAAAATGATGAGCTATAGCACACAAAAAATCATCGAAATGGGGGTATGCGCGCTTCAGAGCTACTTTGACCTTGAAAATGGGTCGAAATGGCCGTGAGGGCCAACCGGATGCGTAGCCAAGGTCTTGACAGACTTCCACAAAATATTTTGGCACTTTTGACGTCGGGATCCGGATCACCCAAGAAATGGTGTGCTAATGCACATGAAAAATCGTCTAAATGGGGGTATGCGCGCTTTCGGGCTATTTTGACCTTGAAAATGGGTCAGAATGGCCGTGAGGGCCAACCGAATGCATAGCCAAGGTCTTGACGGACGTCCACAAAATTTTTTGGCACTTTTAAAGTCGGGATCCGGATCACCCAAAAAATGGTGTGCTATAGCACACGAAAAATCATCGAAATGGGGGTATGCACGCTTCGGGGCTATTTTGACCTTGAAAATAGGTCGGAATGGCCGTGAGGGCCAACCGGATGCATAGCCAAGGACTTGACGGACGTCCACAAAATTCTTTAGCACTTTTGACGTTAGGATCCGGATCACCCAAAAAATGATGTGCTATAGCACATTAAAAATCATCGAAATGGGGGTATGCGCGGTTCGGGGCTATTTTGACCTTGAAAATGGGTCGGAATGGCCATGAGGGACAACCGGATGCATAGACAAGGTCTTGACGGATGTCCACAAAAATATTTGGCACTTTTGACATCGGGATCCGGATCACCCAAAAAATGATGTGCTATAGCACACGAAAAATCATCGAAATGGGTGTATGCGCGCTTCGGGTCTATTTTGACCTTGAAAATTGGTCGGAATGTCCATGAGGGCCAACCGGATGCATATCCAAGGTCTTGGCGGACTTCCACAAAAACGTTTGGCACTTTTGTCATCGGGATCCGGATCACCCAAAAAATAGTGTGCTATAGCACACGAAAAATCATCGAAATGGGGGTATGCGCACTTCGGGGCTCTTTTGACCTTGAAAATGGATCGGAATGGTCGTGAGGGCCAACCGGATGCATAGCCAAATTCTTGACGGACGTCCACAAAATTTTTTGGCACTTTTGTCATCGGGATCTGGATCACCCAAAAAATGGTGTGCTATGCACACGAAAAATCGTTGAAATGGGGGTATGCGCTTCGGGGCTATTTTGACCTTGAAAATGGGTCGGAATGGCCGTGAGGGCCAATCGGATGCATAGCCAAGGTCTTAACGGACGTCCACAAAATTCTTTAGCACTTTTGACGTTAGGATCCGGATCACCCAAAAAATGATGTGCTATAGCACACGAAAAATCATCGAAATGGGGGTATGCGCGGTTCGGGGCTATTTTGACCTTGAAAATGGGTCGGAATGGCCATGAGGGACAACCGGATGCATAGCCAAGGTCTTGACGGACGTCTACAAAAAATGTTGGCACTTTCGACGTCGGGATCCGGATCACCGAAAAAATGGTGTGCTATAGCACACGAAAAATCGTCGAAATGGGGGTATGCGCGCTTCGGGGCTATTTTGACCTTGAAAATGGGTTGGATTGGCCGTGAGAGCCAACCGGATGCATAGCCAAGGTCTTGATGGACGTCCACCAAAATTTTTGGCACTTTTGACGTCGGGATCCGGATCACCCAAAAAATGGTGTGCTATAGCACACGAAAAATCATCGAAATGGGGGTATGCGCTTCGGGGCTATTTTGACCTTGAAAATGGGTCGGAATGGCCGTGAGGGCCAACCGGATGCATAGCCAAGGTCTTGACAGACGTCTACAAAATTTTTTGGCACTTTTGACATCGGGATCCGGATCACCCAAAAAAATGGTGTGCTATATCACACAAACAATCGTCGAAATGGGGGTATGCGTGCTTCGAGGATATTTTGACCTTGAAAATGGGTCGGAATGGACGTGAGGGCCAATCGGATGCATAGCCAAAGTCTTGACGGACGTCCACAAAAAAGTTTGGCACTTTTGACGTTGGGATCCAGATCACCCAAAAAATGGTGCTCTATAGCACACGAAAAATCGTCGAAATGGGGGTATGCGCGCTTTGGGGCTATTTTGACCTTGAAAATGGGTTGGAATGGCCGTCAGGGCCAACCGAATGCATATCCAAGGTCTTGACGGACGTCCACAAAAATTTTTGGCACTTTTGACGTCAGGATATGGATCACCCAAAAAATGGTGTGCTATAGCACACGAAAAATCGTCAAAATGGGGGTATGCGCACTTTGGGGCTATTTTGACCTTGAAAATGTGTTGGAATGGCCGTGAGGGCCAACCAGATGCATAGCCAAGGTCTTGACGGACGTCCACAAAAACGTTTGGCACTTTTGACGTCGGGATCCGGATAACCCAAAAAATGGTGTGCTATAGCACACGAAAATTCGTCAAAATGGGGGTATGCGCTCTTTGGGGCTATTTTTACCTTGAAAATAGGTCGGAATGGCTGTGAGGACCAATCGGATGCATACACAAGGTCTTGACAAACGTCAACAAAAACTTTTGGCACTTTTGACGTCAGGATATGGATCACCCAAAAAATGGTGTTCAATAGCACACGAAAAATCGTTGAAATGAGGGTATGCGCGCTTCGGGGCTATTTTGACCTTTAAAATGGGTCGTAATGGCCGTGAGGTCCAACCGGATGCATAGCCAAGGTTTTGACGAACGTCCACAAAAATATTTGGCACTTTTGACTTCGGCATCCGGATCACCCAAAAAATGGTGTGCTATAGCACACGAAAAATCGTCGAAATGGGGGTATGCTCGCTTCGGGGCTATTTTGACCTTAAAAATGGGTTGGAATAGCCGTGAGGGCCAATCGGATGCATAGCCAAGGTCTTGACGGATGTCCACAAAATTTTTTGGCACTTTTGACGTGTCACAACCCGAAACCATACCCTAGAAGATAGGGTGCAATCTCGGATTGCGACTGGCGTCGTCGAACTCTCAGAGTTCTAAGACAAGCCTCATTTATATCATTCATTGCATATACATAGTGAAAAGTAGTGCGGAATTAAAACTTTTCACTAAAACTTAAAATAGTCTTTAATACCCTCTTTCATATAAAAGTAATAGAAATGCTAAGTCTCAATCTCATCATCTTTAGACACAAGAGTACTTTGGGACACGACCCATACTTTAATACGAAAATAGAAATACTAAGTCTATTACAATACTTCATAAAAGAAAGATAAAATGACATATATATGCCCTCGAGTCAAATGAGGACATACTTCAACTCTTCTACTCGGACGATCCTTCTAAGCCCAAGTCTTCTTCTCCAAAGCTCCTTACCTACCAAGGAATATAGATAGAAAATAAAGCATGGAATTAGTACAACCACATGTACTAAGTATGGCTATATGCATAAAATCATGAAAACGGACTTTATTGGAAATATGCATCTTTTCATTTAGATATCATAGTATAAACATAAGAACATCATTTAGCAATTAACAAACACATAAGATAACATTTAATCGAAAATAACATTTAAGGAACTCACTTTACAGTGAGCTATATTCACTGTACAGTGAATCAATTTACTGTTACAGTGAATCACTTCGTCCTTCACCCTAAGTCTTCCTAGCATGTAATTTCCTCACTTAAAATCATCCTAAGATTCACTTAAGTCACACAAAGAGAGACCGCCCATACACCCTCTTTAGATGTGCCTAAACGACCCTTAAGATTACCTACGATGAGTCACATACATACTTAGAAAACAATCATAAACATCAATGTAAGATTCATCTACCAAAAGTCAATTCCAAGGTTCACTTGAGTAAATGTGTAGCGACCGCCCATACAATCTCTATCACACACACACAAGAGATCCTATAGACTACCTTTAATAGAATCATTCTCACTAAACACACCAACACTTAGATTAGAAGACATTCTCCTTCCAAAGCCTATCAAAAGACCTACTTAAGTAAATCAAGAAGATAAAGTCTATAGTGCAATAACCTATCCAAGATTACCTAACTAGTCCTTAAGACTTCCTAAGGTTTAGATCATGTCAACAAGATTAACCAACTTCCCTAACTAGAGTCATCCTCAAGACTTCCAAAGATAAGACATGAAAAGACCATCCTTTCATGTCCTCCTCACACTTTAGCTAAGGAATGCTTAAGTCACTTTAGATTAGGTACTCAACCATTTACATAGTTACTACATAAGTCATTAGTTCATTAAGACTCATACATCACATAAGACACTCACATAAAGCATCACATAAGACACTCACATAATGGTCTTGGACAAGACCTAGGAACTCCACATAACACCTTCAAAGTCTATTGTGCAATGTCTAGATAGCGTCCCATACCACCACCTAAACCTCATAAACTTATCTAATGCTAAAAGGTATTCCACATGATGAGAATAGGCAATAACCGACATAGACCATGGTAGCAAGACATGAAATCCGAAGTTCTATCCTACTTCGATGAGGTTGTTCTACTTGCCAATGGTAGAACTTGGACACATCCCATGTAGGCACATGGTTAATGAATATGAAGGATTTCTTTGTATTCTAGTCTCACACTTAACTAGAACTACTTTCCTTGCCATACTCACTCGGTGCTAGCCTTTGTTCACATAGATTAATTCACATTAAGGTTCATATAAATAGGTCCATATCTAGTTCATGACCCCCTTTACATTCACCCTACCAAAGCAAGTTCCACTAGGGCATATCTCACTTTGACGACAAGAAGCTCATAGCGATTTTCCTAAGGTATGATATGATGCCGTTCCAGACAACCATCCCTAAGTCCATCACTCATAACATGAAGGATACCATTACGGCTAACTACTTCACAATTCATAACCTCGCCACTAAGTTCAAGGTTCGACATAGCTTTGACCTTCTTATCATCAAGGTCCCACTTATATTATTATTCAAGACTCTTAACGTACTAAGTCAAATCATCACATAATAATATTCATATAAGCATCAAGCAAGGGACATAAGTCTACCTAAACAAGACACCACATATTTCACTTTAACACACAATACAAGTCATTCTAGAAGTACTTAGGAATAACATCCTACAACCTATCATAACTTCATATAAGAACACATATACTTTCACATATAGATAGACATTATCATACATCACATAATCATCATATACTTCAAGTAATATCGACAAGGCCATGATCATCATATTGCATAAAGTAACGCCGACAAGGCCACATCAATTGCAAATAGAACACATAACACCGCCACCATAAGTGGACCATACCAATCACAATAGAATTGAAGTATAATTAATATCAAATTAAGGAAAACGGGGCAGCATGCCTTCATACCCATATCCACACTTCAATTCAATGTCAATTCAACCAATTCAACATCACAAGGCCCTTACCCATGGCCATGAACAATAATTCAAAGCAATAACCATAAAACTCAATGAATCTACTCCAATTCAATCTAGGTTTAACAATCTAAGATCAATTATATATCAATTGAACACAATTCTTGTATCATTAGAAAGCCCATAAGAAACTACACAACAATTCATCAACATTAGCTTAATATCAAGTAACCCAAAAAGTAGTCAAAACTAGGGTTCATCAATTCACATGGGTTCATAGGTAATTTATGTTGAAATCATCAATACAATATCAATTAGATCATAATTAAATGTTTAGAAATCATTTATGCAAGAACCCATGGTAGAATCCCGAAATTGGACAATTCACTTTAGAAAACTTTGTAAAACACTTTGAGAATTGGGCTCCTTGATGAAATAAGTTTCAAGGATCAAAAGCCATACCTCAAGGATGATAATTCTTCACTTTGATGAAGAATTCTCCTTCAAAACGCCACACCAAGCTGATCCTTCAAGTTGGACTTCAATGGAGTCTTTGGGATTTCTAAGGGACTTTGGGGTTTTGATTTTAGAAGAATGAATTATTTTAAGTGTTAAACACTTATATACTCATCTAAAATACCCATAAGACCCTTAATAAACCGCCTAAACTCTTATTTGGACGTGGGGTGAATTTACCAATTCACCCCTGACTTGGCAGAAAATCTGCGCAGGAGACTTTGGCTGCGACGACCTGCTTGTGACGGGGCGTCACGGGTGCAATGGCCTGTCATGGACCTCGGTTGCAAGCTCCACTGGCTTGCCAAGGGTTCCCCCTACACCCTTGGACAAGGCCCCCACGACGAATCCCTTGTGACGGGGCGTCACAGCCATGACTGGCCGTGGACTGCTCTGTCGCCAAGGCTGCCTGGGACAGCCTGCCATCAGATTTTGGGTCCTTTCCTCAAGGACCCTTTGATAGTCCTTAGGGATTATTTCCCGGACGTTTACAAACCAAATACGACCATCTATGAGTTTAACACCACTCACAAGAATTTCAACCAAAACGAACACATAAAACTCGACAAAACTCGCCTAGATGTACAAGGTCGACTCAAGGCATATCTTTCGAATGCCTTGGCCGTTCTTAGTCGTTTGACCTCCAAACTTCACGAAACTTTAACCACTGCCTATACATGCTATAATAACTCTATTAAGAACCTTAAAACACCATTAAACACACATAAACACATGGAACCACATTTTAGACATTTAGGTGACTTAGTCGTCAAACGTCTTAGTCGTCCCTTGATGTTCGACTTCCAACACCTCTAATACTTTAGCTACTGCCTCTATACCACATATTAAACATATTTAGGACCTTAGACATCAACACAAACATATTAGGCTCTAGAACACCTAAGCTATTTTCAAGGTCTTACATGACATCGGGATCCGGATCACCCAAAAAATGGTGTGCTATAGCACACGAAAAATCATCGAAACGGGGGTATGCGCGCTTTGGGGCTATTTTGATCTTGAAAATAGGTCGGAATGGCCGTGAGGGCCAAACGGATGCATAACCAAGGTCTTAACGGACGTCCACGAAATTTTTTGGTACTTTTGACGTCGGGATCCGGATCACCCAAAAATGGTGTGCTATAGCACACGAAAAATCGTTGAAATGGGGTTTGCGCGCTTCGGGGCTATTTTGACCTTAAAAATGGGTCGGAATGGCCGTGAGGGCCAACCGGATGCATAACCAAGGTCTTGAAGGACGTCCATAAAATTTTTTGGCACTTTTGACGTCGGGAACCGGATCACCCAAAAAATGGTGTCCCATAGCACACGAAAAATCGTCCAAACGGGGGTATGCGCGCTTCGGGGCTATTTTGACCTTGAAAATGGGTCGAAATGACCGTGAGGGCCAACCGGATGCATAAACAAGGTCTTGAAGGACGTCCACAAAAAATTTGGCACTTTTGAAGTCGGGATCCGGATCACCCAAAAAATGGTGTGCTTATAGCACACGAAAAATCGTCAAAATGGGGGTATGCACGCTTCGGGGCTATTTTGACCTTGAAAATGGTCCGGAATGGCCGTGAGGGCCAACTGGATGCATAGCCAAGGTCTTGACGAACGTCCACAAAATGTTTTGGCACTTTTGACGTCGGGATCCGGATCACCCAAAAAATGGTGTGCTATAGCACACGAAAAATCGTTGAAATGGGGGTATGCGCATTTCGGGGCTAATTTGACCTTGAAAATGGGTCGGAATGGCCGTCAGGGCCAACCGGATGCATAGCCAACGTCTTGACGGACGTCCACAAAAAAGTTTTGCACTTTTGACGTCGGGATCCGGATCACTTAAAAAATGGTATGCTATAGCACACGAAAAATCGTCGAAATGGGGGTATGTGCGCTTCGGGGCTACTTTGACCTTGAAAATATGTCGGAATGAACGTGAGGGCCAATCGAATGCATAGCCAAGGTCTTGACGGACGTCCACAAAATTTTTTGGCACTTTTGACATCGGGATCCGGATCACCCAAAAAATGAAGTGCTATAGCACACGAAAAATCGTCAAAATGGGGGTATGCGCGCTTCGGGGCTATTTTGACCTTAAAAATGGGTCAGAATGACCGTGAGGGCCAATCAAATGCATAGCCAAGGTCTTGACGGACGTCCACAAAAACATTTGGCACTTTTGACGTCGGGAACCGGATCACCCAAAAAATGGTGTGCTATAGCACACGAAAAATAGTTGAAATGGGGGTATGCGCTCTTCGGGGCTATTTTGACCTTGAAAATGGGTCAGAATGGCCGTCAGGGCCAACCAGATGCATAGTTAAGGTCTTGACTGACGTCCACAAAAAGTCTTGACACTTTTGAAGTCGGGATCCGGATCACCCAAGAAATGGTGTGCTATAGCACACGAAAAATCGTCGAAATGGGGGTATGTGCGCTTCGGGGCTATTTTGACCTTGAAAATGGTTTGGAATGGCCGTGAGGGCCAACCGGATGCATAGCCAATGTATTGACAGACGTCCACAAAATATTTTGGCGCTTTTGACGTCAGGATCCAGATCACCCAAAAAATGGTGTGCTATAGCACCCGAAAAATCGTCGAAATGGGGGTATGCGCGCTTCGGGGCTATTTTGACCTTGAAAATGGGTCGGAATGGCCGTGAGGGACAACCGGATGCATAGCCAAGGTATTGACGGATGTCCACAAATTTTTTTGGCACTTTTGACGTTGGGATCCGGATCACCCCAAAAATGGTGTGCTATAGCACACGAAAAATCGTCGAAATGGGGGTATGCGCGCTTCGGGGCTATTTTGACGTTGAAAATGGGTCAGAATGGCCGTGAGGTCCAAACGGATACATAGCCAAGGTCTTGACGGACGTCCACAAAAATTTTTGGCTCTTTACGTCGGGATCTGGATCACCCAAAAAATGGTGTGCTATAGCACACGAAAAATCGTCGAAATGGGGGTATGCACGCTTTGGGGCTATTTTGACCTTGAAAATGGGTCGGAATGGCCGTGAGGGCCAACCGGTTGCATATCCAAGGTCTTGAATGACGTCCACAAAATTTTTTGTTACTTTTGACGTCGGGATCCTGATCACCCAAAAAATGGTGTGCTGTAGCACACGAAAAATCGTCGAAATGGGGGTATGCGCGCTTCGGGGCTATTTTGACCTTGAAAATGGGTCGGAATGGCCGTCAGGGCCAACCAGATGCATAGTCAAGGTCTTGACTGACGTCCGCAAAAAGTTTTGACACTTTTGACGTCGGGATCCGGATCACCCAAAAAATAGTGTGCTATAGAACACGAAAAATCGTCGAAATGGGGGTATGCCCGTTTCGGGGCTATTTTGACCTTGAAAATGGGTTGGAATGGCCGTGAGGGCCAACCGGATGCATAGACAAGGTCTTGACGGACGTCCACAAAATTTTTTTGGAGTTTTGACGTCGGGATCCGGATCACCCAAAAAATGGTGTGCTATAGCACCCGAAAAATCATCGAAATGGGGGTATGCGCGCTTCGGGGCTATTTTGACCTTGAAAATGGGTCGGAATGGCCGTGAGGGACAACCGGATGCATAGCCAAGGTCTTGACGGATGTCCACAAAAATTTTGGCACTTTTGACGTCGGGATCCGGATCACCCAAAAAATGGTGTGCTATGCACACGAAAAATCATCGAAATGGGGGTATGCGCGCTTCGGGGCTATTTTGACATTGAAAATGGGTCGGAATGGCCGTGAGGTCCAAACGGATACATAGCCAAGGTCTTGACGGACGTCCACAAAAAATTTTGGCTCTTTACGTCGGGATCTGGATCACCCAAAAAATGGTGTGCTGTAGCACACGAAAAATCGTCGAAATGGGGGTATGCACGCTTTGGGGCTATTTTGACCTTGAAAATGGGTCGGAATGGCCGTGAGGGCCAACCGGTTGCATATCCAAGGTCTTGACTGACGTCCACAAAATTTTTTGTTACTTTTGACGTCGGGATCCTGATCACCCAAAAAATGGTGTGCTGTAGCACACGAAAAATCGTCGAAATGGGGGTATGCGCGCTTCGGGGCTATTTTGAACTTGAAAATGGGTCGGAATGGCCGTCAGGGCCAACCAGATGCATAGTCAAGGTCTTGACTGACGTCCACAAAAAGTTTTGACACTTTTGACGTCGGCATCCGGATCACCCAAAAAATAGTGTGCTATAGAACACGAAAAATCGTCGAAATGGGGGTATGCCCGTTTCGGGGCTATTTTGACCTTGAAAATGGGTTGGAATGGCCGTGAGGGCCAACCGGATGCATAGACAAGGTCTTGACGGACGTCCACAAAATTTTTTTGGACTTTTGACGTCGGGATCCGGATCACCAAAAAAATGGTGTGCTATAGCACCCGAAAAATTGTCGAAATGGGGGTATGCGCGCTTCGGGGCTATTTTGACCTTGAAAATGGGTCGGAATGGCAGTGAGGGACAACCGGATGCATAGCCAAGGTCTTGACGGATGTCCACAAAAATTTTTGCACTTTTGACGTCGGAATCCGGATCACCCAAAAAATGGTGTGCTATGCACACGAAAAATCATCGAAATGGGGGTATGCGCGTTTCAGGGCTATTTTGACCTTGAAAATGGGTCGGAATGGCTGTGAGGGCCAACCGGATGCATAGCCAAGGTCTTGACGGACGTCCACAAAATTTTTTGGCACTTTTGACATCGGGATTCGGATCACCCAAAAAAATGGTATGCTATAGCACACGAAAAATCATCGAAATGGGGGTATGTGCGCTTCGGGGCTATTTTGACCTTGAAAATGGGTCGGAATGGCCGTGAGGGCCAACCGATGCATATCCAAGGTTTTGACGGACGTCCACAAAAATTTTTGGCACTTTTGACGTCGAGATCCGGATCACCCAAAAAATGGTGTGCTATAGAACACGAAAAATCGTCGAAATGGGGGTATGCGCGCTTCGAGGCTATTTTGACCTTCAAAATGGGTTGGTATGGCCGTGAGGGCAAACCGGATGCATAGTTAAGGTCTTGACGGACGTCCACAAAAATTTTTGGCACTTTTGACGTCGGGATCCGGATCACCCAAAAAATGTTGTGCTATAGCACACGAAAAATCGTCGAAATGGGGGTATGCACGCTTCGGGGCTATTTTGACCTTGATAATGGGTCAGAATGGCCGTGAGGGCCAACCGGATGCATAGCCAAGGTATTGACGGACGTCCACAAAATTTTTGGCACTTTTGACGTCGGGATCCGGATCACCCAGAAAATGGTGTGCTATAGCACACGAAAACTCGTTGAAATGGGGGTATGCGCGCTTCGGGGCTATTTTGACGTTGAAAATGGGTCGGAATGGCTGTGAGGGCCAAACGGATGCATAACTAAGGTCTTGACGGACGTCCACAAAATGTTTTGGCACTTTTGATGTCGGGATCTGGATCACCCCAAAAATGGTGTGCTATAGCACACGAAAAATCATCGAAATGGGGGTATGTGCGCTTCGGGGCTATTTTGACCTTGAAAATGGGTCGAAATGTCTGTGAGGGCCAACCGGATGCATAGACAAGGTCTTGACGGACGTCAACAAAATTTTTTAGCACTTTTGACGTCGCGATCCGGATCACCCAAAAAATGGTGTGCTATTGCACACAAAAAGTCGTCGAAATGGGGGTATGCGCGCTTCGGGGCTATTTTGATCTTGAAAAAGGGTCGGAATGGCCCTGAGGGCCAACCGGATGCATAGCCAGGGTTTTGACGGACGTCCACAAAATTTTTTGGTACTTTTGACATCGGGATCCGGATCACCCAAAAAATGGTGTGCTGTAGCACACGAAAAATCGTCGAAATGGGGGTATGCGCGCTTCGGGGCTATTTTGACCTTGAAAATGGGTCGGAATGGCCTCGAGGGCCAACCGGATGCATAGCCAAGGTCTTGATGGACGTCCATAAAATTTTTTGTTACTTTTGACGTCAGGATCCGGATCACCCAAAAAATGTTGTGCTATAGCACACGAAAAATCGTCGAAATGGGGGTATGCGCGCTTCGGGGCTATTTTGACCTTGAAAAAGGGTCGGAATGGCCGTTAGGGCCAACCGGATGCATAGCCAAGGTCTTGACGGACGTCCACAAAAAAGTTTGGCCCTTTTGACGTCGGGATCCAGATCACTTAAAAAATGGTGTGCTATAGCACACGAAAAATCGTCGAAATGGGGGTATGTGCGTTTCGGGGCTACTTTGACCTTGAAAATATGTCGGAATGAACGTGAGGGCCAATCGAATGCATAGCCAAGGTCTTGACGGACGTCCACAAAATTTTTTGGCACTTTTGATGTCGGGATCCGGATCACCCAAAAAATGAAGTGCTATAGCACACGAAAAATCGTCGAAATGGGGGTATGCGCGCTTCGGGGCTATTTTGACCTTGAAAATGGGTCAGAATGACCATGAGGGCCAATCAAATGCATAGCCAAGGTCTTGACGGACGTCCACAAAAACTTTTGGCACTTTTGATGTCGGGATCCGGATCACCCAAAAAATGGTGTGCTATAGCACACGAAAAATAGTTGAAATGGGGGTATGCGCACTTCGGGGCTATTTTGACCTTGAAAATGGTCGGAATGGCCGTCAGGGCCAACCAGATGCATAGTTAAGGTCTTGACTGACGTCCACAAAAAGTCTTGACACTTTTGACGTCGGGATCCGGATCACCCAAGAAATGGTGTGCTATAGCACACGAAAAATCGTCGAAATGGGGGTATGTGCGCTTCGGGGCTATTTTGACCTTGAAAATGGTTTGGAATGGCCGTGAGGGCCAACCGGATGCATAGCCAAGGTCTTGACAGACGTCCACAAAATATTTTGGCGCTTTTGACGTCAGGATCCGGATCACCCAAAAAATGGTGTGCTATAGCACCCGAAAAATTGTCGAAATGGGGGTATGCGCGCTTCGGGGCTATTTTGACCTTGAAAATGGGTCGGAATGGCCGTGAGGTCCAACGGATGCATAGCCAAGGTCTTGGCGGACGTCCACAAAAAATTTTGGCTCTTTACGTCGGGATCTGTATCACCCAAAAAATGGTGTGCTATAGCACACGAAAAATCGTCGAAATGGGGGTATGCACGCTTTGGGGCTATTTTAACCTTGAAAATGGGTCGGAATGGCCGTGAGGGCCAATCGGTTGCATATCCAAGGTCTTGACTGACGTCCACAAAATTTTTTGTTACTTTAGACGTCGGGATCCTGATCACCCAAAAAGTGGTGTGCTATAGCACACGAAAAATCGTCGAAATGGGGTATGCGCGCTTCGAGGCTATTTTGACCTTGAAAATGGGTCGGAATGGCCGTCAGGGACAACCAGATGCATAGTAAGGTCTTGACTGACGTCCACAAAAAGTTTTGACACTTTTGACATCGGGATCCGGATCACCCAAAAAATAGTGTGAATCGTCGAAATGGGGGTATGCCCGTTTCGGGGCTATTTTGACCTTGAAAATGGGTTGGAATGGCCGTGAGGGCCAACCGGATGCATAGACAAGGTCTTGACGGACGTCCACAAAATTTTTTTGGAGTTTTGACGTCGGGATCCGGATCACCCAAAAAATGGTGTGCTATAGCACCCGAAAAATCATCGAAATGGGGGTATGCGCGCTTCGGGGCTATTTTGACCTTGAAAATGGGTCGGAATGGCCGTGAGGGACAACCGGATGCATAGCCAAGGTCTTGACGGATGTCCACAAAAATTTTGGCACTTTTGACGTTGGGATCCGGATCACCCAAAAAATGGTGTGCTATAGCACACGAAAAATCATCGAAATGGGGGTATGCGCGCTTCAGGGCTATTTTGACCTTGAAAATGGGTCGGAATGGCTGTGAGGGCCAACCGGATGCATAGCCAAGGTCTTGACGGATGTCCACAAATTTTTTTGGCACTTTTGACATCGGGATTCGGATCACCCAAAAAATGGTATGCTATAGCACACGAAAAATCATCGAAATGGGGGTATGCACGCTTCGGGGCTATTTTGACCTTGAAAATGGGTCGGAATGGCCGTGAGGGCCAACCGATGCATATCCAAGGTTTTGACGAACGTCCACAAAAATTTTTGGCACTTTTGACGTCGGGATCCGGATCACCCAAAAAATGGTGTGCTATAGCAAACGAAAAATCGTCGAAATGGGGGTATGCGCGCTTTGGGGCTATTTTGACCTTCAAAATGGGTTGGTATGGCCGTGAGGGCCAACCGGATGCATAGTTAAGGTCTTGACGGACGTCCACAAAAACTTTTGGCACTTTTGACGTCGGGATCCGGATCACCCAAAAAATGTTGTGCTATAGCACACGAAAAATCGTCGAAATGGGGGTATGCACGCTTCGGGGCTATTTTGACCTTGAAAATGGATCAGAATGGCCGTGAGGGCCAAGCGGATGCATAGCCAAGGTCTTGACGGACGTCCACAAAATTTTTTGGCACTTTTGACGTCGGGATCCGGATCACCCAGAAAATAGTGTGCTATAGCACACGAAAAATCGTTGAAATGGGGGTATGCGCGCTTCGGGGCTATTTTGACGTTGAAAATGGGTCGGAATGGCCGTGAGGGCCAAACGGATGCATAACCAAGGTCTTGACGGACGTCCACAAAAAGTTTTGGCACTTTTGACGTCGGGATCCGGATCACCCAAAAAATGGTGTGCTATAGCACACGAAAAATCATCGAAATTGGGGTATGCGCGCTTCGGGGCTATTTTGACCTTGAAAATGGGTCGAAATGTCTGTGAGGGCCAACCGGATGCATAGACAAGGTCTTGACAGATGTCAACAAAATTTTTTAGCACTTTTGACGTCGTGATCCGGATCACCCAAAAAATGGTGTGCTATAGCACACAAACAATCGTTGAAATGGGGATATGCGCGCTTCGGGGCTATTTTGACCTTGAAACTGGGTCGGAATGGCCCTGAGGGCCAACTGGATGCATAGCCAAGGTTTGACGGACGTCCACAAAATTTTTTGGCACTTTTGACATCGGGATCCGGATCACCCATAAAATGGTGTGCTGTAGCACACGAAAAATCGTCGAAATGGGGGTATGCGAGCTTCGGGGCTATTTTGACCTTGAAAATGGGTCGGAATGGCCTCGAGGGCCAACCGAATGCATAGCCAAGGTCTTGACGGACGTCCACAAATTTTTTTGGCACTTTTGACGTCGGTATCCGGATCACCCAAAACAATTGTGTGCTATAGCACACGAAAAATCGTCAAAATGGGGGTATGCGCGCTTCAGGGCTATTTTGACATTGATATGGGTCGGAGTGGCCGTGAGGGCCAACCGGATGCATAACCACGATTTTGACGGACGTCCACAAAATTTTTTAGCACTTTTGACGTCGACATCTGGATCACCCAAAAAATGGTGTGATATAGCACACGAAAAATCGTCGAAATGGGGGCATGCGCGCCTCGGGGCTTTTTTGACCTTGAAAATGGGTCGGAATGGCTGTGAGGGCCAACCGTATGCGTAGCCAAGGTCTTGACGGACGTCCACAATTTTTTTTGGCACTTTTGATGTCGGGAACCGGATCACCCAAAAAATGGTGTGCTATAGGACACGAAAAATCGTCGAAATGGGGGTATTGCGCGCTTTGGGCTATTTTGAGCTCGAAAATGGGTCGGAATGGCCGTGAGGGCCAACCGGATGCATAGCCAAGGTCTTGACGGACGTCCACAAAAACGTTTGGTACTTTTGACATCGGGATCCGGATCACCCAAAAAATGGTGTGCTATAGCACACGAAAAATCGTCGAAATGGGGGTATGCGCGCTTTGGGGCTATTTTGACCTTGCAAATGGGTCGGAATGGCCATGAGGGCCAACCGGATGCATAGCCAAGGTCTTGATGGACGTCCACAAAGTTTTTTGGAACTTTTGACATTGGGATCCGGATCACCCAAAAAATGGTATGCTATAGCACACGAAAAATCGTCGAAATGCGGGTATGCGCGCTTCGGGGCTATTTTGATCTTGAAAATGGGTCGGAATGGCCGTGACGGCCAAACAGATGCATAGCCAAGGTCTTGACGGACGTCCACAAAATTTTTTGTCAATTTTGACGTCGGGATCCGGATCACCCAAAAAATGGTGTGCTATAGCACACGAAAAATCGTCGAAATGGGGGTATGCGCGCTTCAGGGCTATTTTGACCTTGAAAATGGGTCGGAATGGCCGTGAGGGCCAACCGGATGCGTAGCCAAGGTCTTGACGGACGTCCATAATTTTTTTTGGCACTTTTGATGTCGGGAACCGGATCACCCAAAAAATGGTGTGCTATAGGACACAAAAAATCGTCGAAATGGGGGTATGCGCGCTTCGGGGCTATTTTGACCTTGAAAATGGGTCGGAATGGCCGTGAGGGCCAACCGGATGCATAGCCAAGGTTTTGACGGACGTCCACAAAAAGTTTTGGCACTTTTGACGTCGGGATCCGGATACCCAAAAAATGGTGAGCTATAGCACACGAAAAATCATCGAAATGGGGTATGCGTGCTTCGGGACTATTTTGACCTTGAAAATGGGTCGGAATGGCCGTGAGTGCCAATCGGATGCATAGCCAAGGTCTGGACGGACGTCAACAAAATTTGTTAACACTTTTGACGTCGGGATCCGGATCACCCAAAAAATAGTGTGCTATAGAACACGAAAAATCGTCGAAATGGGGGTATGCGCGCTTCGGGGCTATTTTGACATTGAAAATGGGTCGGAATGGCCGTGAGGGCCAACCATATGCATAGCCAAGGTTTTGAAGGACGTCCACAAAAATATTTGGCACTTTTGACGTCGGGATCCAGATCACCCAAAAAATGGTGTTCCTTAGCACACGAAAATCATCGAAATGGGGGTATGCGCGCTTCGGGGCTATTTTGACCTTGAAAATGGGTCGGAATGGCCTCGAGGGCCAACCGGATGCATAGCCAAGGTCTTGACAGACGTCCACAAAATTTTTTGGCACTTTTGACGTCGGGATCCGGATCACCCAAAAAAATGGTGTGCTATTGCACACGAAAAATCGTCAAAATGGGGGTATGCGCGCTTCGGGGCTATTTTGACCTTGAAAGTGGGTCGGAATGGCCGTGAGTGCCAACCGGATGCATAGCCAAGGTTTTGACGGACGTCCGCAAATTTGTTTTGCACTTTTGACATCGGGATCCGGATCACCCAAAAAATGGTGAGCTATAGCACACGAAAAATCGTCGAAATGGGGGTTTGCGTGCTTCGGGACTATTTTGACCTTGAAAATGGGTCGGAATGGCCGTGAGTGCCAATCGGATGCATAGCCAAGGTCTTGACGGACGTCCACAAAGTTTTTTGGCACTTTTGACGTCGGGATCTGGATCACCCAAAAAATGGTGTGCTATAGCACACGAAAGATCGTTGAAATGGGGGTATGCGTTCTTCGGGGCTATTTTGACCTTGAAAATGGGTCAAATGGCCATGAGGGCCAACCGGATGCATAGCCAAGGTCTTGACGGACGTTCACAAAAATATTTGGCAATTTTGACTTCGGGATCCGGATCACACAAAAAAAGGTGTGCTATAGCACATGAAAAATCATCAAAATGGGGGTATGCGCGCTTCGGGGCTATTTTGACCTTGAAAATGGGTCGGAATGTCCGTGAGGGCCAACCGAATGCATAGCCAAGGTCTTGACGGATGTCAACAAAAATATTTAGCACTTTTGACGTCGGGATCTGGATCACCCAAAAAATGGTGTGCTATAGCACACGAAAAATTGTCAAAATGAGGGTATGCGCGTTTTGGGGCTATTTTGACCTTGAAAATGGGTCGAAATGGCCATGAGGGCCAACCGGATGCATAGCCAAGGTCTTGAAGGACGTCCACAAAAATGTTTGGCAATTTTGACGTCGGGATCCGGATCAATCAAAAAATGGTGTGCTATAGCACACGAAAAATCGTCGAAATGGGGGTATGCGCGCTTTGGGGCTATTTTGAGCTTGAAAATGGGTCGGAATGGCCGTGAGGGCCAACCGGATGCATAGCCAAGGTCTTGACGGACGTCAACAAAATTTTTTGTCACTTTTGACGTCGGGATCCGGATCACCCAAAAAATGTAGCACACGAAAAATCATCGAAATGGGGGTATGCGCGCTTCGGGGCTTTTTTGACCTTGAAAATGGGTCGGAATGGCCGTGAGGGCCAACCGGATGCATAGCCAAGGTCTTGACAGATGTCCACAAAATTGTTTGGTACTTTTGAAGTCGGGATCCGAATCACCCAAAAAATGGTGTGCTATAGCACACGAAAAATCGTCGAAATGGGGGTAAGCGCGCTTCGGGGCTATTTTGAGCTTAAAAATGGGTCGGAATGGCCGTGAGGGCCAACCGGATGCATAACCAAGGTCTTGACAGACGTCAACAAATTATTTTGGCACTTTTGACATCTGGATCTGGATCACCCAAAAAATGGTGTGCTATAGCACACGAAAAATCGTCAAAATGGGGGTATGCGCGCTTCGGGGCTATTTTAACCTTGAAAATGGGTCGGAATGGCCGTGAGGGCCAACCGGATGCATAGCCAAGGTTTTGACGGACGTCCACAAAATTTTTTGTCACTTTTGACGTCGGGATCCGGATCACCCAAAAAATGTAGCACACGAAAAATCATCGGAATGGGGGTATGCGCGCATCGGGGCTATTTTGACCTTGAAAATGGGTCGGAATGGCCGTGAGGGCCAACCGGATGCATAGCCAAGGTCTTGACAGACGTCCACAAAAATTTTTGGAACTTTCTACGTCGGGATCCGGATCACCCGAAAAATGGTGTGCTATAGCACACGAAAAATCGTTGAAATGGGGGTATGCGCGCTTCGGGGCTATTTTGACCTTGATAATGGGTCGGAATGGCCGTTAGGGCCAACCGGATGCATAAAGAAGGTCTTAACGGACGTCCACAAAAATTTTAGGCACTTTTGACGTCGGGTCCGGATCACCCAAAAAATGGTGTGCTATAGCACACGAAAAATCATCGAAATGGGGTTATGCACGCTTCGAGGCTATTTTGACCTTGAAAATGGGTCGGAATGGCCGTGAGGGCCAACCGGATGCATAGCCAAGGTCTTGACGGACGTCCACAAAAATATTTGGCACTTTTGACATCTGGATTCGGATCACCCCAAAAATGATGTGCTATAGCACACGAAAAATCGTCGAAATAGGGGTATGCGCGCTTCGGGGCTATTTTGACCTTGAAAATGGGTTGGAATGGCCGTGAGGGCCAACCGGATTCATAGCCAAGGTCTTGACAGACGTCCACAAAAAATGTTGATACTTTTGATGTCGGGATCCGGATCACCCAAAAAATGGTATGCTATAGCACACGAAAAATCATCGAAATGGGGGTATTCGCGCTTCGGAGCTATTTTGACCTTGAAAATGGGTTGGAATGGTCGTGAGGGCCAACCGTATGCATAGCCAAGGTCTTGACGGACGTCCATTAAAATGTTTGGCACTTTTGACGTCTGGATCCGGATCACCCAAAAATGGTGTGCTATAGCAGACAAAAAATCGTCGAAATGAGGGTATGCGCGCTTCGGGCTATTTTGACCTTGAAATTTGGTCCGAATGGCCTTCAGGGCCAACCGGATGCATAGCCAAGGTCTTAACGGACGTCCACAAAAATTTTTTGCACTTTTGACATCGGGATCCGGATCACTAAAAAAATGGCGTGCTATAGCACACGAAAAATCATCGAAATGGGGATATGCAAACTTCCGGGCTATTTTGACCTTGAAAATTGGTCCGAATGGCTATCAGGGCTTACCGGATGCATAGCCAAGGTCTTGACAGACGTCCACAAAAATTTTGGCACTTTTGATGTCGGGATTCGGATCACCCAAAAAATGGTGTGCTATAGCACACGAAAAATCGTCGAAATAGGGGTATGCGTGCTTCGGGGCTATTTTAACCTTGAAAATAGGTTGGAATGGTCGTGAGGGCCAACCGGATGCATAGCCAAGGTCTTGACGGACGTCCACAAAAAATTGTGGCACTTTTGACGTCGGGATCCAGATCACCCAAAAAATGGTGTGCCTTAGCACACGAAAATCATCGAAATGGGGGTATGCGCGCTTCGGGGCTATTTTGACCTTGAAAATGGGTCGGAATGGCCTCGAGGGCCAACCGGATGCATAGCCAAGGTCTTGACAGACGTCCACAAAATTTTTTGGCACTTTTGACGTCGGGATCCGGATCACCCAAAAAAATGGTGTGCTATTGCACACGAAAAATCGTCAAAATGGGGGTATGCGCGCTTCGGGGCTATTTTGACCTTGAAAGTGGGTCGGAATGGCCGTGAGTGCCAACCGGATGCATAGCCAAGGTTTTGACGGACGTCCGCAAATTTTTTTTGCACTTTTGACGTCGGGATCCGGATCACCCAAAAAATGGTGAGCTATAGCACACGAAAAATCGTCGAAATGGGGGTTTGCGTGCTTCGGGACTATTTTGACCTTGAAAATGGGTCGGAATGGCCGTGAGTGCCAATCGGATGCATAGCCAAGGTCTTGACGGACGTCCACAAATTTTTTTGGCACTTTTGACGTCCGGATCTGGATCACCCAAAAAATGGTGTGCTATAGCACACGAAAAATCGTCGAAATGGGGGTATGCGTTCTTCGGGGCTATTTTGACTTTGAAAATGGGTCAAATGGCCATGAGGGCCAATCGGATGCATAGCCAAGGTCTTGACGGACGTTCACAAAAATATTTGGCAATTTTGACTTCGGGATCCGGATCACACAAAAAAAGGTGTGCTATAGCACATGAAAAATCGTCAAAATGGGGGTATGCGCGCTTCGGGGCTATTTTGACCTTGAAAATGGGTCGGAATGTCCGTGAGGGCCAACCGAATGCATAGCCAAGGTCTTGACGGATGTCAACAAAAATATTTAGCACTTTTGACGTCGGGATCTGGATCACCCAAAAAATGGTGTGCTATAGCACACGAAAAATTGTCAAAATGAGGGTATGCGCGTTTTGGGGCTATTTTGACCTTGAAAATGGGTCGAAATGGCCATGAGGGCCAACCGGATGCATAGCCAAGGTCTTGAAGGACGTCCACAAAAATGTTTGGCAATTTTGACGTCGGGATCCGGATCAACCAAAAAATGGTGTGCAATAGCACACGAAAAATCGTCGAAATGGGGGTATGCGCGCTTTGGGGCTATTTTGAGCTTGAAAATGGGTCGGAATGGCCGTGAGGGCCAACCGGATGCATAGCCAAGGTCTTGACGGACGTCCACAAAATTTTTTGTCACTTTTGACGTCGGGATCCGGATCACCCAAAAAATGTAGCACACGAAAAATCATCGAAATGGGGGTATGCGCGCTTTGGGGCTTTTTTGACCTTGAAAATGGGTCGGAATGGCCGTGAGGGCCAACCGGATGCATAGCCAAGGTCTTGACAGATGTCCACAAAATTGTTTGGTACTTTTGAAGTCGGGATCCGAATCACCCAAAAAATGGTGTGCTATAGCACACGAAAAATCGTCGAAATGGGGGTAAGCACGCTTCGGGGCTATTTTGAGCTTAAAAATGGGTCGGAATGGCCGTGAGGGCCAACCGGATGCATAACCAAGGTCTTGACAGACGTCAACAAATTATTTTGGCACTTTTGACATCGGGATCTGGATCACCCAAAAAATGGTGTGCTATAGCACACGAAAAATCGTCAAAATGGGGGTATGCGCGCTTCGGGGTTATTTTAACCTTGAAAATGGGTCGGAATGGCCGTGAGGGCCAACCGGATGCATAGCCAAGGTCTTGACGGACGTCCACAAAATTTTTTATCACTTTTGACGTCGGGATCCGGATCACCCAAAAAATGTAGCACACGAAAAATCATCGGAATGGGGGTATGCGCGCATCGGGGCTATTTTGACCTTGAAAATGGGTCGGAATGGCCGTGAGGGCCAACCGGATGCATAGCCAAGGTCTTGACGGACGTCCACAAAAATTTTTGGAACTTTCTACGTCGGGATCCGGATCACCCGAAAAATGGTGTGCTATAGCACACGAAAAATCGTTGAAATGGGGGTATGCGCGCTTCGGGGCTATTTTGACCTTGATAATGGGTCGGAATGGCCGTTAGGGCCAACCGGATGCATAAAGAAGGTCTTAACGGACGTCCACAAAAATTTTAGGCACTTTTGACGTCGGGTCCGGATCACCCAAAAAATGGTGTGCTATAGCACACGAAAAATCATCGAAATGGGGTTATGCACGCTTCGAGGCTATTTTGACCTTGAAAATGGGTCGGAATGGCCGTGAGGGCCAACCGGATGCATAGCCAAGGTCTTGACGGACGTCCACAAAAATATTTGGCACTTTTGACATCTGGATTCGGATCACCCCAAAAATGATGTGCTATAGCACACGAAAAATCGTCGAAATAGGGGTATGCGCGCTTCGGGGCTATTTTGACCTTGAAAATGGGTTGGAATGGCCGTGAGGGCCAACCGGATTCATAGCCAAGGTCTTGACAGACGTCCACAAAAAATGTTGATACTTTTGATGTCGGGATCCGGATCACCCAAAAAATGGTATGCTATAGCACACGAAAAATCATCGAAATGGGGGTATTCGCGCTTCAGAGCTATTTTGACCTTGAAAATGGGTTGGAATGGTCGTGAGGGCCAACCGTATACATAGCCAAGGTCTTGGCGGACGTCCATAAAAATGTTTGGCACTTTTGACGTCTGCATCCGGATCACCCAAAAATGGTGTGCTATAGCAGACAAAAAATCGTCGAAATGAGGGTATGCGCGCTTCGGGCTATTTTGACCTTGAAATTTGGTCCAAATGGCCTTCAGGGCCAACCGGATGCATAGCCAAGGTCTTAACGGACGTCCACAAAAATTTTTTGCACTTTTGACATCGGGATCCGGATCACTAAAAAAATGGCGTGCTATAGCACACGAAAAATCATCGAAATGGGGATATGCAAACTTCCGGGCTATTTTGACCTTGAAAATTGGTCCGAATGGCTATCAGGGCTTACCGGATGCATAGCCAAGGTCTTGACAGACGTCCACAAAAATTTTGGCACTTTTGATGTCGGGATTCGGATCACCCAAAAAATGGTGTGCTATAGCACACGAAAAATCGTAGAAATAGGGGTATGCGTGCTTCGGGGCTATTTTAACCTTGAAAATAGGTTGGAATGGTCGTGAGGGCCAACCGGATGCATAGCCAAGGTCTTGACGGACGTCCACAAAAAATTGTGGCACTTTTGACGTCGGGATCCAGATCACCCAAAAAATGGTGTGCCTTAGCACACGAAAATCATCGAAATGGGGGTATGCGCGCTTCGGGGCTATTTTGACCTTGAAAATGGGTCGGAATGGCCTCGAGGGCCAACCGGATGCATAGCCAAGGTCTTGACAGACGTCCACAAAATTTTTTGGCACTTTTGACGTCGGGATCCGGATCACCCAAAAAAATGGTGTGCTATTGCACACGAAAAATCGTCAAAATGGGGGTATGCGCGCTTCGGGGCTATTTTGACCTTGAAAGTGGGTCGGAATGGCCGTGAGTGCCAACCGGATGCATAGCCAAGGTTTTTACGGACGTCCGCAAATTTTTTTTGCACTTTTGACGTCGGGATCCGGATCACCCAAAAAATGGTGAGCTATAGCACACGAAAAATCGTC
Source organism: Solanum sitiens (assembly GCA_016801875.1). Lineage (NCBI taxonomy): Eukaryota > Viridiplantae > Streptophyta > Magnoliopsida > Solanales > Solanaceae > Solanum > Solanum sitiens. The sequence continues at coordinate 1,338,370 of JABWTJ010000186.1, read as the reverse complement.
GAAATAGGGGTATGCGTGCTTCGGGGCTATTTTAACCTTGAAAATAGGTTGGAATGGTCGTGAGGGCCAACCGGATGCATAGCCAAGGTCTTGACGGACGTCCACAAAAAATTATGACACTTTTGATGTCGGGATCCGGATCACCCAAAAAATGGTGTGCTATAGCACACGAAAAATCGTCGAAATGGGGGTATGCGCACTTCGGGGCTATTTTGACCTTGAAAATGGGTTGGAATGGCCGTGAGGTCCAACCAGATGCATAGCCAAGGTTTTGACGGACGTTCACAAAATATTTTGGCACTTTTGACGTCGGGATCCGGATCACCCAAAAAATGGTGTGCTATAGCACACGAAAAATCGTCGAAATGGGAGTATGCGCGCTTTGGGGCTATTTTGACCTTGAAAATTGGTCCGAATGGCCGTCAGGGCCAATCGGATGCATAGCCAAGGTTTTAACGGACGTCCACAAAAAAGTTTTGCACTTTTGACATCGGGATCCGGATCACCAAAAAAATGGTGTGCTATAGCACACGAAAAATCATCGAAATGGGGGTATGCAAACTTCCGGGCTATTTTGACCTTGAAAATTGGTCCGAATGGCTGTCAGGGCTTACCGGATGCATAGCCAAGGTCTTGACAGACGTCCACAAAATTGTTTGGCACTTTTGATGTCGGGATTCGGATCACCCAAAAAATGGTGTGCTATAGCACACGAAAAATCGTCGAAATAGGGGTATGCGCGCTTCGGGGCTATTTTAACCTTGAAAATAGGTTGGAATGGTCGTGAGGGCCAACCGGATGCATAGCCAAGGTCTTGACGGACGTCCACAAAAAATTATGACACTTTTGATGTGGGGATCCGGATCACCCAAAAAATGGTGTGCTATAGCACACGAAAAATCGTCGAAATGGGGGTATGCGCACTTCGGGGCTATTTTGACCTTAAAAATGGGTTGGAATGGCCGTGAGGTCCAACCGGATGCATAGCTAAGGTTTTGACGGACGTCCACAAAAAGTTTTGGCACTTTTGACATCGGGATCCGGATCTCCAAAAAAATGGTGTGCTATAGCACACGAAAAATCATCGAAATAGGGGTATGCGCGCTTTGGGGCTATTTTGACCTTGAAAATGGGTCGGAATGGCCGTGAGGGTAAACCAGATGCATATCCAAAGTCTTGACGGACGTCCACAAAAACTTTTAGTACTTTTGACGTCGGGATCCGGATCACCCAAAAGATGGTGTACTATAGCATACGAAAAATCGTCGAAATGGGGGTATGCGCGCTTCGGGGCTATTTTGACCTTGAAAATGGGTTGGAATGTCCATGAGGGCCAACCGGATGCATAACAAAAGTCTTGAAGGATGTCCACAAAAAGTTTTGGCACTTTTAACGTCGGGATCCGGATCACCCAAAAAATGGTGTGCTATAGCACACGAAAAAATCATCGAAATGGGGGTATGCGCGCTTCGGGGCTATTTTGACCTTTATAATGGGTTGGAATGGCCGTGAGGGCGAAGCAGATGCATATCCAAGGTCTTGACGGACCTCCACACAAACTTTTGGACCTTTTGACGTCGAGATCCGGATCACCCAAAAAATGGTGTGTTATAGCGCACGAAAATCGTTGAAATGGGGGTATGCGCGCTTTGGGGCTATTTTGACCTTGAAAATGGGTTGGAATGGCCGTGAGGGCCAACCAGACATATCCAAGGTTTTGACGGATGTCCACAAAATTTTTTGGCACTTTTGATGTCGGCATCCGAATCACCCAAAAAATGGTGTGCTATAGCACACGAAAAATCATCGAAATGAGGGTATGCGCACTTCGGGGCTATTTTGACCTTGAAAATGGGTCCGAATAGCCGTCAGGGCTTACCGGATGCATAGCCAAGGTCTTGACAGACGTCCACAAAAAGTTTTGGCACTTGTGACACCGGGATCTGAATCACCAAAAAAATGGTGTGCTATAGCGCATGAAAAATCATTGAAATGGGGGTATGCGCGCTTCGGGGCTATTTTGACCTTGAAAGTGGGTCAGAATGGCCGTGAGGGCCAACCGGATGCATAGCCAAGGTCTTTACGGACGTCCACAAAAATTTTTGGCACTTTTGACGTCGGGATACGGATCACCCAAAAAATGGTGTGCTATAGCACACGAAAAATCGTCGAAATGGGGGTATGCGCGCTTCGGGGCTATTTTGACCTTGAAAGTGGGTCAGAATGACCGTGAGGTCCAACCGGATGCATAGCCAAGGTCTTGATGGACGTCTACAAAATTTTTTGGCACTTTTGACATCAGGATCCGGATCACCCAAAAAATGGTGTGCTATAGCACACGAAAAATCGTCAAAATTGGAGTATGCGCGCTTCGGGGCTATTTTGACCTTGAAAATGGGTCGGAATGGCCGTGAGGGCCAACTGGATGCATAGCCAAGGTCTTAACGGACGTCCACAAAATATTTTGGCACTTTTGACGTCGGGATCCGGATCACCCAAAAAATAGTAGCACACGATAAATCATCGGAATGGGGTATGCGCGCTTCGGGGCTATTTTGACGTTGAAAATGGGTCGGAATGGCCGTGAGGGACAACCGGATGCATAGCAAAGGTATTGACGGATGTCCACAAATTTATTTGGCACTTTTGACGTTGGGATCTGGATCACCCAAAAAATGGTGTGCTATAGCACACGAAAAATCGTCGAAATGGGGGTATGCGCGCTTTGGGGCTATTTTGACGTTGAAAATGGGTCGGAATGGCCGTGAGGTCCAAACGGATGCATAGCCAAGGTCTTGGCGGACGTCCACAAAAAATTTTGGCTCTTTACGTCGGGATCTGTATCACCCAAAAAATGGTGTGCTATAGCACACGAAAAATCGTCGAAATGGGGGTATGCACGCTTTGGGGCTATTTTAACCTTGAAAATGGGTCGGAATGGCCGTGAGGGCCAATCAGTTGCATATCCAAGGTCTTGACTGACGTCCACAAAATTTTTTGTTACTTTAGACGTCGGGATCCTGATCACCCAAAAAGTGGTGTGCTATAGCACACGAAAAATCGTCGAAATGGGGGTATGCGCGCTTCGAGGCTATTTTGACCTTGAAAATGGGTCGGAATGGCCGTCAGGGCCAACCAGATGCATAGTAAAGGTCTTGACTGACGTCCACAAAAAGTTTTGACACTTTTGACATCGGGATCCGGATCACCCAAAAAATAGTGTGAATCGTCGAAATGGGGGTATGCCCGTTTCGGGGCTATTTTGACCTTGAAAATGGGTTGGAATGGCCGTGAGGGCCAACCGGATGCATAGACAAGGTCTTGACGGACGTCCACAAAATTTTTTTGGAGTTTTGACGTCGGGATCCGGATCACCCAAAAAATGGTGTGCTATAGCACCCGAAAAATCATCGAAATGGGGGTATGCGCGCTTCGGGGCTATTTTGACCTTGAAAATGGGTCGGAATGGCCGTGAGGGACAACCGGATGCATAGCCAAGGTCTTGACGGATGTCCACAAAAATTTTGGCACTTTTGACGTCGGGATCCGGATCACCCAAAAAATGGTGTGCTATGCACACGAAAAATCATCGAAATGGGGGTATGCGCGCTTCAGGGCTATTTTGACCTTGAAAATGGGTCGGAATGGCTGTGAGGGCCAACCGGATGCATAGCCAAGGTCTTGACGGATGTCCACAAATTTTTTTGGCACTTTTGACATCGGGATTCGGATCACCCAAAAAATGGTATGCTATAGCACACGAAAAATCATCGAAATGGGGGTATGCGCGCTTCGGGGCTATTTTGACCTTGAAAATGGGTCGGAATGGCCGTGAGGGCCAACCGATGCATATCCAAGGTTTTGACGAACGTCCACAAAAATTTTTGGCACTTTTGACGTCGGGATCCGGATCACCCAAAAAATGGTGTGCTATAGCAAACGAAAAATCGTCGAAATGGGGGTATGCGCGCTTTGGGGCTATTTTGACCTTCAAAATGGGTTGGTATGGCCGTGAGGGCCAACCGGATGCATAGTTAAGGTCTTGACGGACGTCCACAAAAACTTTTGGCACTTTTGACGTCGGGATCCGGATCACCCAAAAAATGTTGTGCTATAGCACACGAAAAATCGTCGAAATGGGGGTATGCACGCTTCGGGGCTATTTTGACCTTGAAAATGGATCAGAATGGCCGTGAGGGCCAAGCGGATGCATAGCCAAGGTCTTGACGGACGTCCACAAAATTTTTTGGCACTTTTGACGTCGGGATCCGGATCACCCAGAAAATAGTGTGCTATAGCACACGAAAAATCGTTGAAATGGGGGTATGCGCGCTTCGGGGCTATTTTGACGTTGAAAATGGGTCGGAATGGCCGTGAGGGCCAAACGGATGCATAACCAAGGTCTTGACGGACGTCCACAAAAAGTTTTGGCACTTTTGACGTCGGGATCCGGATCACCCAAAAAATGGTGTGCTATAGCACACGAAAAATCATCGAAATTGGGGTATGCGCGCTTCGGGGCTATTTTGACCTTGAAAATGGGTCGAAATGTCTGTGAGGGCCAACCGGATGCATAGACAAGGTCTTGACAGATGTCAACAAAATTTTTTAGCACTTTTGACGTCGCGATCCGGATCACCCAAAAAATGGTGTGCTATAGCACACAAAAAATCGTTGAAATGGGGATATGCACGCTTCGGGGCTATTTTGACCTTGAAACTGGGTCGGAATGGCCCTGAGGGCCAACTGGATGCATAGCCAAGGTTTGACGGACGTCCACAAAATTTTTTGGCACTTTTGACATCGGGATCCGGATCACCCATAAAATGGTGTGCTGTAGCACACGAAAAATCGTCGAAATGGGGGTATGCGAGCTTCGGGGCTATTTTGACCTTGAAAATGGGTCGGAATGGCCTCGAGGGCCAACCGAATGCATAGCCAAGGTCTTGACGGACGTCCACAAATTTTTTTGGCACTTTTGACGTCGGTATCCGGATCACCCAAAACAATTGTGTGCTATAGCACACGAAAAATCGTCAAAATGGGGGTATGCGCGCTTCAGGGCTATTTTGACATTGATATGGGTCGGAGTGGCCGTGAGGGCCAACCGGATGCATAACCACGATTTTGACGGACGTCCACAAAATTTTTTAGCACTTTTGACGTCGACATCTGGATCACCCAAAAAATGGTGTGATATAGCACACGAAAAATCGTCGAAATGGGGGCATGCGCGCCTCGGGGCTTTTTTGACCTTGAAAATGGGTCGGAATGGCTGTGAGGGCCAACCGTATGCGTAGCCAAGGTCTTGACGGACGTCCACAATTTTTTTTGGCACTTTTGATGTCGGGAACCGGATCACCCAAAAAATGGTGTGCTATAGGACACGAAAAATCGTCGAAATGGGGGTATTGCGCGCTTTGGGCTATTTTGAGCTCGAAAATGGGTCGGAATGGCCGTGAGGGCCAACCGGATGCATAGCCAAGGTCTTGACGGACGTCCACAAAAACGTTTGGTACTTTTGACATCGGGATCCGGATCACCCAAAAAATGGTGTGCTATAGCACACGAAAAATCGTCGAAATGGGGGTATGCGCGCTTTGGGGCTATTTTGACCTTGCAAATGGGTCGGAATGGCCATGAGGGCCAACCGGATGCATAGCCAAGGTCTTGATGGACGTCCACAAAGTTTTTTGGAACTTTTGACATTGGGATCCGGATCACCCAAAAAATGGTATGCTATAGCACACGAAAAATCGTCGAAATGCGGGTATGCGCGCTTCGGGGCTATTTTGATCTTGAAAATGGGTCGGAATGGCCGTGACGGCCAAACAGATGCATAGCCAAGGTCTTGACGGACGTCCACAAAATTTTTTGTCAATTTTGACGTCGGGATCCGGATCACCCAAAAAATGGTGTGCTATAGCACACGAAAAATCGTCGAAATGGGGGTATGCGCGCTTCAGGGCTATTTTGACCTTGAAAATGGGTCGGAATGGCCGTGAGGGCCAACCGGATGCGTAGCCAAGGTCTTGACGGACGTCCATAATTTTTTTTGGCACTTTTGATGTCGGGAACCGGATCACCCAAAAAATGGTGTGCTATAGGACACAAAAAATCGTCGAAATGGGGGTATGCGCGCTTCGGGGCTATTTTGACCTTGAAAATGGGTCGAAATGGCCGTGAGGGCCAACCGGATGCATAGCCAAGGTTTTGACGGACGTCCACAAAAAGTTTTGGCACTTTTGACGTCGGGATCCGGATACCCAAAAAATGGTGAGCTATAGCACACGAAAAATCATCGAAATGGGGTATGCGTGCTTCGGGACTATTTTGACCTTGAAAATGGGTCGGAATGGCCGTGAGTGCCAATCGGATGCATAGCCAAGGTCTGGACGGACGTCAACAAAATTTGTTAACACTTTTGACGTCGGGATCCGGATCACCCAAAAAATAGTGTGCTATAGAACACGAAAAATCGTCGAAATGGGGGTATGCGCGCTTCGGGGCTATTTTGACATTGAAAATGGGTCGGAATGGCCGTGAGGGCCAACCATATGCATAGCCAAGGTTTTGAAGGACGTCCACAAAAATATTTGGCACTTTTGACGTCGGGATCCAGATCACCCAAAAAATGGTGTGCCTTAGCACACGAAAATCATCGAAATGGGGGTATGCGCGCTTCGGGGCTATTTTGACCTTGAAAATGGGTCGGAATGGCCTCGAGGGCCAACCGGATGCATAGCCAAGGTCTTGACAGACGTCCACAAAATTTTTTGGCACTTTTGACGTCGGGATCCGGATCACCCAAAAAAATGGTGTGCTATTGCACACGAAAAATCGTCAAAATGGGGGTATGCGCGCTTCGGGGCTATTTTGACCTTGAAAGTGGGTCGGAATGGCCGTGAGTGCCAACCGGATGCATAGCCAAGGTTTTGACGGACGTCCGCAAATTTGTTTTGCACTTTTGACGTCGGGATCCGGATCACCCAAAAAATGGTGAGCTATAGCACACGAAAAATCGTCGAAATGGGGGTTTGCGTGCTTCGGGACTATTTTGACCTTGAAAATGGGTCGGAATGGCCGTGAGTGCCAATCGGATGCATAGCCAAGGTCTTGACGGACGTCCACAAAGTTTTTTGGCACTTTTGACGTCGGGATCTGGATCACCCAAAAAATGGTGTGCTATAGCACACGAAAGATCGTTGAAATGGGGGTATGCGTTCTTCGGGGCTATTTTGACCTTGAAAATGGGTCAAATGGCCATGAGGGCCAACCGGATGCATAGCCAAGGTCTTGACGGACGTTCACAAAAATATTTGGCAATTTTGACTTCGGGATCCGGATCACACAAAAAAAGGTGTGCTATAGCACATGAAAAATCATCAAAATGGGGGTATGCGCGCTTCGGGGCTATTTTGACCTTGAAAATGGGTCGGAATGTCCGTGAGGGCCAACCGAATGCATAGCCAAGGTCTTGACGGATGTCAACAAAAATATTTAGCACTTTTGACGTCGGGATCTGGATCACCCAAAAAATGGTGTGCTATAGCACACGAAAAATTGTCAAAATGAGGGTATGCGCGTTTTGGGGCTATTTTGACCTTGAAAATGGGTCGAAATGGCCATGAGGGCCAACCGGATGCATAGCCAAGGTCTTGAAGGACGTCCACAAAAATGTTTGGCAATTTTGACGTCGGGATCCGGATCAATCAAAAAATGGTGTGCTATAGCACACGAAAAATCGTCGAAATGGGGGTATGCGCGCTTTGGGGCTATTTTGAGCTTGAAAATGGGTCGGAATGGCCGTGAGGGCCAACCGGATGCATAGCCAAGGTCTTGACGGACGTCAACAAAATTTTTTGTCACTTTTGACGTCGGGATCCGGATCACCCAAAAAATGTAGCACACGAAAAATCATCGAAATGGGGGTATGCGCGCTTCGGGGCTTTTTTGACCTTGAAAATGGGTCGGAATGGCCGTGAGGGCCAACCGGATGCATAGCCAAGGTCTTGACAGATGTCCACAAAATTGTTTGGTACTTTTGAAGTCGGGATCCGAATTACCCAAAAAATGGTGTGCTATAGCACACGAAAAATCGTCGAAATGGGGGTAAGCGCGCTTCGGGGCTATTTTGAGCTTAAAAATGGGTCGGAATGGCCGTGAGGGCCAACCGGATGCATAACCAAGGTCTTGACAGACGTCAACAAATTATTTTGGCACTTTTGACATCTGGATCTGGATCACCCAAAAAATGGTGTGCTATAGCACACGAAAAATCGTCAAAATGGGGGTATGCGCGCTTCGGGGCTATTTTAACCTTGAAAATGGGTCGGAATGGCCGTGAGGGCCAACCGGATGCATAGCCAAGGTTTTGACGGACGTCCACAAAATTTTTTGTCACTTTTGACGTCGGGATCCGGATCACCCAAAAAATGTAGCACACGAAAAATCATCGGAATGGGGGTATGCGCGCATCGGGGCTATTTTGACCTTGAAAATGGGTCGGAATGGCCGTGAGGGCCAACCGGATGCATAGCCAAGGTCTTGACGGACGTCCACAAAAATTTTTGGAACTTTCTACGTCGGGATCCGGATCACCCGAAAAATGGTGTGCTATAGCACACGAAAAATCGTTGAAATGGGGGTATGCGCGCTTCGGGGCTATTTTGACCTTGATAATGGGTCGGAATGGCCGTTAGGGCCAACCGGATGCATAAAGAAGGTCTTAACGGACGTCCACAAAAATTTTAGGCACCTTTGACGTCGGGTCCGGATCACCCAAAAAATGGTGTGCTATAGCGCACGAAAAATCATCGAAATGGGGTTATGCACGCTTCGAGGCTATTTTGACCTTGAAAATGGGTCGGAATGGCCGTGAGGGCCAACCGGATGCATAGCCAAGGTCTTGACGGACGTCCACAAAAATATTTGGCACTTTTGACATCTGGATTCGGATCACCCCAAAAATGATGTGCTATAGCACACGAAAAATCGTCGAAATAGGGGTATGCGCGCTTCGGGGCTATTTTGACCTTGAAAATGGGTTGGAATGGCCGTGAGGGCCAACCGGATTCATAGCCAAGGTCTTGACAGACGTCCACAAAAAATGTTGATACTTTTGATGTCGGGATCCGGATCACCCAAAAAATGGTATGCTATAGCACACGAAAAATCATCGAAATGGGGGTATTCGCGCTTCGGAGCTATTTTGACCTTGAAAATGGGTTGGAATGGTCGTGAGGGCCAACCGTATGCATAGCCAAGGTCTTGACGGACGTCCATTAAAATGTTTGGCACTTTTGACGTCTGGATCCGGATCACCCAAAAATGGTGTGCTATAGCAGACAAAAAATCGTCGAAATGAGGGTATGCGCGCTTCGGGCTATTTTGACCTTGAAATTTGGTCCGAATGGCCTTCAGGGCCAACCGGATGCATAGCCAAGGTCTTAACGGACGTCCACAAAAATTTTTTGCACTTTTGACATCGGGATCCGGATCACTAAAAAAATGGCGTGCTATAGCACACGAAAAATCATCGAAATGGGGATATGCAAACTTCCGGGCTATTTTGACCTTGAAAATTGGTCCGAATGGCTATCAGGGCTTACCGGATGCATAGCCAAGGTCTTGACAGACGTCCACAAAAATTTTGGCACTTTTGATGTCGGGATTCGGATCACCCAAAAAATGGTGTGCTATAGCACACGAAAAATCGTCGAAATAGGGGTATGCGTGCTTCGGGGCTATTTTAACCTTGAAAATAGGTTGGAATGGTCGTGAGGGCCAACCGGATGCATAGCCAAGGTCTTGACGGACGTCCACAAAAAATTGTGGCACTTTTGACGTCGGGATCCAGATCACCCAAAAAATGGTGTGCCTTAGCACACGAAAATCATCGAAATGGGGGTATGCGCGCTTCGGGGCTATTTTGACCTTGAAAATGGGTCGGAATGGCCTCGAGGGCCAACCGGATGCATAGCCAAGGTCTTGACAGACGTCCACAAAATTTTTTGGCACTTTTGACGTCGGGATCCGGATCACCCAAAAAAATGGTGTGCTATTGCACACGAAAAATCGTCAAAATGGGGGTATGTGCGCTTCGGGGCTATTTTGACCTTGAAAGTGGGTCGGAATGGCCGTGAGTGCCAACCGGATGCATAGCCAAGGTTTTGACGGACGTCCGCAAATTTTTTTTGCACTTTTGACGTCGGGATCCGGATCACCCAAAAAATGGTGAGCTATAGCACACGAAAAATCGTCGAAATGGGGGTTTGCGTGCTTCGGGACTATTTTGACCTTGAAAATGGGTCGGAATGGCCGTGAGTGCCAATCGGATGCATAGCCAAGGTCTTGACGGACGTCCACAAATTTTTTTGGCACTTTTGACGTCCGGATCTGGATCACCCAAAAAATGGTGTGCTATAGCACACGAAAAATCGTCGAAATGGGGGTATGCGTTCTTCGGGGCTATTTTGACTTTGAAAATGGGTCAAATGGCCATGAGGGCCAATCGGATGCATAGCCAAGGTCTTGACGGACGTTCACAAAAATATTTGGCAATTTTGACTTCGGGATCCGGATCACACAAAAAAAGGTGTGCTATAGCACATGAAAAATCGTCAAAATGGGGGTATGCGCGCTTCGGGGCTATTTTGACCTTGAAAATGGGTCGGAATGTCCGTGAGGGCCAACCGAATGCATAGCCAAGGTCTTGACGGATGTCAACAAAAATATTTAGCACTTTTGACGTCGGGATCTGGATCACCCAAAAAATGGTGTGCTATAGCACACGAAAAATTGTCAAAATGAGGGTATGCGCGTTTTGGGGCTATTTTGACCTTGAAAATGGGTCGAAATGGCCATGAGGGCCAACCGGATGCATAGCCAAGGTCTTGAAGGACGTCCACAAAAATGTTTGGCAATTTTGACGTCGGGATCCGGATCAACCAAAAAATGGTGTGCAATAGCACACGAAAAATCGTCGAAATGGGGGTATGCGCGCTTTGGGGCTATTTTGAGCTTGAAAATGGGTCGGAATGGCCGTGAGGGCCAACCGGATGCATAGCCAAGGTCTTGACGGACGTCCACAAAATTTTTTGTCACTTTTGACGTCGGGATCCGGATCACCCAAAAAATGTAGCACACGAAAAATCATCGAAATGGGGGTATGCGCGCTTTGGGGCTTTTTTGACCTTGAAAATGGGTCGGAATGGCCGTGAGGGCCAACCGGATGCATAGCCAAGGTCTTGACAGATGTCCACAAAATTGTTTGGTACTTTTGAAGTCGGGATCCGAATCACCCAAAAAATGGTGTGCTATAGCACACGAAAAATCGTCGAAATGGGGGTAAGCACGCTTCGGGGCTATTTTGAGCTTAAAAATGGGTCGGAATGGCCGTGAGGGCCAACCGGATGCATAACCAAGGTCTTGACAGACGTCAACAAATTATTTTGGCACTTTTGACATCGGGATCTGGATCACCCAAAAAATGGTGTGCTATAGCACACGAAAAATCGTCAAAATGGGGGTATGCGCGCTTCGGGGTTATTTTAACCTTGAAAATGGGTCGGAATGGCCGTGAGGGCCAACCGGATGCATAGCCAAGGTCTTGACGGACGTCCACAAAATTTTTTATCACTTTTGACGTCGGGATCCGGATCACCCAAAAAATGTAGCACACGAAAAATCATCGGAATGGGGGTATGCGCGCATCGGGGCTATTTTGACCTTGAAAATGGGTCGGAATGGCCGTGAGGGCCAACCGGATGCATAGCCAAGGTCTTGACGGACGTCCACAAAAATTTTTGGAACTTTCTACGTCGGGATCCGGATCACCCGAAAAATGGTGTGCTATAGCACACGAAAAATCGTTGAAATGGGGGTATGCGCGCTTCGGGGCTATTTTGACCTTGATAATGGGTCGGAATGGCCGTTAGGGCCAACCGGATGCATAAAGAAGGTCTTAACGGACGTCCACAAAAATTTTAGGCACTTTTGACGTCGGGTCCGGATCACCCAAAAAATGGTGTGCTATAGCACACGAAAAATCATCGAAATGGGGTTATGCACGCTTCGAGGCTATTTTGACCTTGAAAATGGGTCGGAATGGCCGTGAGGGCCAACCGGATGCATAGCCAAGGTCTTGACGGACGTCCACAAAAATATTTGGCACTTTTGACATCTGGATTCGGATCACCCCAAAAATGATGTGCTATAGCACACGAAAAATCGTCGAAATAGGGGTATGCGCGCTTCGGGGCTATTTTGACCTTGAAAATGGGTTGGAATGGCCGTGAGGGCCAACCGGATTCATAGCCAAGGTCTTGACAGACGTCCACAAAAAATGTTGATACTTTTGATGTCGGGATCCGGATCACCCAAAAAATGGTATGCTATAGCACACGAAAAATCATCGAAATGGGGGTATTCGCGCTTCGGAGCTATTTTGACCTTGAAAATGGGTTGGAATGGTCGTGAGGGCCAACCGTATACATAGCCAAGGTCTTGGCGGACGTCCATAAAAATGTTTGGCACTTTTGACGTCTGGATCCGGATCACCCAAAAATGGTGTGCTATAGCAGACAAAAAATCGTCGAAATGAGGGTATGCGCGCTTCGGGCTATTTTGACCTTGAAATTTGGTCCAAATGGCCTTCAGGGCCAACCGGATGCATAGCCAAGGTCTTAACGGACGTCCACAAAAATTTTTTGCACTTTTGACATCGGGATCCGGATCACTAAAAAAATGGCGTGCTATAGCACACGAAAAATCATCGAAATGGGGATATGCAAACTTCCGGGCTATTTTGACCTTGAAAATTGGTCCGAATGGCTATCAGGGCTTACCGGATGCATAGCCAAGGTCTTGACAGACGTCCACAAAAATTTTGGCACTTTTGATGTCGGGATTCGGATCACCCAAAAAATGGTGTGCTATAGCACACGAAAAATCGTCGAAATAGGGGTATGCGTGCTTCGGGGCTATTTTAACCTTGAAAATAGGTTGGAATGGTCGTGAGGGCCAACCGGATGCATAGCCAAGGTCTTGACGGACGTCCACAAAAAATTATGACACTTTTGATGTCGGGATCCGGATCACCCAAAAAATGGTGTGCTATAGCACACGAAAAATCGTCGAAATGGGGGTATGCGCACTTCGGGGCTATTTTGACCTTGAAAATGGGTTGGAATGGCCGTGAGGTCCAACCAGATGCATAGCCAAGGTTTTGACGGACGTTCACAAAATATTTTGGCACTTTTGACGTCGGGATCCGGATCACCCAAAAAATGGTGTGCTATAGCACACGAAAAATCGTCGAAATGGGAGTATGCGCGCTTTGGGGCTATTTTGACCTTGAAAATTGGTCCGAATGGCCGTCAGGGCCAATCGGATGCATAGCCAAGGTTTTAACGGACGTCCACAAAAAAGTTTTGCACTTTTGACATCGGGATCCGGATCACCAAAAAAATGGTGTGCTATAGCACACGAAAAATCATCGAAATGGGGGTATGCAAACTTCCGGGCTATTTTGACCTTGAAAATTGGTCCGAATGGCTGTCAGGGCTTACCGGATGCATAGCCAAGGTCTTGACAGACGTCCACAAAATTGTTTGGCACTTTTGATGTCGGGATTCGGATCACCCAAAAAATGGTGTGCTATAGCACACGAAAAATCGTCGAAATAGGGGTATGCGCGCTTCGGGGCTATTTTAACCTTGAAAATAGGTTGGAATGGTCGTGAGGGCCAACCGGATGCATAGCCAAGGTCTTGACGGACGTCCACAAAAAATTATGACACTTTTGATGTGGGGATCCGGATCACCCAAAAAATGGTGTGCTATAGCACACGAAAAATCGTCGAAATGGGGGTATGCGCACTTCGGGGCTATTTTGACCTTAAAAATGGGTTGGAATGGCCGTGAGGTCCAACCGGATGCATAGCTAAGGTTTTGACGGACGTCCACAAAAAGTTTTGGCACTTTTGACATCGGGATCCGGATCTCCAAAAAAATGGTGTGCTATAGCACACGAAAAATCATCGAAATAGGGGTATGCGCGCTTTGGGGCTATTTTGACCTTGAAAATGGGTCGGAATGGCCGTGAGGGTAAACCAGATGCATATCCAAAGTCTTGACGGACGTCCACAAAAACTTTTAGTACTTTTGACGTCGGGATCCGGATCACCCAAAAGATGGTGTACTATAGCATACGAAAAATCGTCGAAATGGGGGTATGCGCGCTTCGGGGCTATTTTGACCTTGAAAATGGGTTGGAATGTCCATGAGGGCCAACCGGATGCATAACAAAAGTCTTGAAGGATGTCCACAAAAAGTTTTGGCACTTTTAACGTCGGGATCCGGATCACCCAAAAAATGGTGTGCTATAGCACACGAAAAAATCATCGAAATGGGGGTATGCGCGCTTCGGGGCTATTTTGACCTTTATAATGGGTTGGAATGGCCGTGAGGGCGAAGCAGATGCATATCCAAGGTCTTGACGGACCTCCACACAAACTTTTGGACCTTTTGACGTCGAGATCCGGATCACCCAAAAAATGGTGTGTTATAGCGCACGAAAATCGTTGAAATGGGGGTATGCGCGCTTTGGGGCTATTTTGACCTTGAAAATGGGTTGGAATGGCCGTGAGGGCCAACCAGACATATCCAAGGTTTTGACGGACGTCCACAAAATTTTTTGGCACTTTTGATGTCGGCATCCGAATCACCCAAAAAATGGTGTGCTATAGCACACGAAAAATCATCGAAATGAGGGTATGCGCACTTCGGGGCTATTTTGACCTTGAAAATGGGTCCGAATAGCCGTCAGGGCTTACCGGATGCATAGCCAAGGTCTTGACAGACGTCCACAAAAAGTTTTGGCACTTGTGACACCGGGATCTGAATCACCAAAAAAATGGTGTGCTATAGCACATGAAAAATCATTGAAATGGGGGTATGCGCGCTTCGGGGCTATTTTGACCTTGAAAGTGGGTCAGAATGGCCGTGAGGGCCAACCGGATGCATAGCCAAGGTCTTTACGGACGTCCACAAAAATTTTTGGCACTTTTGACGTCGGGATACGGATCACCCAAAAAATGGTGTGCTATAGCACACGAAAAATCGTCGAAATGGGGGTATGCGCGCTTCGGGGCTATTTTGACCTTGAAAGTGGGTCAGAATGACCGTGAGGTCCAACCGGATGCATAGCCAAGGTCTTGATGGACGTCTACAAAATTTTTTGGCACTTTTGACATCAGGATCCGGATCACCCAAAAAATGGTGTGCTATAGCACACGAAAAATCGTCAAAATTGGAGTATGCGCGCTTTGGGGCTATTTTGACCTTGAAAATGGGTCGGAATGGCCGTGAGGGCCAACTGGATGCATAGCCAAGGTCTTAACGGACGTCCACAAAATATTTTGGCACTTTTGACGTCGGGATCCGGATCACCCAAAAAATAGTAGCACACGATAAATCATCGGAATGGGGTATGCGCGCTTCGGGGCTATTTTGACCTTGAAAATGGGTCGGAATGGCCGTGAGGGTCAACCGGATGCATAGCCAAGGTCTTGACGGACGTCCACAAAAAGTTTTGGAACTTTTGACGTCGGGATCCGGATCACCCAAAAAATAGTGTGATATAGCACACGAAAAATCGTTGAAATGGGGGTATGCCCGCTTCTGGGCTATTTTGACCTTGAAAATGGGTCGAAATGGCCGTCAGGGCCAACCGGATGCATAGACAAGGTCTTGACGGACGTCCACAAAAATATTTGGCACTTTCTACATCGGGATCCGGATCACCCAAAAAATGGTGTGCTATAGCACACGAAAAATCGTTGAAATGGGGGTATGCGCGCTTCGGGGCTATTTGAAAATAGGTCGAAATGGCCATCAGGGCCAACCGGATGCATAGACAAGGTCTTGACGGACGTCCACAAAAAATTTAGGCACTTTTGACGTCGGGATCCGGATCACCCAAAAAATGGTGTGCTATAGCACATGAAAAATCATCGAAATAGGGGTATGCACGCTTCGGGGCTATTTTGACCTTGAAAATTGGTCGGAATGGCCGTGAGGGCCACCGGATGCATAGCCAAGGTCTTGACGGACGTCCACAAAAATTTTTGGCACTTTTGACGTCGGGATCCGGATCACCCAAAAAATGGTGTGCTATAGCACACGAAAAATCGTCGAAATTGGGGTATGCGCGCTTGGGGCTATTTTGACCTTGAAAATGGATCGGAATGGCCGTGAGGGCCAACTGGATGCGTAGCAAAGGTCTTAACGGACGTCCACAAAATATTTTGGCGCTTTTTACGTCGGGATCTGGATCACCCAAAAAATGGTGTGCTATAGCACACGAAAAATCGTCAAAATGGGGGTATGCGCTCTTCGGGGCTATTTTGACCTTGAAAATGGGTTGGAATGACCATGAGGGCCAACCGGATGCATAGACAAGGTCTTGAAAGATATCCACAAAAATGTTTTGTCACTTTTGACATCGGGATCCGGATCACCCAAAAAATGGTGTGCTATAGCACACGAAAAATCGTCGAAATGTAGGTATGTGCGCTTCGGGCTATTTTGACCTTGAAAATGGGTCCGAATGGCCGTCAGGGCTTACCGGATGCATAGCCAAGGTCTTGACAGACGTCCACAAAAAGTTTTGGCACTTTTGTCGCCGGGATCCGAATCACCAAAAAGGTGGTGTGCTATAGCGCACGAAAAATCGTTGAAATGGGGGTATGCGCGCTTAGGGGCAAATTTGACTTTGAAAGTGGGTCAGAATGGCCGTGAGGGCCAACCGGATGCATAGCCAAGGTCTTGATGGATGTCCACAAAAATTTTTGGCACTTTTGACGTCGGGATCCGGATCACCCAAAAAATGGTGTGCTATAGCACACGAAAAATCGTCGAAATGGGGGTATGCGCGCTTCGGGGCTATTTTGACCTTGAAAATGGGTCAGAATGGCCGTGAGGGCCAACCGGATGCATAGCCAAGGTCTTGATGGACGTCCACAAAATTTTTTGGCACTTTTGACGTCGGGATCCGGATCACCCAAAAAATGGTGTGCTATAGCACACGAAAAATTGTCGAAATTGGGGTATGCGCGCTTCGGGGCTATTTTGACCTTGAAAATGGGTCGGAATGGCCGTGAGGGCCAACCGGATGCATAGCCAAGGTCTTAACGGACGTCCACAAAATATTTTGGCACTTTTGACGTCAGGATCCGGATCACCCAAAAAATAGTAGCACACGAAAAATCATCGGAATGGGGGTATGCGCGCTTCGGGGCTATTTTGACCTTGAAAATGGGTTGGAATGGCCGTGAGGGCCAACCGGATGCATAGCAAAGGTCTTGACGGACGTCCACAAAATATTTTGGAACTTTTGACGTCGGGATCCGGATCACCCAAAAAATGGTGTGATATAGCACACGAAAAATCATTGAAATGGGGGTATGCCCGCTTCTGGGCTATTTTGACCTTGAAAATGGGTCGAAATGGCCGTCAAGGCCAACCGGATGCATAGACAAGGTCTTTACGGACGTCCACAAAAAATTTAGGCACTTTTGACGTCGGGATCCGGATCACCCAAAAAATGGTGTGCTATAGCACACGAAAAATCATTGAAATGGGGGTATACGCGCTTCGGGGCTATTTCGACATTGAAAATGGGTCAGAATGGCCGTGAGGGCTAACCGGATGTATAGCTAGGTCTTGACGGACGTCCACAAAAATTTTTGGCACTTTTGATGTCGGGATTTGGATCACCCAAAAGATGGTGTGCTATAGCACACGAAAAATCGTCGAAATGGGGGTATGAACGATTCGGGGCTATTTTGACCTTGAAAATGGGTCGGAATGGCCGTGAGGGCCAACCGGATGCATAGCTAAGGTCTTGACGGACGTCCACAAAAAATTTTCGCACTTTCTACGTCGTGATCCGGATCACCCAAAAAATGGTGTGCTATAGCACACGAAAAATCGTTGAAATGGGGGTATGCGCGCTTCGGGGCTATTTTGACATTGAAAATGGGTCGGAATGGCCGTGAGGGCCAACCGGATGCATCGCCAAGGTCTTAACGGACATCCACAAAATAGTTTGGCACTTTTGACGTCGGGATCCGATCACCCAAAAAATGGTGTGCTATAGAACACGAAAAATCATCGAAATTGGGATATGCGCGCTTCGGGACTATTTTGACCTTGAAAATGGGTCGGAATGGCCGTGAGGGCCAACCGGATGCATAGCCAAGGTCTTAACGGACGTACACAAAATATTTTGGCACTTTTGACGTCGGGATCCGATCACCCAAAAAAATAGTGTGCTATAGCACACGAAAAATCATCGAAATGGGGGTATGCGCGCTTTGGGGCTATTTTGACCTTGAAAATGGGTTGGAATGGCCGTGAGGTCGAACCGGATGCATAGCCAAGGTCTTGACGAACGTCCACAAAAATATTTGGCACTTTCTACGTCGGGATCCGGATCGCCCAAAAAATGGTGTGCTATAGCACACGAAAAATCGTCGAAATGGGGGTATGCGCGCTTCGGGGCTATTTTGACTTTGAAAATGGGTCGGAATGGCCTTTAGGGCCAACCGGATGCATAGCCAAGGTCTTGACGGACGTCCACAAAAATTTTTGGCACTTTCTACGTCGGGATCCGGATCACCCAAAAAATGGTGTGCTATAGCACACGAAAAATCGTTGAAATGGGGGTATGCACGCTTCGGGGCTATTTTGACATTGAAAATGGGTCGGAATGGCCGTGAGGGCCAACCGGATGCATAGCCAAGGTCTTAACGGACATCCACAAAATATTTTGGCACTTTTGACGTCGAGATCCGATCACCCAAAAAATGGTGTGCTATAGCACACGAAAAATCATCGAAATTGGGATATGCGCGCTTCGGGACTATTTTGACCTTGAAAATGGGTCGGAATGGCCGTGAGGGCCAACCGGATGCACAGCCAAGGTCTTAACGGACGTACACAAAATATTTTTGCACTTTTGACGTCGGGATCCGATCACCCAAAAAATGGTGTGCTATAACACACGAAAAATCGTTGAAATGTAGGTATGCGCGCTTCGGGCTATTTTGACCTTGAAAATGGGTCCGAATGGCCGTCAGGGCTTACCGGATGCATAGCCAAGGTCTTGACAGACGTCCACAAAAAGTTTTGGCACTTTTGCCGCCGGGATCCGAATCACCAAAAAAGTGGTGTGCTATAGCGCACGAAAAATCGTTGAAATGGGGGTATGCGCGCTTCGGGCAATTTTGACTTTGAAAGTGGGTCAGAATGGCCGTGAGGGCCAACCGGATGCATAGCCAAGGTCTTGATGGATGTCCACTAAAATTTTTGGCACTTTTGACGTCGGGATCCGGATCACCCAAAAAATGGTGTGCTATAGCACACGAAAAATCATCGAAATTGGGGTATGCGCGCTTCCGGGCAATTTTGACCTTGAAAATGGGTTTTAATGGCCGTGAGGTCCAACCGGATGCATAGCCAAGGTCTTGACGGACGTCCACAAAATATTTTGGCACTTTTGACATCGGGATCCGGATCACCCAAAAAATGGTGTGCTATAGCACACGAAAAATCGTCGAAATGGGAGTATGCGCGCTTCGGGGCTATTTTGACCTTGAAAATTGGTCCGAATGGCCGTCAGGGCCAATGGGATGCATAGCCAAGGTCTTAACGTACGTCCACAAAAATGTTTTGCACTTTTGACATCGGGATCCGTATCACCAACAAAATAGTGTGCTATAGCACACGAAAAATCATCGAAATGGGGGTATGCGCGCTTTGGGGCTATTTTGACCTTGAAAATGGGTCGGAATGGCCGTGAGGGCCAACCAGATGCATAGCCAAAGTCTTGATGGACGTCCACAAAAAACTTTAGTACTTTTGACATCGGGATCCGGATCACCCAAAAGATGGTGTACTATAGCACTCGAAAAATTGTCGAAATGGGGGTATGCGCGCTTCGGGGCTATTTTGACCTTGAAAATGGGTTGGAATGGCCATGAGGGCCAACCGGATGCATAGCAAAGGTCTTGAAGGATGTCCATAAAAAGTTTTGGTACTTTTGACGTCGGGATCCGAATCACCCAAAAAATGGTGTGCTATAGCATACGAAAAATCTGCGTGCTTCGGGGCTATTTTGACCTTGAAAATGGGTCGGAATGGCTGTGAGGGCCAACCGGATGCATAGCCAAGGTCTTAACGGACGTCCAAAAAATATTTTGGCACTTTTGACATCGGGATCCGGATCACCCAAAAAATGGTGTGCTATAGCACACGTAAAATCGTCGAAATGGGGGTATGCGCTCTTCGGGGCTATTTTGACCTTGAAAATGGGTCAGAATGGCTGTGAGGGCCAACCGGATGCATAGCCAAGGTCTTGACGGACGTCCACACAAAAGTTTGGACCTTTTGATGTCGGGATCCGGATCACACAAAAAATGGTGTGCTATAGAACACGAAAATCGTCGAAATGGGGGTATGCACGCTTCGGGGCTATTTTGACCTTGAAAATGGGTCGGAATGGCCGTGAGGGCCAACCAGACATATCCAAGGTTTTGACGGACGTCCACAAAAATTTTTGGCACTTTTGATGTCGGCATCCGAATCACACAAAAAATGGTGTGCTATAGCACACGAAAAATCGTCGAAATGGGGGTATGCGCGCTTCGGGGCTTTTTTGACCTTGAAAATTGGTCCAAATGGCCGTCAGGGCCAATCAGATGCATAGCCAAGGTCTTGACGGATGTCCACAAAATTTTTTGGCACTTTTGGCGTCCGGTTCCGTATCACCCAAAACATGGTGTGCTATAGCACACGAAAAATCAGTGAAATGGGGGTATGCACGCTTTGGGGCTATTTTGACCTTGCAAATGGGTCAGAATGGCCGTGAGGGCCAACCGGATTCATAGCCAAGGTCTTGATGGACGTCCAAAATTTTTTTTGGCACTTTTGACATCGGGAACCGGATCACTCAAAAAATGATGTGCTATAGCACACGAAAAATCATTGAAATAGGGGTATGTGCGCTTCGGGGCTATTTTGACCTTGAAAATGGGTCGGAATGGCCGTGAGGGCCAACCGGATGCATAGCCAGGGTCTTGAAGGACGTCCACTAAAACTTTTGGCACTTTTGACGTCGGGATCCGGATCACCCAAAAATAGTAGCACACGAAAAATCGTCGAAATGGGGGTATGGGCGCTTCGGGGCTATTTTGACCTTGAAAATGGGTTGGAATGGCCGTGAGGTCCAACCGGATGCATAGCCAAGGTCTTGACGGACGTCCACAAAAATTTTTGGCACTTTTGACGTCGGGATCCGGATCACCCAAAAAATGGTGTGCTATAGCACACGAAAAATCATCGAAATTGGAGTATGCGCGCTTCGGGGCTATTTTGACCTTGAAAATTAGTCCGAATAGCCGTCAGGGCCAATCGGATGCATAGCCAAGGTCTTAATGGACGTCCACAAAATTGCTTTGCACTTTTGACATCGGGATCCGGATCACCAAAAAAATGGTGTGCTATAGCACACGAAAAATCATCGAAATGGGGGTATGCGCGCTTTAGGGCTATTTTGACCTTGAAAATGGGTCGGAATGGCCGTGAGGGCCAACCAGATGCATAGCCAAAGTCTTGACGGACGTCCACAAAAATTTTTAGTACTTTTGACGTCGAGATCCGGATCACCCAAAAGATGGTGTACTATAGCACACGAAAAATCATCGAAATGGGGGTATGCGCACTTCGGGGCTATTTTGACCTTGAAAATGGGTCCGAATGGCCGTCAGGGCTTACCGGATGCATAGCCAAGGTCTTGACAGACGTCCACAAAAAGTTTTGGCACTTTTGACGCCGGGATCCGAATCACCAAAAAAATGGTGTGCTATAGCGCACGAAAAATTGTTGAAATGGGGTATGCGCGCTTCGGGGCTATTTTGACCTTGAAAGTGGGTCAGAATGGCCGTGAGGGCCAACCGAATGCATAGCCAAGGTCTTTACGGATGTCCACAAAAATTTTTTGAACTTTTCACGTCGGGATCTGGATCACCCAAAAAATGGTGTGTTATAGCACACGAAAAATCGTCGAAATTGGGGTATGCGCACTTCGGGGCAATTTTGACCTTGAAAATGGGTCGCAATGGCCGTGAGGGACAACCGGATGCATAGCCAAGGTCTTAACGGACGTCCACAAAATATTTTGGCACTTTTGACATCGGGATCCGGATCACCCAAAAAATAGTGTGCTATAGCACACGAAATATCGTCGAAATGGGGGTATGCGCGCTTCGGGGCTATTTTGACCTTGAAAATGGGTCGGAATGGCCGTGAGGGCCAACCGGATGCATAGCCAAGGTCTTGACGGACGTTCACACAAAAGTTTGGACCTTTTGACGTCGGGATCCGGATCACCCAAAAAATGGTGTGCTATAGAACACGAAAATTGTCGAAATGGGGGTATGCGCGCTTCGGGGCTATTTTGACCTTGAAAATGGATCAGAATGGCCGTGAGGGCCAACCAGACATATCCAAGGTTTTGACGGACGTACACAAAAAGTTTTGGCACTTTTGATGTCGGCATCCGAATCACCCAAAAAATGGTGTGCTATAGCACACGAAAAATCGTCGAAATGGGGGTATGCGCGCTTCGAGGCTTTTTTGACCTTGAAAATTGGTCGGAATGGCCGTCAGGGCCAACCGGATGCATAGCCAAGGTCTTGACGGATGTCCACAAAATTGTTTGGCACTTTTAACGTCGGGTTCCGTATCACCCAAAAAATGGTGTGCTATAGCACACGAAAAATCGTCGAAATGGGGGTATGCACGCTTCGGGGCTATTTTGACCTTGAAAATAGGTCAGAATGGCCGTGAGGGCCAACCGGATGCATAGCCAAGGTCTTGACGGACGTCCAAAAATTTTTGTGGCACTTTTGACATCGGGAACCGGATCACTCAAAAATTGGTGTGCTATAGCACACGAAAAATCATTGAAATAGGGGTATGTGCTCTTCGGGGCTATTTTGATCTTGAAAATGGGTCGGAATGGCCGTGAGGGCCAACCGGATGCATAGCCAAGGTCTTTAAGGACGTCCACTAAAAATTATGGCACTTTTGACGTCGGGATCCAGATCACCCAAAAAATAGTAGCACACGAAAAATCATCGGAATGAGGGTATGCGCGCTTCGGGGCTATTTTGACATTGAAAATGGGTCGGAATGGCCGTGAGGGCCAACCGGATGCATAGCCAAGGTATTGACGGACGTCCACAAAAACGTTTGGCACTTTTAACATCGGGATCCGGATCACCCAAAAAATGGTGTGATATAGCACATGAAAAATTGTTGAAATGGGGGTATGCGCGCTTCGGGGCTATTTTGACCTAGAAAATTGGTCGAAATGGCCGTCAGGGCCAACCGGATGCATAGCCAAGGTCTTGACGGACGTCCACAAAAAATTTAGGCACTTTTGACGTCGGGATCCGAATCACCCAAAAAATGGTGTGCTATAGCACACGAAAAATCATTGAAATGGGTGTATACGCGCTTCGGGGCTATTTTGACATTGAAAATGGGTCAGAATGGCCGTGAGGGCTAACCAGATGGATAGATAGGTCTTGACGGACGTCCACAAAAAATTTTGGTACTTTTGACGTCGGGATTCGGATCACCCAAAAAATGGTGTGCTATAGCACACGAAAAATCGTCGAAATGGGGGTATGCGCGGTTCGGGGCTATTTTGACCTTGAAAATGGGTCGGAATGGCCGTGAGGGCCAACCGGATGCATAGCCAAGGTCTTGACGGACGTCCACAAAAAATTTGGCACTTTTGACGTCGGGATCCGGATCACCCAAAAAATAGTGTGCTATAGCACACGAAAAATCATCGAAATGGGGGTATGCACGCTTCGGGGCTATTTTGACCTTGAAAATGGGTTGAATTGGCCGTGAGGGCCAACCGGATGCATACCCAAGGTCTTGACGGACGTCCACAAAAATTTTTGGCACTTTTGACGTCGGCATCCGGATCACCCAAAAAAATGGTGTGCCATAGCACACGAAAAATTGTCGAAATGGGGGTATGCGCGCTTTGGGGCTATTTTAACCTTGAAAATTTGTCCGAATGGCCGTCAGGGCCAACCGGATGCATAGCCAAGGTCTTAACGGACGTCCACAAAAATTTTTTGCTCTTTTGACGTCGGGATCCGGATCACCCAAAAAATGGTGTGCTATAGCACACGAAAAATCATCAAAATGGGGGTATGCGCGCTTCAGGGCTTTTTTTACCTTGAAAATGGGTCGGAATGGCCGTGAGGGCCAACTGGATGCATAGCCAAGGTCTTGACAGATGTCCACAAAAATTTTAGGCACTTTTGACGTCGAGATCCGAATCACCCAAAAAATGGTGTGCTATAGCACACGAAAAATCATCGAAATGGGGGTATGCGCGCTTCGGGGCTATTTTGACCTTGAAAACGGGTTGCAATGGCCTAGAGGGACAACCGGATGCATAGCCAAGGTCTTGACGGACGTCCACAAAAACGTTTGGCACTTTTGACGTCGGGATCCGGATCACCCAAAAATTGTGTGCTATAGCACACGAAAAAACATCGAAATGGGGGTATGCGCGCTTCGGGGCTATTTTGACCTTGAAAATGGGTCGAAATGGCCGTGAGGGCCAACCGGATGCATATCCAATATCTTGATGAACGTCCACAAAAAATTTTGGAAATTTTGACGTCGGTATCCGGATCACCCAAAAAATGGTAGCACAAGAAAAATCATCGATATGGTGGTATGCGCGCTTCGGGGCTATTTTGACCTTGAAAATTGGTCGGAATGGCCGTCAGGGCCAACCAGATGCATAGCCAAGGTTAAACGGACGTCCACAAAAAAATTTTCCACTTTTGACGTCGGGATCCGGATCACCAAAAAAATGGTGTGCTATAGTACACGAAAAATCATCGAAATGGGGGTATGCGCGCTTTAGGGCTATTTTGACCTTGAAAATGGGTTGGAATGGCCATGAGGGCCAACCGGATGCATAGCCAAGGTCTTGACGGACGTACACAAAATTTTTTGGCACTTTTGACGTCGGGATCCGGATCACCCAAAAAATAGTGTGCTATAGCACACGAAAAATCGTCGAAATGGGGGTATGCGCGCTTCGGGGCTATTTTGACCTTGAAAATGGGTTGGAATGGCCGTGAGGGCCAACCGGGTGCATAGCCAAGGTCTTGACGGACGTCCACAAAATTTTTTGGCACTTTTGACATCGGGATCCGGATCACCCAAAAAATGGTGTGCTATAGCACACGAAAAATCATAGAAATGGTGTTATGCGTGCTTCGGGGCTATTTTGACCTTGAAAATGGGTCGAAATGGCCGTGAGGGTCAACCAGATGCATATCCAAGGTCTTGACGGACGTCCACAAAAAATTGTGGCACTTTTGACGTCGGGATCCGGATCACCCAAAAAATGGTGTGCTATAACACACGAATAATCGTCGAAATTGGGGTATGCGCACTTCGGGGCAATTTTGACCTTGAAAATGGGTCGCAATGGCCGTGAGGGACAACCGGATGCATAGCCAAGGTCTTAACGGACGTCCACAAAATATTTTGGCACTTTTGACATCGGGATCCGGATCACCCAAAAAATGGTGTGCTATAGCACACGAAATATCGTCGAAATGGGGGTATGCGCGCTTCGGGGCTATTTTGACCTTGAAAATGGGTCGGAATGGCCGTGAGGGCCAACCGGATGCATAGCCAAGGTCTTGACGGACGTTCACACAAAAGTTTGGACCTTTTGACGTCGGGATCCGGATCACCCAAAAAATGGTGTGCTATAGAACACGAAAATTGTCGAAATGGGGGTATGCGCGCTTCGGGGCTATTTTGACCTTGAAAATGGATCAGAATGGCCGTGAGGGCCAACCAGACATATCCAAGGTTTTGACGGACGTACACAAAAAGTTTTGGCACTTTTGATGTCGGCATCCGAATCACCCAAAAAATGGTGTGCTATAGCACACGAAAAATCGTCGAAATGGGGGTATGCGCGCTTCGAGGCTTTTTTGACCTTGAAAATTGGTCGGAATGGCCGTCAGGGCCAACCGGATGCATAGCCAAGGTCTTGACGGATGTCCACAAAATTGTTAGGCACTTTTAACGTCGGGTTCCGTATCACCCAAAAAATGGTGTGCTATAGCACACGAAAAATCGTCGAAATGGGGGTATGCACGCTTCGGGGCTATTTTGACCTTGAAAATAGTTCAGAATGGCCGTGAGGGCCAACCGGATGCATAGCCAAGGTCTTGACGGACGTCCAAAAATTTTTGTGGCACTTTTGACATCGGGAACCGGATCACTCAAAAATTGGTGTGCTATAGCACACGAAAAATCATTGAAATAGGGGTATGTGCTCTTCGGGGCTATTTTGATCTTGAAAATGGGTCGGAATGGCCGTGAGGGCCAACCGGATGCATAGCCAAGGTCTTTAAGGACGTCCACTAAAAATTATGGCACTTTTGACGTCGGGATCCAGATCACCCAAAAAATAGTAGCACACGAAAAATCATCGGAATGAGGGTATGCGCGCTTCGGGGCTATTTTGACCTTGAAAATGGGTCGGAATGGCAGTGAGGGCCAACCGGATGCATAGCCAAGGTCTTGACGGACGTCCACAAAAAAGTTTGGAACTTTTAACGTCGGGATCCGGATCACCCAAAAAATGGTGTGATATAGCACATGAAAAATTGTTGAAATGGGGGTATGCGCGCTTCGGGGCTATTTTGACCTAGAAAATTGGTCGAAATGGCCGTCAGGGCCAACCGGATGCATAGCCAAGGTCTTGACGGACGTCCACAAAAAATTTAGGCACTTTTGACGTCGGGATCCGAATCACCCAAAAAATGGTGTGCTATAGCACACGAAAAATCATTGAAATGGGTGTATACGCGCTTCGGGGCTATTTTGACATTGAAAATGGGTCAGAATGGCCGTGAGGGCTAACCAGATGGATAGCTAGGTCTTGACGGACGTCCACAAAAAATTTTGGTACTTTTGACGTCGGGATTCGGATCTCCCAAAAAATGGTGTGCTATAGCACACGAAAAATCGTCGAAATGGGGGTATGCGCGGTTCGGGGCTATTTTGACCTTGAAAATGGGTCGGAATGGCCGTGAGGGCCAACCGGATGCATAGCCAAGGTCTTGACGGACGTCCACAAAAAATTTGGCACTTTTGACGTCGGGATCCGGATCACCCAAAAAATAGTGTGCTATAGCACACGAAAAATCATCGAAATGGGGGTATGCACGCTTCGGGGCTATTTTGACCTTGAAAATGGGTTGAATTGGCCGTGAGGGCCAACCGTATGCATACCCAAGGTCTTGACGGACGTCCACAAAATTTTTTGGCACTTTTGACGTCGGCATCCGGATCACCCAAAAAATGGTGTGCCATAGCACACGAAAAATTGTCGAAATGGGGGTATGCGCGCTTCGGGGCTATTTTGACCTTGAAAATGGATCGGAATGGCCGTGAGGGCCAACCGGATGCATAGCCAAGGTCTTGACGGACGTCCACAAAATTTTTTGGAACTTTTGACATCGGGATCCGGATCACCCAAAAAATAGTGTGCTATAGCACACGAAAAAACATCTAAATGGGGGTATGCGCGCTTCGGGGCTATTTTGACCTTGAAAATGGGTCGAAATGGCCGTGAGGGCCAACCGGATGCATATACAATGTCTTGACGAACGTCCACAAAAAATTTTGGAAATTTTAACGTCGGTATCCAGATCACCCAAAAAATGGTAGCACAAGAAAAATCATCGATATGGTGGTATGCGCGCTTCGGGGCTATTTTGACCTTGAAAATTGGTCGGAATGGCCGTCAGGGCCAACCAGATGCATAGCCAAGGTCTAAACGGACGTCCACAAAAAAAATTTCCACTTTTGACGTCGGGATCCGGATCACCAAAAAAATGGTGTGCTATAGTACACGAAAAATCATCGAAATGGGGGTATGCGCGCTTTAGGGCTATTTTGACCTTGAAAATGGGTTGGAATGGCCATGAGGGCCAACCGGATGCATAGCCAAGGTCTTGACGGACGTACACAAAAAATTTTTGCTCTTTTGACGTCGGGATCCGGATCACCCAAAAAATGGTGTGCTATAGCACACGAAAAATCATCGAAATGGGGGTATGCGCGCTTTGGGGCTTTTTTGACCTTGAAATGGGTCGGAATGGCCGTGAGGGCCAACCGGATGCATAGCCAAGGTCTTGACAGATGTCCACAAAAATTTTTGGCACTTTTGACGTCGGGATCCGAATCACCCAAAAAATGGTGTGCTATAGCACACGAAAAATCGTCGAAATGGGGGTATGCGCGCTTCGGGGCTATTTTAACTTTGAAATTGGGTGGCAATGGCCGTGAGGTCCAACCAGATGCATAGCCAAGGTCCTGACGGACGTCCACAAAAACGTTTTGCACTTTTGACGTCGGGATCCGGATCACCCAAAAAATGGTGTGCTATAGCACACGAAAAAACATCGAAATGGGGGTATGCGTGCTTCTGGGCTAGTTTGACCTTGAAAATGGGTCGAAATGGCCGTGAGGGCCAACCGGATGCATATCCAAGGTCTTGACGAACGTGCACAAAAAATTTTGGAAATTTTGACGTCGGGATCCGGATCACCCAAAAAATGGTAGCACACGAAAAATCATCGAAATGGGGGTATGCGCGCTTCGGGGCTATTTTGACCTTGAAAATTGGTCAGAATGGCCGTCAGGGCCAACCGGATGCATAGCCAAGGTCTTAATGGACGTCCAAAAAAACTTTTGCACTTTTGACGTCGGGATCCGGATCACCAAAAAAATGGTGTGCTATAGCACACGAAAAATCATCGAAATGGGGGTATGCGCGCTTTAGGGCTATTTTGACCTTGAAAATGGGTTGGAATGGCCATGAGGGCCAACCGGATGCATAGCCAAGGTCTTGACGGACGTCCACAAAAATTTTTGGCACTTTTGACATCGGGATTCGGATCACCCAACAAATAGTGTGCTATAGCACACGAAAAATCATCGAAATGGGGGTATGCGCGCTTCGGGGCTATTTTGACCTTGAAAATGGGTTGGAATGGCCGTGAGGGCCAACCGGATGCATAGCCAAGGTCTTGACGGACATCCACAAAATTGTTTGGCACTTTTAACGTCGGGATCCGGATCACCCAAAAAATGGTGTGCTATAGCACACAAAAAATCGTGGAAATGGGGGTATGCGCGCTTCGGGGCTATTTTGACCTTGAATATTGGTCCAAATGGCCGTCAGGGCCAACCGGATGCATAGCCAAGGTCTTAACGGACGTCCACAAAAAATTTTTGCACTTTTGACGTCGCGATCCGGATCACCAAAAAAATGGTGTGCTATAGCACATGAAAAATCATCAAAATGGGGGTATGCACGCTTTTGGGCTATTTTGACCTTGAAAATGGGTTGGAATGGCCGTGAGGGCCAACCAGATGCATAGCCAAGGTCTTGACGGACGTCCACAAAAAATTTTGGCACTTTTGACATCAGGATCCGTATCACCCAAAAAATAGTGTGCTATAGCACACGAAAAATCGTCGAAATGGGGGTATGCGCACTTCGGGGCTATTTTGACCTTGAAAATGGGTTGGAATGGCCGTGAGGGCCAACCGGATGCATAGCCAAGGTCCTGACGGACGTTCACAAAATTTTTTGGCACTTTTGACATCGGGATCCGAATCACCCAAAAAATGGTGTGCTATAGCACACGAAAAATCATAGAAATGGGGTTATGCGTGCTTCGGGGCTATTTTGACCTTGAAAATGGGTCGAAATGGCCGTGAGGGCCAACCAGATGTATATCCAAGGTCTTGACGGACGTCCACAATAAATTGTGGCACTTTTGACGTCAGGATCCGGATCACCCAAAAAATGGTGTGCTATAACACACGAAAAATTGTCGAAATGGGGTATGCGCGCTTCGGGGCTATTTTGATCTTGAAAATGGGTCGGAATGGCCGTGACGGCCAAACAGATGCATAGCCAAGGTCTTGACGGACGTCCACAAAAAATTTTGGCACTTTTGATGTTGGGATCCGGATCACCCAAGAAATGGTGTGCTGCACACGAAAAATCATCGAAAAGGGGGTATGCGCGCTTCGGGGCTATTGTGACCTTGAAAATGGGTCAGAATGGCCGTGAGAGCCAACTGGATGCATAGCCAAGGTCTTGACGGACGTCCACAAAAAGGATTGGCACTTTTGACATCGGGATCCGGATCACCCAAAAAATGGTGTGATATAGCACACGAAAAATCATTGAAATGGGGGTATGCGCGCTTCGGGGCTATTTTGACCTTGAAAATGGGTCGAAATGGCCGTCAGGGCCAACCCGGATGCATAGACAAGGTCTTGACGGACTCCACAAAAATATAGGCACTTTTGACGTCGGGCCCGGATCACCCAAAAAATGGTGTGCGTAGCACACGAAAAATCATTGAAATAGGGGTATACGCGCTTCGGGGCTATTTTGGACATTGGAAAATGGGGTCAGAATGGCCGTGAGGGCTAACTGGATGCATAGCTAAGGTCTTAACGGACGTCCACAAAAAATTTTTTGGCACTTTTGACGTCGGGATCCGGATCACCCAAAAAATAGTGTGCTATAGCACACGAAAAATCATCGAAATGGGGGTATGCGCGCTTTGGGGCTATTTTGACCTTGAAAATGGGTTGGAATGGCCGTGAGGGCCAACCAGATGCATAGCCAAGGTCCTGACGGACGTCCACAAAAACTTTTGGCACTTTTGACGTCGGGATCCGGATCACCCAAAAAATAGTGTGCTATAGCACACGAAAAATCATCGAAATGGGGGTATGCGCGCTTCGGGGCTATTTTGACCTTGAAAATGGGTCGAAATGGCCGTGAGGGCCAACCGGATGCATATCCAAGGTCTTGACGGACGTCCACAAAAAATTTTGGAAATTTTGACGTCGGGATCCGGATCACCCAAAAAATGGTAGCACACAAAAAATCGTCGAAATGGGGGTATGCGCGCTTCGGGGCTATTTTGACCTTTAAAATGGGTCAGAATGGCCGTGAGGGCCAACCTGATGCATAGCCAAGGTCTTAACGGACGTCCTAAAAAAAAATTTGCACTTTTGACGTCGGGATCCGGATCACCAAAAAAATGGTGTGCTATAGCACACGAAAATCATCGAAATGGGGGTATGCGCGCTTTAGGGCTATTTTGACCTTGAAAATGGGTTGGAATGGCCGTGAAGGCTAACCGGATGCATAGCCAAGGTCTTGACGGACGTCCACAAAAAAGTTTGGCACTTTTGACGTCGGGATCCGGATCACCCAAAAAATGGTGTGGTATAGCACACGAAAAATCGTCGAAATTGGGGTATGCGCGCTTCGGGGCTATTTTAACCTTGAAAATGGGTCGAAATGGCCGTCAGGGCCAACCGGATGCATAGACAAGCTCTTGACGGACGTCCACAAAAAATTTAGGCACTTTTGACGTCGGGATCCGGATCACCCAAAAAATGGTGTGCTATAGCACACGAAAAATCATTAAAATGGGGGTATACGCGTTTTGGGGCTATTTTGACATTGAAAATGGGTCAGAATGGCCGTGAGGGCTAACCAGATGCATAGCTAGGTCTTGACGGACGTCCACAAAAATTTTTGGCACTTTTGACGTCGGGATTCGGATCACCTAAAAAATTGTGTGTTATAGCACACAAAAAATCGTCGAAATGGGGGTATACGCGGTTCGGGGCTATTTTGACCTTGAAAATGGGTCGGAATGGTCATGAGGGCCAACCTGATGCATAGCCAAGGTCTTGACGGACGTCCACAAAAACTTTTGGCACTTTGACGTTGAGATCCGGATCACCCAAAAAATAGTGTGCTATAGCACACGAAAAATCGTTGAAATGGGGGTATGCGCACTTCGGGGCTATTTTGACCTTGAAAATTGGTTGGAATGGCCGTGAGGGCCAACCGGATGCATAGCCAAGGTCTTGACGGACGTCCACAAAAATTTTTGGCACTTTTGACGTCGGGATCCGGATCACCCAAAAAATGGTGTGCCATAGCACACGAAAAATCGTCGAAATGGGGGTATGCGCGCTTCGGGGCTATTTTGACCTTGAAAATTTGTCCGAATGGACATCATGGCCAACTGGATGCATAGCCAAGGTCTTAACGGACGTCCACAAAAAATTTTTGCTCTTTTGACGTCGGGATCCGGATCACCCAAAAAATGGTGTGCTATAGCACACGAAAAATCATCGAAATGGGGGTATGCGCGCTTTGGGGCTTTTTTGACCTTGAAATGGGTCGGAATGGCCGTGAGGGCCAACCGGATGCATAGCCAAGGTCTTGACAGATGTCCACAAAAATTTTTGGCACTTTTGACGTCGGGATCCGAATCACCCAAAAAATGGTGTGCTATAGCACACGAAAAATCGTCGAAATGGGGGTATGCGCGCTTCGGGGCTATTTTGACCTTGAAATTGGGTGGCAATGGCCGTGAGGTCCAACCAGATGCATAGCCAAGGTCCTGACGGACGTCCACAAAAACGTTTTGCACTTTTGACGTCGGAATCCGGATCACCCAAAAAATGGTGTGCTATAGCACACGAAAAAACATCGAAATGGGGGTATGCGTGCTTCTGGGCTAGTTTGACCTTGAAAATGGGTCGAAATTGCCGTGAGGGCCAACCGGATGCATATCCAAGGTCTTGACGAACGTGCACAAAAAATTTTGGAAATTTTGACGTCGGGATCCGGATCACCCAAAAAATGGTAGCACACGAAAAATCATCGAAATGGGGGTATGCGCGCTTTGGGGCTATTTTGACCTTGAAAATTGGTCGGAATGGCCGTGAGGGCCAACCGGATGCATATCCAATGTCTTGATGAACGTCCACAAA
Organism: Solanum sitiens; assembly: GCA_016801875.1. Taxonomy (NCBI): domain Eukaryota; kingdom Viridiplantae; phylum Streptophyta; class Magnoliopsida; order Solanales; family Solanaceae; genus Solanum; species Solanum sitiens. The sequence continues at coordinate 1,305,341 of JABWTJ010000186.1, read as the reverse complement.
AAAGTTTGGAAATTTTGACATCGGTATTCGGATCAGCCAAAAAATGGTAGCACAAGAAAAATCATCGATATGGTGGTATGCGCGCTTCGGGGCTATTTTGACCTTGAAAATTGGTCGGAATGGCCGTCAGGGCCAACCAGATGCATAGCCAAGGTCTAAACGGACGTCCACAAAAGAATTTTCCACTTTTGACATCGGGATCCGGATCACCAAAAAAATGGTGTGCTATAGCACACGAAAAATCATCGAAATGGGGGTATGCACGCTTTTGGGCTATTTTGACCTTGAAAATGGGTTGGAATGGCCGTGAGGGCCAACCAGATGCATAGCCAAGGTCTTGACGGACGTCCACAAAAAATTTTGGCACTTTTGACATCGGGATCCGTATCACCCAAAAAATAGTGTGCTATAGCACACGAAAAATCGTCGAAATGGGGGTATGCGCGCTTCGGGGCTATTTTGACCTTGAAAATGGGTTGGAATGGCCATGAGGGCCAACCGGATGCATAGCCAAGGTCTTGACGGACGTACACAAAAATTTTTGGCACTTTTGACGTCGGGATCCGGATCACCCAAAAAATAGTGTGCTATAGCACACGAAAATCGTCGAAATGGGGGTATGCGCGCTTCGGGCCTATTTGACCTTGAAAATGGGTTGATCGGACGTGAGGGCCAACCGGGTGGCATAGCCAAGGTCCTTTGCGGAACGTCCACAAAATTTTTTGGCACTCTTTGACATCGGGAGTTCCGGTTCACCCAAAAATGGTGTGCGATAGCACACGGAAAAATCATAGAAATGGGCTTATGGGCGTGCCTTCGGGCTATTTTGACCTGAAAATGGTCGAAATGGTCCGTGAGGGCCAACAGAGGCATATCCAAGGTCTTGACGGACGTCCACAAAAAATTGTGGCACTTTTGACGTCGGGATCCGGATCACCCAAAAAATGGTGTGCTATAACACACGAAAAATTGTCGAAATGGGGGTATGCGCGCTTCGGGGCTATTTTGACCTTGAAAAGGGATCGGAATGGCCGTGAGGGCCAACCGGATGCATAGCCAAGGTCTTGACGGACGTCCACAAAATTTTTTGGAACTTTTGACATCGGGATCTGGATCACCCAAAAAATAGTGTGCTATGGCACACGAAAAAACATCGAAATGGGGGTATGCGCACTTCGGGGCTATTTTGACCTTGAAAATGGGTCGAAATGGCCGTGAGGGCCAACCGGATGCATATACAATGTCTTGACGAACGTCCACAAAAAATTTTGGAAATTTTGACGTCGGTATCCGGATCACCCAAAAAATGGTAGCGCAAGAAAAATCATCGATATGGTGGTATGCGCGCTTCGGGGCTATTTTGACCTTGAAAATTGGTCGGAATGGCCGTCAGGGCCAACCAGATGCATAGCCAAGGTCTAAACGGACGTCCACAAAAAAATTTTCCACTTTTGACGTCGGGATCCGGATCACCAAAAAAATGGTGTGCTATAGTACACGAAAAATCATCGAAATGGGGGTATGCACGCTTTAGGGCTATTTTGACCTTGAAAATGGGTTGGAATGGCCATGAGGGCCAACCGGATGCATAGCCAAGGTCTTGACGGACGTACACAAAAACTTTTGGCACTTTTGACGTCGGGATCCGGATCACCCAAAAAATAGTGTGCTATAGCACACAAAAAATCGTCGAAATGGGGTATGCGCGCTTCGGGGCTATTTTGACCTTGAAAATGGGTTGGAATGGCCGTGAGGGCCAACCGGGTGCATAGCCAAGGTCTTGACGGACGTCCACAAAATTGTTTGGCACTTTTGACATCGGGATCCGGATCACCCAAAAAATGGTGTGCTATAGCACACGAAAAATCATAGAAATGGGGTTATGCGTGCTTCGGGGCTATTTTGACCTTGAAAATGGGTCAAAATGGCCGTGAGGGCCAACCAGATGCATATCCAAGGTCTTGACGGACGTCCACAAAAAATTGTGGCACTTTTGACGTCGGGATCCGGATCACCCAAAAAATGGTGTGCTATAACACACGAAAAATTGTCGAAATGGGGGTATGCGCGCTTCGGGGCTATTTTGACCTTGAAAAGGGATCGGAATGGCCGTGAGGGCCAACCGGATGCATAGCCAAGGTCTTGACGGACGTCCACAAAATTTTTTGGAACTTTTGACATCGGGATCCGGATCACCCAAAAAATAGTGTGCTATGGCACACAAAAAAACATCGAAATGGGGGTATGCGCGCTTCGGGGCTATTTTAACCTTGAAAATGGGTCGAAATGGCCGTGAGGGCCAACCGGATGCATATACAATGTCTTGACGAACGTCCACAAAAAATTTTGGAAATTTTGACGTCGGTATCCGGATCACCCAAAAAATGGTAGCACAAGAAAAATCATCGATATGGTGGTATGCGCGCTTCGGGGCTATTTTGACCTTGAAAATGGGTCGGAATGGCCGTCAGGGCCAACCAGATGCATACCCAAGGTCTAAACGGACGTCCACAAAAAAATTTTCCACTTTTGACGTAGGGATTCGGATCACCAAAAAAATGGTGTGCTATAGTACACAAAAAATCATCGAAATGGGGGTATGCGCGCTTTAGGGCTATTTTGACCTTGAAAATGGGTTGGAATGGCCATGAGGGCCAACCGGATGCATAGCCAAGGTCTTGACGGACGTACACAAAAAATTTTGGCACTTTTGACGTCGGGATCCGGATCACCCAAAAAATAGTGTGCTATAGCACACGAAAAATCGTCGAAATGGGGGTATGCGCGCTTCGGGGCTATTTTGACCTTGAAAATGGGTTGGAATGGCCGTGAGGGCCAACCGGGTGCATAGCCAAGGTCTTGACGGACGTCCACAAATTTTTTTGCCACTTTTGACATCGGGATCCGGATCACCCAAAAAATGGTGTGCTATAGCACACGAAAAATCATAGAAATGGGGTTATGCGTGCTTCGGAGCTATTTTGACCTTGAAAATGGGTCGAAATGGCCGTGAGGGCCAACCAGATGCATATCCAAGGTCTTGACGGACGTCCACAAAAAATTGTGGCACTTTTGACATCGGGATCCGGATCACCCAAAAAATGGTGTGCTATAACACACGAAAAATTGTCGAAATGGGGGTATGCGCGGTTCGGGGCTATTTTGACCTTGAAAAGGGATCGGAATGGCCGTGAGGGCCAACCGGATGCATAGCCAAGGTCTTGACGGACGTCCACGAAATTTTTTGGAACTTTTGACATCGGGATCCGGATCACCCAAAATATAGTGTGCTATAGCACACGAAAAAACATCGAAATGGGGGTATGCGCGCTTCGGGGCTATTTTGACCTTGAAAATGGGTCGAAATGGCCGTGAGGGCCAACCGGATGCATATACAATGTCTTGACGAACGTCCACAAAAAATTTTGGAAATTTTGACGTCGGTATCCGGATCACCCAAAAAATGGTAGCACAAGAAAAATCATCGATATGGTGGTATGCGCGCTTCGGGGCTATTTTGACCTTGAAAATCGGTCGGAATGGCCGTCAGGGCCAACCAGATGCATAGCCAAGGTCTAAACGGACGTCCACAAAAAAAATTTTCCACTTTTGACGTCGGGATCTGGATCACCAAAAAAATGGTGTGCTATAGTACACGAAAAATCATCGAAATGGGGGTATGCGCGCTTTAGGGCTATTTCGACCTTGAAAATGGGTTGGAATGGCCATGAGGGCCAACCGGATGCATAGCCAAGGTCTTGACGGACGTACACAAAAAATTTTGGCACTTTTGACATCGGGATCCGGATCACCCAAAAAATAGTGTGCTATAGCACACGAAAAATCGTCGAAATGGGGGTATGCGCACTTCGGGGCTATTTTGACCTTGAAAATGGGTTGGAATGGCCGTGAGGGCCAACCGGATGCATAGCCAAGGTCCTGACGGACGTTCACAAAATTTTTTGGCACTTTTGACATCGGGATCCGGATCACCCAAAAAATGGTGTGCTATAGCACACGAAAAATCATCGAAATGGGGTATGCGCGCTTTGGGGCTTTTTTGACCTTGAAATGGGTCGGAATGGCCGTGAGGGCCAACCGGATGCATAGCCAAGGTCTTGACAGATGTCCACAAAAATTTTTGGCACTTTTGACGTCGAGATCCGAATCACCCAAAAAATGGTGTGCTATAGCACACGCAAAATCGTCGAAATGGGGGTATGCGCGCTTCGGGGCTATTTTGACCTTGAAATTGGGTGGCAATGGCCGTAAGGTCCAACCAGATGCATAGCCAAGGTCCTGACGGAAGTCCACAAAAATGTTTTGCACTTTTGACGTCGGGATCCGGATCACCCAAAAAATGGTGTGCTATAGCACACGAAAAATCATCGAAATGGGGGTATGCACGCTTTTGGGCTATTTTGACCTTGAAAATGGGTTGGAATGGCCGTGAGGGCCAACCAGATGCATAGCCAAGGTCTTGACGGACGTCCACAAAAACTTTTGGCACTTTTGACATCGGGATCCGTATCACCCAAAAAATAGTGTGCTATAGCACACGAAAAATCGTCAAAATGGGGGTATGCGCACTTCGGGGCTATTTTGACCTTGAAAATGGGTTGGAATGGCCGTGAGGGCCAACCGGATGCATAGCCAAGGTCCTGACGGACGTTCACAAAATTTTTTGGCACTTTTGACATCGGGATCCGGATCACCCAAAAAATGGTGTGCTATAGCACACGAAAAATCATAGAAATGGGGTTATGCGTGCTTCGGGGCTATTTTGACCTTGAAAATGGGTCAAAATTGCCGTGAGGGCCAACCAGATGCATATCCAAGGTCTTGACGGACGTCCACAAAAAATTGTGGCACTTTTGACGTCGGGATCCGGATCACCCAAAAAATGGTGTGATATAACACACGAAAAATTGTCGAAATGGGGGTATGCGCGCTTCGGGGCTATTTTGACCTTGAAAATGGATCGGAATGGCCGTGAGGGCCAACCGGATGCATAGCCAAGGTCTTGACGGATGTCCACAAAATTTTTTGGAACATTTGACATCGGGATCCGGATCACCCAAAAAATAGTGTGCTATAGCACACGAAAAAACATCGAAATGGGGGTATGCGCGCTTCGGGGCTATTTTGACCTTGAAAATGGGTCGAAATGGCCGTGAGGGCCAACCGGATGCATATCCAATGACTTGACGAACGTCCACAAAAAATTTTGGAAATTTTGACGTCGGTATCCGGATCACCCAAAAAATGGTAGCACAAGAAAAATCATCGATATGGTGGTATGCGCGCTTCGGGGCTATTTTGACCTTGAAAATTGGTCGGAATGGCCGTCAGGGCCAACCAGATGCATAGCCAAGGTCTAAACGGACGTCCACAAAAATATTTTCCACTTTTGAAGTCGGGATCCGGATCACCAAAAAAATGGTGTGCTATAGTACACTAAAAATCATCGAAATGGTGGTATGCGCGCTTTAGGGCTATTTTGACCTTGAAAATGGGTTGGAATGGCCATGAGGGCCAACCGGATGCATAGCCAAGGTCTTGACGGACGTACACAAAAAATTTTGGCACTTTCGACGTCGGGATCCGGATCACCCAAAAAATAGTGTGCTATAGCACACGAAAAATCGTCAAAATGGGGGTATGCGCGCTTCGGGGCTATTTTGACCTTGAAAATGGGTTGGAATGGCCGTGAGGGCCAACCGGGTGCATAGCCAAGGTCTTGACGGACGTCCACAAAATTGTTTGGCACTTTTAACGTCGGGATCCGGATCACCCAAAAAATGGTGTGCTATAGCTCACAAAAAATCGTCGAAATGGGGGTATGCGCGCTTCGGGGCTATTTTGACCTTGAAAATTGGTCCGAATGGCCGTCAGGGCCAACCGTATGCATAGCCAAGGTCTTAACGGACGTCCACAAAATTTTTTTGCACTTTTGACGTCTTGATCCGGATCACCAAAAAAATGGTGTGCTATAGCACACGAAAAATCATCGAAATGGTGGTATGCACGCATTAGGGCTATTTTGACCTTGAAAATGGGTTGGAATGGCTGTGAGGGCCAACCAGATGCATATCGAAGGTCTTGACGGACGTCCAAAAAAACTTTTGGCACTTTTGACGTCGGGATCCGGATCACCCAAAAAATAGTGTGCTATAGCACACGAAAATCGTCGAAATGGGGGTATGCGCGCTTCGGGGCTATTTTGACCTTGAAAATGGGTTGGAATGGCCGTGAGGGCCAACCGGATACATAGCCAAGGTCCTGACGGACGTCCACAAAAAATTTTGGCACTTTTGACGTCGGGATCCGGATCACCCAAAAAATGGTGTGCTAAAGCACACGAAAAATCATCGAAATGGGGGTATGCGCGCTTCGGGGCTATTTTGACCTTGAAAATGGGTCGAAATGGCCATGAGGGCCAACCAGATGCATATCCAAGGTCTTGACGGACGTCCACAAATAATTTCGGAAATTTTGACGTCGGGATTCGGATCACCCAAAAAATGGTAGCACACGAAAAATCGTCGAAATGGGGGTATGCGCGCTTCGGGGCTATTTTGACTGTGAAAATGGGTCGGAATGGCCGTGAGGGCCAACCGGATGCATATCCAAGGTCTTGACGGACGTCCACAAAAAATTTTGGCACTTTTGATGTTGGGATCCGGATCACCCAAAAAATGGTGTGCTAAAGCACACGAAAAATCATCGAAAAGGGGGTATGCGCGCTTCGGGGCTATTGTGACCTTGAAAATGGGTCAGAATGGCCGTGAGAGCCAACTGGATGCATAGCCAAGGTCTTGACGGACGTCCACAAAAAGGTTTGGCACTTTTGACGTCGGGATCCGGATCACCCAAAAAATGGTGTGATATAGCACACGAAAAATCATTGAAATGGGGGTATGCGCGCTTCGGGGCTATTTTGACCTTGAAAATGGGTTCGAAAATGGCCGTGCAGGGCCAACCCGGATGCATAGACAAGGTCTTGACGGACGTCCACAAAAAATATAGGGCCACTTTTGACGTCGGGATCCGGAATCACCAAAAAAATGGTGTGCTATAGCACCGAAAAATCACCATGAATAGGGGATACGCGCTTCGGGGCTATTTTGACATTGAAAATGGGTCAGAATGGCCGTGAGGGCTAACTGGATGCATAGCTTAGGTCTTAACAACGGACGTCCACAAAATTTTTTGGCACTTTTGACATCGGGATCCGGATCACCCAAAAAATGGTGTGCTATAGCACACGAAAAATCATAGAAATGGGGTTATGCGTGCTTCGGGGCTATTTTGACCTTGAAAATGGGTCGAAATGGCCGTGAGGGCCAACCAGATGCATATCCAAGGTCTTGACGGACGTCCACAAAAAATTGTGGCACTTTTGACGTCGGGATCCGGATCACCCAAAAAATGGTGTGCTATAACACACGAAAATTGTCGAAATGGGGGTATGCGCGCTTCGGGGCTATTTTGACCTTGAAAATGGATCGGAATGGCCGTGAGGGCCAACCGGATGCATAGCCAAGGTCTTGACGGACGTCCACAAAATTTTTTGGAACTTTTGACATCGGGATCCGGATCACCCAAAAAATGGTGTGCTATAGCACACGAAAAATCATCGAAATGGGGGTATGCGCGCTTCGGGGCTATTTTAAACTCGAAAATGGGTCAGAATGGCTGTGAGGGCCAACCGGATGCATATACAAGGTCTTGACGGACGTCCACAAAATTGTTTGGCACTTTTGATGTCGGGATCCGGATCACCCAAAAAATGGTGTGCTAAAGCATACGAAAAATCATCGAAATGGGGATATGCGCGCTTCGGGGCTATTATGGGTCAGAATGGTCGTGAGGGCCAACCGGATGCATAACCAAGGTCTTAACGGACGTCCACAAAAACTTTTGGCACTTTCGACGTCGGGATCCGGATCACCCAAAAAAAGGTATGCTATAGCACACGAAAAATCGTCAAAATGGGGGTATGCGCACATCGAGGCTATTTTGACCTTGAAAATGGGTCGAAATGGCCGTGAGGGCCAACCGGATTCATAGCCAAGGTCTTGACGGATGTCCACAAAAATATTTGCCACTTTTGACGTCGGGATCCGAATCACCCAAAAAATGGTGTGCTATAGCACACGAAAAATCGTCGAAATGGGGGTATGCACGCTTCGGGGCTATTTTGACCTTGAAAATGGGTCAGAATGGCCTTGAGGGCCAACCGGATGCATAGCCAAGGTCTTGACGGGCGTCCACAAATTTTTTTGGCACTTTTGACGTCGGGAATCGGATCACTCAAAAAATGGTGCGCTATAGCACACGAAAAATCGTTGAAATAGGGGTATGCGCGCTTCGGGGCTATTTTGATCTTGAAAATGGGTCGGAATGGCCGTGAGGGCCACCGGATGCATAGCCAAGGTCTTGAAGGACGTCCACTAAAAATTTTCGAACTTTTGACGTCGGGATCCGGATCACCCAAAAAATAGTAGCACACGAAAAATCGTTGAAATGGGGGTATGCGCGCTTCGGGGCTATTTCGACCTTGAAAATGGGTCGAAATGTCCGTCAGGGCCAACCGGATGCCTAGACAAGGTCTTGACGGACGTCCACAAAAAATTTAGGCACTTTTGACGTCGGGATCCGGATCACCCAAAAAATGGTGTGCTATAGAACATGAAAAATCATTGAAATGGGGGTATGCGCGCTTCGGGGCTATTTTGACATTGAAAATGGGTCAGAATGGCTGTGAGGGCTAACCGGATGCATAGCTAGGTCTTGACGGACGTCCATAAAAAATTTTGGCACTTTTGACATCGGGATCCGGATCACCCAAAAAATGGTGTGCTATAGCACACGAAAAATCATCGAAATGTGGCTATGCGCGCTTCGGGGCTATTTTGACCTTGAAAATGGGTCGAAATGGCCGTGAGGGCCAACCAGATGCATATCCAAGGTCTTGACGGACGTCCACAAAAAATTGTTGCACTTTTGACATCGGGATCCGGATCACCCAAAATATGGTGTGCTATTACACACGAAAAATTGTCGAAATGGGGGTATGCGCGCTTCGGGGCTATTTTGACCTTGAAAATGGATCGGAATGGCCGTGAGGGCTAACCGAATGCATAGCCAAAAGTCTTGACGGACGTCCACAAAATTTTTTGGAACTTTGACATCGGGATCCGGATCACCCAAAAAATGGTGTGCTATAGCACACGAAAAATCATCGAAATGGGGGTATGCGCGCTTTGGGGCTATTTTTACCTTGAAAATGGGTCAGAATGGCCGTGAGGGCCAACCGGATGCATATCCAAGGTCTTGACGGACGTCCACAAAATATTTTGGCACTTTTGATGTCTCGATCCGGATCACCCAAAAAATGGTGTGCTAAAGCATACGAAAAATCATCGAAATGGGGATATGCGCGCTTCCGGGCTATTTTAACTTTGAAAATGGGTCAGAATGGTCGTGAGGGCCAACCGGATGCATAACCAAGGTCTTAACGGACGTCCACAAAAACATTTGGCACTTTTGACGTCGGGATCCGGATCACCCAAAAAAAGGTGTGCTATAGCACACGAAAAATTGTCAAAATGGGGGTATGCGCGCTTCGGGGCTATTTTGACCTTGAAAATGGGTCGAAATGGCCGTGAGGGCCAACCGGATGCATAGCCAAGGTCCTGACGGACGTCCACAAAATTTTTTGGCACTTTTGACGTCGGCATCCGGATCACCCAAAAAAGGGTGTGCTATAGTACACGAAAAATCATCGAAATGGGGGTATGCGCACTTCGGGCCTTTTTTGACCTTGAAAATGGGTCGGAATGGCCGTGAGTGTCAACCGGATGCATATCCAAGGTCTTTAAGGAAGTCCACAAAAACTTTTGGCACTTTTGACGTCGGGATCCGGATCACCCAAAAAATGGTGTGCTATAGCACACGAAAAATCGTCAAAATGGGGGTGCGCGCTTCGGGGCTATTTTGACCTTGAAAATGGGTTGGAATGGCCGTGAGGTCCAACCGGATGCATAGCCAAGGTCTTGACGGACGTCCACAAAAACTTTTGGCACTTTTGACGTCGGGATTCGTATCACCCAAAAAATGGTGTGCTATAGCACACGAAAAATCGTCGAAATGGGAGTATGCGCGCTTCGGGGCTATTTTGACCTTGAAAATTGGTCTGAATGGCTGTCAGGCCCAATCGGATGCATAGCCAAGGTCTTAACGGACGTCCACAAAAAATTTTTGCACTTTTGACATCGGGATCCGGATCACCAAAAAAATGCACCGAAATGGGGGTATGCGCGCTTTGGGGCTATTTTGACCTTGAAAATTAGTCGGAATGGCCGCGAGGGCCAACCAGATGCATAGCCAAAGTCTTGGCGGACGTCCACAAAAATTTTTAGTACTTTTGACGTTGGGATCCGGATCACCCAAAAGATGGTGTACTATAGCACACGAAAAATCGTCGAAATGGGGGTATGCGCGCTTCGGGGCTATTTTGACCTTGAAAATGGGTTGCAATGGCCGTGAGGGCCAACCGAATGCATAGCCAAGGTCTTGGCGGACGTCCACGAAAATTGTTGGCACTTTTGACGTTGGGAACCGGATCACCCAAAAAATGGTGTGCTATAGCACACGAAAAATCGTCGAAATGGGGGTATCCTCGCTTCGGGGCTATTTTGACCTTGAAAGTGGGTCCGAATGGCCGTGAGGGCTTACCGGATGCATAGCCAAGGTCTTGACAGACGTCCACAAAAAGTTTTGGCACTTTTGACGCTGAGATCCGAATCACCAAAAAAATGGTGTGCTATAGCGCACAAAAAATCGTTGAAATGGGGGTATGCGCGCTTCGGGGCTATTTTGACCTTGAAATTGGGTCAGAATGGCCGTCAGGGCCAACCGGATGCATAACCAAGGTCTTGACGGACGTCCACAAAATGTTTTGTCACTTTTGAAGTCGGGATCCGGATCACCCAAAAAATGGTGTGCTATAGCACACGAAAAATCGTCGAAATGGGGGTATGCGAGCTCCGGGGCTATTTTGACCTTGAAAATGGGTCGGAATGGCCGTGAGGGCCAACCAGATGCATAGCCAAGGTCTTAACGGACGTCCACAAAATATTTTGGCACTTTTGACGTCGGGATCCGGATCACCCAAAAAATGGTGTGCTATAGCACATGAAAAATCGTCGAAATGGGGGTATGCGCGCTTCGGGGCTATTTTGACCTTGAAAATGGGTCGGAATGGCCGTGAGGGCCAACCGGATGCATAGCCAAGGTCCTTACGGACGTCCACAAAATTGTTTGGCACTTTTGATGTCGGCATCCGAATCACCCAAAAAATAGTGTACTATATCACACGAAAAATCATCAAAATGGGGGTATGCGCTTCGGGGCTATTTTGACCTTGAAAATTGGTAGGAAGGGCCGTGAGGGCCAACCGGATGCATAGCCAAGATCTTGACGGACCTCCAAAATTTTATTTGGCACTTTTGACATCGGGATCCGGATCACCCAAAAAATGGTGTGCAATAGCACACGAAAAATCGTCGAAATGGGGGTATGCGCGCTTCGGGGCTATTTTGACCTTGAAAATGGGTCAGAATGGCCGTGAGAGCCAACCGGATGCATAGCCAA